>VZZY01025755.1:11461-37805 GCA_013400335.1 Eurystomus gularis | reverse complement strand
CCAGAGAGTAGTGGTCAGTGGGGGAGAGTCTAGTTGGAGACCCGTGGTTAGTGGTGTCTCCCAGGGTTGGTACTGGGACCACCCCAGTTCAATATATTCATTAGTGGCCTGGACGAAGGGACAGAGTGTACCCTCGGCAAGTTTCTTGATGATACAAAACTGGGAGGAGTGGCTGACATGTCAGAACGCTGTGCTGCCATTCAGCATGACCTGGACAGGCTCGAGAATTGGGTAGGGAGAAACCTAACTAAATTCAATTAGAGCAAGTGTAGAGTCCTGCATATGGGAAAGAACAACCCCATGTATCAGTACAGACTGGGGGCTGACCTGTTGGAGGGCAGCTCTGAGGAAAAGGACCTGGGACTCCTGGTGGACAGTAGCCTGACCATGAGCCAACAATGTGCCCTCATGGCCAAGAAGGCCCATGGCATCCTGGGATGCATTAAGAAGATTGTGGCCAGCAGGTTGAGGGGGGCTATCCTCCCCCTCTATTCTGTCCTGGTGAGGCCTCATTCAACCTAAACATAAGGAAACTCTTCTTTACTGTGATGGTAACAGAGCAGTGGAACAGGCTGCCCAGAGAGATTGTGGAATCTCCATCTCTGGAGACATTTAAAGCCCATCTGGACATGTTCCTGTGTGATCTATTCTAGGATCCTGCTCTAGCAGGCGGGTTGGACTAGATCATAGAATCATAGAATCATAGAATCAATCATAGAATGCTTTGGGTTGGAAAGGACCTCAAAGATCATCTGGTTCCATCTGCTTTTGTCAAAGGTCAGAAAAAGTATATTGGATTTGTTCAACCTTGAATCCAACAAACACAGATTCTTTTAGGTTTGCATTGAAGATAGTGCCTCGGTAAACCTGGCAAAAATATCATAATCAAACAAACAGTCTTTATTTTTGAGATTTTATAATTATCACATAGAATTGGTTCAGTTCCTCTTTCCACCTCTAACACAAAACCAGTATTGCTGCTTGACTTTAACTTCCCAACTACATTCACATTCAGAGAGGCTGCTACACATACTCGTTATATATCCTAAAAGAAATTCCACAGTAAATCATTTTATGATTAAAAATACTTACTTTTCACATTTCCCTTGACAACCAACAAATTCAAAATAAAATCAAAATGTCTAAGCACCTCTAAAAAATGTTTGCTAAGAGTAATAGTATTTTTAAATGACCAAAGACATAACAATGGAAAAATTTTCCACTAAGGTAGTTCAGAAATTTCAAAGCCTGTCATGTAACAGAAACAAACCCTCCCTGACGACTGTTAAATGAAATTAGATCAATTAAAGTTGCTCTTCTTTAATGTCATTTCTCATTCCAAAAAGTCACAGGAACATATTAATTTCATATTTTATATAAGACACTAATGGTATCACTTTGTGCGGACAGATTATTCTTTAAATGTTCCTCAAAAATGTTATTTTGATCTTTTGAAATTATCTAGCCCACATATGTATTTACAATATTTATTTGTTACTGTGGTGAACCGACCGCGACAGTTACAATGCAATATATTTTTGAATCTAAATCTATCAATAACCTTATTTTGCTATCATTCTATTTTGCAGCATCACTATGCTTAAAATAGTGTTGGCTACTGAATATTTATTTTAATTGTTGCTGATGTGAATACAACCTCACTGATGACAGCCTTATAATGAGCTATGGTATTAGTACTTAATTTTTATCTTCTTAACGCACATTTCTAATGAACAGACCAACTGTGTCTGTTAGTAAAAAACATAAACCTTTTTTCATTTCAGATGTAACTACCATATATTTCTGTCAAAGGTCATACATTTGTTTCTGCCATAAGGAACTATTAGGACTTAGGAAAGTAATTTAAAAATACAATTGTTTTACACTTCTGTAGCCATTTGTGTCCATTATGCTGAAAGCCTTCATATCAACCACATCTGAAAATATTAATATAGTTAAAACCTATTAATGAAACCCAGTTCAAATATTCAAAAGGAATTACTACTTCTTTGTAGTTATTTCCTCAATACCAGAAATAAAATATTAAACATCAATACAAAAATGATCAAGATTGAATATATCTGTTATGGAAGACTTAACCTAAAAACCTTACTTTCCTTATGTTATTAGACTTTTTTGGCTATCGCACCATTGGTATGAAATAGTCATGTTTTCACACCTGAAAAGAACCGTGACTATTTTCAGAAAGCTCTTATAAAATCTCAACATTCCTGCAAGATTATTAGCACAATTTTTGAACCAAAATGATCTGGATGTATTTCTAATTTTATGCTTTACAGGATACTCATTTACAGCCAAATAATAATTCCTATAGACACTCTTTCCTTTTTTTTTTTGTTTTTTTTTTTGAAGTGCAATTTTTGTACACAACTGCTCTGCCTATCAAACAGGAATGACTCTACCATGGAACCATAAACACACAGGCCACCAGCTAGACACACATTAGATTAAATTTAATTCTTTGGATACATACCTAGGATGAATTTTTCTTTTCTATGAAAGTCACTGATTATTTTTTCCTCTAGCTGTTGGCCATTGAATTTTACAAAGTTTATTTCTGCATATGCAACTTTTTTTCATTATGGTTAAATTTCTATGTACCAGCCTTTCAAACAAAGTAAGGCTCCCTTTTGCTGCACCATAAGATGCCATTTTATGTTCAACTTGTTGCAGAAAAGACAAGAGAGATTATTACAGTGTTGCCTGAATTTTCATTTCTAACAGAAAAGTCATTCCAACTGCCAGTTGTTATTGTTCTCTGTATGAACATGTAACTCCTTACATGCTACTAAATAAGTGCTGTGAACTTGGAGTCCTTCTTTTCAGGAGTGAAGTTATACCACTGAAAGAAAAGGAAAGGAATTTTGAATATATACCGTTTTTCATAAAGCAAGAATGTTTCTTTCTCTGATTTCTCACTTTAAAATCTCTAAGATTGGTTTTTCTAACTAAAGACATGGTTAAAGACATCTAAATTGAAAGAAAACCACACGGAATACTTCCAAATCCATGATGTTTTATATGTCTATCTCTAGAATCTAAGAAAAATTGAACTAATTAAACTTAATGTTCACAGTTGAATCACAGGACCGCTATGGTTGGAAAAAACCTTTAAGATCATCAAGTCCAACTGTTATCTACCTCTACTAGGCCCACTTCTACATGATATCCTCGAGCACCCTACCTAGACAGCTTTTAAATACATCCAGGGATGGTGATTCAACCACTTCCCTGGGTAAGCTGTTCCAGTCTTCGATAACTGTTCCATTGTAGAATTTTTTCATAATGTCTAACTTAAACCTCCCCTGATGTAACTTGGCATCATTTCCTCTTGTCCTATCAGTCCTCTTGTCCTTTCAGGTAGTTGTACACCGCAATAAGGTCTCCTCTCAGCTTCCTTTTCTTCAGACTGAACAGCTCGAAGTCCCTCAGCCACTCCTCATAAAGCTTATTCTCAAGACACCTCACCAGCTTTGTTGCTCTTCTCTGGACCCACTCCAGCACCTCTAATGTCTCTCTTATACTGTGGTGCCCAAAACTGAACATGGTACTCAAGGTGTGGCCTCACCAACACCAAGTACAGTGGGAGAATCACTTCTCTATTCCTGTTGGCTACACTATTCCTGATATAAGCCAGGATGCCACCGGCCTTTTTAGCCACCTGGGCACACTTCTGGCTCATGAACAGCCAGCTGTCAATCAACATCCCCAGATCTCTCTCTCCTGAGCAGCTTTCCAGCCACTCCTCCCCAAGCCTGTAGAATTACATGGGGTTGTTGTGGCCCAAGTGCAGGACTCGGCCCTTGGCTTTCTTGAAGTCCATATGACTGGCCTCAGCCCATCGATACAGCCTGTCCAGGTCACTCTGAAGAGCCTTCCTACCTTCAAGCAGACCAACACTCCCACCTAACTTGGTGTCATCTGCAGACTTAGTGAGGGTGCTCTTAATCTCTTTGTCAAGATCATTCATAAAGATATTAAACAGGAGTGGCCCCAGCGCTGAGCCCTGGGGAACACCTGTGACTGGCTGCCAACTGGATTTAACTCTAGTCACTACCACTCTCTGGGCCCAGCCATCCAGCCAGTGCGTGATCCAGTGGAGTGTACACCATCCAGGTGTAAGGGCAGCCAGTTTTTTGATGAGAATGCTGTGGGGAACAGTATCAAAGGCCTTACTGGAGTACAAGTAAACAACATCCACACCCTTCCCCTTATCCACCAAACAGATACCTTGTCCTAAAAGGAGATGAGGTTTGTTAAGCAGGACTTGCCCTTCATGATCCCATGCTGACTGGGCCTGAACACCTGGTTGTCCTGTAAATGGGGTATTATGGCACTCAAGATGATCTGCTCCATGACATTCCCTGCCACCAAGGTCAGACTGGCAGGTTTGTAGTTTCTTGGATCCTCCTTCCAGCCCTTCTTGTAGATGGGCATCACATTTGCTAACCTCCAGTCCATTGGGACCTCCCCAGTTAGCCAGGACTGCTGATTAATCATAAAAAGTGACTTGGTGAGCACATCCACCAACTCCTTCAGCACTCTTGGTTGTAACACATTTGGCCCCATAGACTTAAGCACATCTAGGAGGTGCAGCAGGTCACTAACCATTTCCTCTTGTATTATGGAGGCTGCCTCCTGCTCCCCATCCCTGTCTTCCAGCTCAAGGGGCTGGCTACCCAGCAAACAACTAGTCCTGTTATTAAAGACTGAGGAAAAGAAAGCATTCTGTATGTGGTGAACCCTTTTCCTTGTCCTTAGTTACTATGTTTCCACCTGCATCCAATAAAGGATGAAGATTCCCCCTAGTCCACATTTATGTGTTGAACTAACATATGAAATGGAATAATTATATCTCTCTCGTCTATCTGGTTATTTTTTAAACTGCTATTGCATATTATCTTGATCCTTTTTTAGGTAATCATCAGGCTCAGATCCACAATCATTACTCAGGTGTTGCTCAAAGAGAATCCTTTAATTAAAAAAAAATGAAAAAGATTTTATTACATTCAGACCAAAGATTTTAGTTCACTAGTTGTGGTTCCCATTAAAAATAAACTTGCTATCCCACACATGAGCTCCCCATCCATCCTTCTTTTATTCTTCAGGTAACTGGAAAATCTGCTTAAGTCAAAAGATGCAGCTTCCTTTATGAATTTTCCCCACAGTCATCACAGAAGCACCATTACATTTTACAGCCACTTGGATTTTGCATTGATTTGGCCAAAATTAAGTTGGCTGTATACTGAAGCAGAAAACTTTTCTCCTAATGATCTCATTAGATGGTGATGAATAATCTCCCCAGGGAGGTCATCAAAGCCATGTCATCAATATTATTTAAATTTCTGCCCCTCTTAAGTCATTTTTATTATAGCATTGTCTACAAACCCAAGCTAAGATTGGAAATCCCATTTTACTGGGTGCATGGTTAAGTGAAGTCCTTGCCCTGAAGAGTTTAACATCTGATTAGATTAGACAGCTGTGACAGCAATGTTCAAAATTTCACAAACATTTTTAAAGATTGCCACAGGTTTGCCACCAATACCACCTCAGGCTTGAAACATAAAAAATGTAAAATAGCAGGACCATTATTTTCAAAGAAATCTGAGGCTTGAACAAAATAAAAAATAGGTGCCTGAAGTGGAATAAGTTAGAGT
The DNA here is from genome assembly GCA_013400335.1 of Eurystomus gularis. NCBI lineage: Eukaryota > Metazoa > Chordata > Aves > Coraciiformes > Coraciidae > Eurystomus > Eurystomus gularis. The sequence continues at coordinate 32,127 of VZZY01025755.1, read as the reverse complement.
CTAGAAGATTATAATCACAATTCTTACCCTCCCTTTTGATTTGTATTGCTATTTTTATCTCTAGGAGAAATTTTCTTCCTTTACATGCAGCAAATAATGTTTTATCTAACTCCCTCATTTAGAAAGACTGACATGTTTAAGTAATTCTACAAATTAGGCACAAATCTAAGGTGAGCATAAATAATTTTTGCTATAGTTCTATCCAAATACAACCTAAATCCTTATATACACATTAACATGCAAAAACATCCATATATACTGGCAACGGTATAAGCATTACTAAAGACACAAAGGATGTTGCAGCACTGGCAATGTATTTTAGTGGTTTATCTATCTAGGTAGATTTAACCCCTGGCTCACTGGAGAGAGGAAGGAACATGCAGTCATTCAGTTCTGAAACCTGTTAGTTAAATATTATTAGGTTCATCTCGGTGGGCATCTAAGCACTGAGTCATAATACATTCACATACTTCAAATGTAATTACTTATTCTCGACACTGTGGTACCCAGCTTTCTTGCAGGGGGCCATTAGGCAACGTGACCAGTATTTGTTAGGTATGGTTTGTTCTCCACTTTGTCCTTTCCCTGAAAGATAACTTCAGTGTGCAGTAATGTAATATGGTTTAGTAGCATTATATAAATGTGAGAAATATTGAGAGAGATGGAGGGAGAGGAAGGACACTTTCTTTAGCTCTCCAGAAATATAACAGTGTGAAAGCATATATGAATATGCTGGAATGTCACAGTATCACAGTATCACTCTGGTTGGAAAAGACCCTCAAGATCATCGAGTCCAACCACTACCCCAACACTACCCCATCCACCACCTAACCCTGTCCCCACATCTTCACATCCTCAAAATCTCAGCAAGGATAGTGGTTCAGCCACCTCCCCAGACAGCTTGGCCCATTGCATGCCAACCCTTAAACCATGTGTCTGAGGGTGTTGTCCAAATGCGTCTTGAACATTGTCAGGTTTGGTGCCATAACTGCTTCCCTGGGGAGCCTATTCCAGTGCTCCACCACCCTCTGGGTGAAGAACCTCCTCCTAATATTCAGCCTAAACCTCCCTTGACACATTTTCCTACCATTCCCTCCGGTCCACCAGAGAGAAGAGATCAGTGCCCGCTCCTCCCCCCTCCCTAGTGAGGTAGCAGTAAGCTGCGATGAGGTCTCCCCTCAATCTCCTCTTCTCCATGCTGAACAGACCTAGTGACTTTAGCCGTTTCCCACATGGCATCCCCCCTAAACCGTTCACCAACTTTGTGGCCCTCCTGTGTACACACTCCAGTAGCTTTATATCTTTTTTGTACTGTGGCATCCAGAACTGCACACAGTACTCAAGATGGGGCCACACCAGTGCAGACTAAAGCGAGACAATCACCTCCCTTGACTAGCTGGCAGTGCCGTTCTTGATGCACCCCAGGACTTGGCTAGCTCTCCTGGCTGCCAGGGCACACTGTTGGCTCATGTTCAACCTGCCGTCGACCAGAACCCCCAGATCCCTTTCCACAGGGCTGCTCTCCAGCCTCTCGCTCCCCAGAGTGTAAGTATATCCAGGGTTACCATGTTCCAGGTGCAAAATCCAGCACTTGTCCTTGTTAAACCTCATGTGATTGGTGATTACCCAGATCTCCAACCTGTCCAGGTCCCTCTGCAGGACCTCCCTGCCCTCAAGAGTGTCAACTGCTCCCCCCAGCTTGGTATCATCTGCAAACTTTGTAAGTAAGCCTTCAAGTCCTTCATCTAAATTGTTTATGAATATATTAAAGAGAAAGGGACCCAAGATGGATCCCTATGGAACCCCGCTAGTGACTAGTCGCCAGCCTGATGTAATCCCATTTACTGCAACCCTTTGAGCTCTACCCATCAGCCAATTGCTCACCAAGAAAGATTACATCAACTGGCTTACATCACCTTCTTGCTTGGAAAAACCCCAATTAAAGTTTACATATCTGTGGATTATTTATAATTTCCCTACGACTTATAAAAGGTACATAGTATAATTTATGCATCATGCTAATGGTGTATCACTCAATATATTGCTTTCATCATAATACACAAACTTGTATTTTCTATGTACTCCTATTTCTGTGTGCTCTTATTTTGTTCGTTATTGTCACCTAACTATGTTTATTATTAAATTTCTCTAAATGCTGAAAGAAGGATTTAGGAAGACCTCATATGGCACCCATTGATTAAACAGAGTTATTGCCTAGTGGGCAGGGACAGAAGAGAAGAATTAGAGTACATAAGCTGTCTATGAAGCAGAAAGCATGTGTGAGCCTTGTAATCAAATATTTCAGTGATTTAACAGAAAGCACTCCCTGTGTTCATGCTCCATGGGGACATTAGACTTCAAACTTTTTCCAAGTTCAGTGAAGCAAACTGTAATGAGAAAGTCATTGGAGAGAAGATCAAAGGATATTTTTTCTGGGGAGACCTAAAATCCATGTTGCCTTTTCATTCAAAAACCTTTTTTATTTAGGATTTTCTATTTAGGCTATTTTTCTTGCACATCCACCTCCATTAATGAAACCATATAACTTTTAAATGAATTATTAAATAGCCAAAGGCTGAGAAAGAATAGTGTTATAGCCTGGTGATCATGGAATTCCCCAATCTGAGGAATAGCTAGATCCCAAAGAAAGGACCCTATGACTTTTTATATTTATAATAAGAATCCAAGTACTTCTGTACCTACTTCAAAACAAAAGTTCAGAACAACAGTTTAGCAAACGCTAATAATGGATATCGAGAAAATTGGTCAGATATAAAATCATGCCAAAGCATCTGAGAAAGTTAGGAGAAGTGTTGTAATCACTTAGAGAAGAAGGACTGACTATGGAAATGCACTGGGTTTATGTGGCAAAGTTCTAGTAGTGGTGTGAGGCTGCAAGGGTGGCCTCTGTGAGGAGAGACCAGAGGCTGTTTCAGACACAGCTAGTTCCAGAGAGCTCCAAAATGAATGCAACACAGGATCAGCAGCTAAGCTGGTGATGTCTCTGTAAGAAAGAGTAAAAAACACTATGCAGCAGCTGTCAAAGGAGAGATAAAAATGTAAGAACAGCCCTGAAGATGCCAAGGTCAGTGAAAAAGATGGGGAGGAGGTGCTCCATGTACTGCAGCAAAGATTCCCCTGAAGCCTGTGGTAAAGATCATTGGGAAGCAGATTGTCCTTCTGCAGCCTGTGGAGGCACACACCGAAGCAAACTCTGTAGCCCATGGAGGACCTCATACTGGAGCAGGCTCCTGGCAGAAGCTGCAATCCATGGAGAGTGGATTGCTCCACATAGGAGCAGGTTTACTGGCAGGATCTGTGGCCCATGGGGGACTCATGCTGGAGCAGTCTGTTTCTGAAGGACTGTATCCCATGGAAAGAACTCATGCTGGAGCAGTTCATGAATGACTGTGTCCTGTGGGAGGACCATCACGCTGGAGCAGGAGAACAGCATGAGGAGAAATGAGTAGCAGAAATGAAGGACTGTTACGGCCTGACTACAAGTCCCATTCTCCATTCCTCTGTGCCCCTTGTGGGGAGGAGGCAGAAGAGTCAGGAGTTAAGGAATGAAGTTGAGTCTGGGAAGAGTAAAGGGTTGGGGGGATGTTTTTTTTTTTGTTTTGTCTCACTTTTGCACTATCCTACTCTATTTTTAGTTGGGAATAAAAAATTCATTTCCCTAATTAAAGCTTGTTTTACCTGTGATGGTAATTGGTAATCTCCTTATCTGAGCCTGGGTTTTTTTTTTTTCCTCTTGTTTTCTCCTCCTGTCCTGTGGAGGAGGCAAGTGAGAGAGAAGCTGGGTGGAGGTCTGGCAGCCAGCCAAGTCAATCCACAAAAGGAAGAAAATCTTTCAAGGGTGCATGAATTGTAAAGTGAGAAAGAACAAGAAAGACATGAGACAGTGACTCAACTTGGAAAAAAAATCAGGAATGAATTCATAGGTACGAAGCGATTTTGTTTATCAGATTGGAATCAGTTCTTTAACCAGACTGCTAAATAAAGATTATTAATGGAAGGAGTTATATTACAGCATTTCTTTTTTCTGTTTTGTTTTGGTTTTTGTTTTTTTAAAGGAATCGATATACTTATTGCAAAGAAAATGTAATAAACTATTAAAAAAATCTATGGCTCCATACACAAAAAACAATTAATTTGTGTCCCAGTTGTGCCCCAATTTAGCCTGAAATTAATAAAATAAATCTGCTATTAAAAAAAAAAAAATCCATCATTGTAAGAGTGATAATAGCTAGTTCTTCAGACTTTTCTTGCCATAAGTTTTGTATTTTTAAATAGTGGTAAAAATATACAGGGTATTTGAGCTTTTTAAAAATTGGCTTAAAAATAAACAATTTAGAAAGAACAGGAAAAGCCTCAGGCTGCTTCAGGTACTTCTTTTCCATACTGAAGGCATGACTCTATAGACACAGCAAAAACAGTTAATGAAATGACTAACAGCTTAAGGTCATGATTCTACATATACAAAAGCACATTTGGAATAAGCATGTATTCTAAATAAGAAGCTGCAGATTAAAACACTCATAACCAGCATCACAGAAGTATATACAGAAGTCTTCAAATAATGACATTCTAAGTGCTCACATTTAGAACTATTTTTCATTATTTTATCTTTAAATTTGTGATTTACTGCAAAATACTATTTAAGTAGCAAAGACAGACAAATGCTAATCTAAACCAGTGCTATTTAAAATATTGAATTTTTCATTTAACTCATGAAAATGGAAGAGAAAGCACCTGAAAAAGTAGCCACCAAAAGAATTTTTGAAGACAGAGGCAAGATCCCTTACTAACATTAGCAAAAGCAAGTAGTCTAAAAATGTAGTTTCTGATTTTCACATACGTCAATGGAAAAAAAAATCTCTTCACCTGCAGGAGCACTGCAATTGGATGTACTGTTTTTCTTTGTGAAAAATTGTTTCTGTGAAGCAACAAACACAGGCTATTTCAGGATTTAGATGATTATGTTTTCCATTGACTCAATATAAATTTTAAGGAATGGATGAATGCCTTCTTTGGTGGCTTGGTTCAGCTACTGGATATTATCCAGCATGTAATATCTTCTCCTCAGGAAGAAAAACTAAAAAAAAGTCTCCTGAAGACCACTGAAAACATAGTTCTACTGTAGCTCACTTAAAACGCAAGCATCACAATAACAAAAGCAGTTTTGCAAAGCAATAAATGCAACCACCTTCTAAATTAGAAAAATAAACTGCTGAATCTTGTCTAGAATACTCTTGATGTTGTTTAATGGGTCCGATCAGTCTTTACAAGCCATTGTTACATGATGTTTTGACATCAGCCAATGGGATAAATGCATAGCAATAACTAAGATGATAAAACGATACATATATGATGGTGTCTCTCACTAACAGATTCAGAAATGAACAAAAATAGTGCTTTTCTTGAATTTAAATAAGATTATGCTTTTTTGACAATAGATAACTATTTAAATTAGAACCATATACAGCAATGCACCTATATCATACAACTCACTTTCAGTAAACAAATTGCTTTTGTTTATGAAACTAATTCAGAAGTTTTGCTGATATTCAGAGATACACTTTTAAATGCTTTTCATCTGTATTTTTTAGTATATTCAGGGACACAAACATAGGTATACCGGGGTTTATGCACATATTTTGTTGGTAGTACTGTGCAGCAGTTTACTACTTTTTAATGAAAAATGGGGCTAAGGCTTTCAAGATGACAGTTCATTAAACCAGAAAAACATTAGGTCTTATAAACTTGTCACAAAGTTGCAACATTTTCTTCTATATCTTGCTTATAACACAAATACAATTTCTAGCAATTGAACAGTGATGGGTTTTGATTCTACAATATAGCAGAAATTTAATCAAGTGATGCACATTCTAAATAAAGAAAATGGTTTAGTCTCCTGACATCTCAAATGAGAAATTCAGTCACAGGAACAATGAAGCATAACCATTTTACTTATTTATTTATTTTACTCTTGATCTCCAAAGTTTTATTTTATTAGCCTGCCTGGTATTTCACAACTATTCTGCCAGCTTGTAGATATCTTAAATTAGAATTGAACATGTATTTATGACAGATAAAAATGTCATCATTCACTTTGCTTTATTTCATCCATTGAAAAAATTTATTTTATTGTGTTTATATTATATATTAAATTCCAGGTCAACTGCAATTTATGCTGTGGTCTAGTGAATGTCGTCTCTGATTCTGTGACACTTAAAATAGTTATCCAACTAGTCTATATAAAATTCAGCTAACACGCAATAATTTATTTTAGCCGGAATGAATTAATTAAAATGATAGATATTAGAGTTGATTAAAATCTTTCTCAATTATCTGTGGAGATATCTCAGTTTGTTCAGACAACATAGCAACACGTTGTATTCATCTATTTCTTCCATAGTAAGTACAGCTAGCACTACGTTTCCCTACATGGCATGATAAACCATTAGCATTTCTGTGTAATGGGTTTAATATCTAGGATTTCTGGGGAAAAAAAAAACCAAACAAAAACTAGTGGCACTATTACTGTGCAAGGATGCCCAGAAACAGCAAAGATATTTCTTCTTTTACTCTTCCTTTCTATTCCTTCCTCTCTCCCCTCATCAAATTGTTAATGGTAAGTGAAGTCTCCTCCTATTTAAGTTACCTACCCTGCTGAAATGCAAGATAGATTAGACTATCTTTCCTTGGCCTTCAGCCAGATTTTCTGTTAGAAAACCTACATGCATAAAGCAGAAGCTCATATGGGTTACATACCAGTATGACATTCTTAAATCTATAGTTTCTCAACTTTTTCCAGCCCATTGCCTCTTATTCTTTCAGTAGATACTACTGGGGAGAAACTAATTTCCTCTTATTTACCTCTCCAATCACACATTTATACCTATTGGTAAGATTATCCTGCCACCCACATCCTACGCAATGAAACTGAACTTCCAACTAAGACTCCCACTTCTTGAAACTAAATGGTCCCAGCTCTCTCAGCCTCTCTTTGTATGTTAGATGTGCCAGATCATCTTTGTGGCCTTTCAGTAGCTTTGTTCCTGTATGTTCATGTCTCTCTTTTACTTGGGAGCCCAGACTGGACACAGTACTCCAGGTGTGTCTCACTAGGATCATTTCCCTCGACCTGCTGGTGATACCTAGTGTCCCAGGATACCATTAGTCTCTTGCTGCAAGGGCACATTGCTGGCTTATGCTCAACTTGGTGTCCTCCAGGATCCCCAGGGCATTTTCTGTGAAGCTGCTTTCCAGATAGTCTGCCCCCAGCATGTATTTGTGCATGGGGTTGTTCTTCCCAGGTGCAGGTCTTTGCATTTTCTTTTGCTGAACTTCATAAAGTGCCTCTCAGTCCAGTTCTTTAGCCTGTCAAGGTCCCACTGAACAGCAGCACAACCATCTGATGTATAAGTCACTACTCCCAGCCTTGTATCATCTGTGAACTTGCTCTCATCAATCTGTGATCTCTCTCATCAAGCAGGTCATTAATGAAGATATAGAACAGTGTTGGCACCAGTAATTAACACTTTAGTATACCATTTCTGACTGGCCTTCAAGTGGACTTCATGGTGCTCATCACACTCATTTCAGCCTGGTAGTTCAGCCAGTTTTCAATCCACTTCACTGTCTGCTTATATAATCTATAATTCAGCAGGTTGTCTATGAGGATGTTTAGGAGACTGTGTAGGAAGCTTCACTAAAATAAAAATAAATAATATCCATTGCTTTCCACTCAACCACTGTAAGCAGTCATTTCTTCAAATGTTCTTTCACTGTTTCTAATTGTGGCTCACTTCACTATCCTGAGCAAGTCGTGTATGTGATGGATTCTGCATTTTTCTTACTGGTTTTTGCTCTCTACACCTTTATCATCATGCTCTTTCATCTAAGACTGATTCTGAGTATTTATCATTCCTAATTGTTGTTTATTTTGAAATACTTTTCTAAAATTATCTTCTCCATCCTGAAATATACACAATAAAACAAGACTAACCCTTATTTTAACATGTAAAGCCTTTATTTTAAATAACCTTTACATAAAACTGACCACAATATAGTACTTAAATTTAAAAATGTTTCATACAGAGCAAAAAGAATAGCATCAGCTAATGCTAATTTGTTATAATAACAAAAGATCTTTTCAAGGCTAGTTATATAAAGGTCATAATGTTTTTAGATATTTATTAAATATCTTTCCTTTGTCCTCACTAGAATAACTGCTTCTTTCCTTCATTCTTACTATGTTTTTCTTTGTTTTAGTAGATTAGTAGTTAAAAACAAATTGCTAGAGCTACAAGTATTTAATTAACATAACAAAAAAGTACTTTTATCCTCTGGGATCTCTTTTTGACTCAAATACATTTAGAGCTGATGAGGGGTACCTTTCATAGGTACCTCTTGGGAAGTTATATGCTCAAGTCACGTTTACATTAAAAAGATTTGTTTCTGTAACTCCCTGTACACTGTTTTGAAGACCTGCTTCTTAGAATATCAAATTATATTTTATTTGATAGATGTGAAGTCTGGTAAGAATAACAGAGTGAATTTTGTTGCTTGCTTGTCCTTCAGTTCAAAATTAGCATTTTGCAAGTTATTTAACTTAGAGTGATAGGCATATAGGAACTGAAACTACAGAGGCTTTCAAATACCTTTAATAAAATATTATCATAATTGGAAATCCCTGATAGCACTTTTAGTTTATTTTTTTGTTACTATGAGAAATAACTTCTTATTTTTCTACTTTTAGAAGTCTGTTACGCAAAGAGGAAAAATAAAGAGGCATTCAAGATGGAAAAATAGTGACATTTAAGATCAGCTTTGATGATGAAATATGCAGTTTATGTACATATACTTCATAAAAGTAAATCCAACAAATTCTTAAGCCAGGAAACCAATAATCTTCTATTTATAGTTAAACTGTGAAAAACTGCAGTGTGTCAGTTTAGGGATCACACTGCACTGGGTCACACAAAATAAGTGCAATTCCTGTACTCAGTAAATTTTCTTTATCATATATTTATATATATAAATTTATTTTTATAGAAATATATATTTAATCTTGGCATTATCTGAATCCTAGTGCCCCTACAGGAAATATGAAGCCTCCGGTTGAAATCAATGGCGACAACCTTTGGTACCTACAGTTGGCAGCAATGCTTCTTTTCTTAATGAAGTATTCAAAACACAGCTTCTAATATGGTGGCAATTCTCAGTATTTTAGGTCAGATCATTTTGCTGCTCTGTCACTCTCTGGTTGTCTTCTTTCTCTGATATTTTTCCATTTTGTTCACATCCCCTTCCATAACATGAAATGATACTCACAGTTAATGAAAAAATGTACTGGAGGAATGTGATTTGGGTGACTAACTTACTTAAAACAAGTACTCATTAAAATGAATAAGAATCACTACTATGTCTTATTTCTTTGATGGTTTCTTTTCCCAATTAACATCTGTATTGATTAAGAAATTACTTTGAAAATGCTTACTGCACAAGGGAAGTATTTGGAGAAGGTGGTAGGAGTTTGGTCAGTTTTCACAGGGCTGAAATACTAGTTGTAGTTACAGCATCTGTTAATATTTTAAATTGATTTTTCCAATTTATTATTTCAGTCCAAAGTTCCTTCAATTCAGACAATAAGATAAAATAAGAAAAAGAATTCAATGGAGAAATTAGATTCTAATATTTTTGCAGCCCTTTGTTTTGATGATTTTGCTGGTTTTGTGAATGCTCTTTACTAAGCCTGCAAGAAACAACCTTAATTTGCTCACCTCATAAATATCTGAATAATCACAATGTGCACCTGATCAATAAGACTTCCCTTGAGCCTAACAGCCCTTCTTGTGCACCACATTTGAGTTTCTTTCCTTTTCTAGTACTGAACAGAAGCATAAAGCATGCATCATCCTGTTGTGCTGGTTCAGCCATCATCATTTTATGCTGCCATCAGTTGCCTGATCACACAGGCCAACGCTGAACTCAGCAACATCACGTCGGACATCTTCCTTCAGACAGTCCTGCCATAGATTCCTGTGGGCCCAGCTCCTCTGCTGCCCACTGTGGTGCCAGCATCACCTGCTGGACACAACAGAGATGGCTCCCTCAGTGGCCCCTCAGGTGGAAGAACACCACTGCAAGATCTCAGCAAGAGGCAACCAGCCCCAACAGAAGTCACACTCAACAGGAAGCTCCTCCAACTAATCGGCTCCTGGTAATATAATTCTGGCCTTGCCCATCACCCCAACCATGACCACCTGGGTGAGAGCAGAGACACAGGTGGGCCAAGTTCTGCCTCTGGAACATGAAGCCAACAGAAACAACAAAACATTTTGCTAGGTTGTGAGTCATTCACAGGTCAGCTCCAAACTGGGCCCACAACTCAGGCCCCAGCAATTCACATCCACAGAGAACAACCTCACAAAAATCTACTGAAAGCAAAAAACGCTGGAGAACTTTGCTGGAAGTTCTTATTCAAGGTCTCTGAAGGTAAAGTATGGCTCTGGAACCCTTGTGATCTTGGTGACCACCTAATAGTTTGATAGAGAAAAACAGAGGGAAAAAATTCAGTGTGTGGGAGAAAAAAAAATAGATTACAACACAAGGTCTGCTGCAAGTGGGAGCATACAAGCTAGAGCTGAGAGAGAAAGAGTGTTATAACTGCATGGAAAATAAATCACAATAGAAGGAAGGAAAAGTTGGAATTAAGCACTGAGACTGTGACTAATAAATGTGATAGCAGCTGAGGAAAAGGGAGAGATGCAGGCAGAGGGTTGGGGTGGGAAAAGGAGACAGACTAAAGTGAGAAACCCCTAAACAGAAAATGGGCTGGACTGGCAGCAAGTCAGAAAATATGGATGACCACCAAGATGTGACACCAGACTTCATGGAAATGTGCAGAAGAGTGTACTCACAAAGTATACTGATTGCAGATTATGGTAATAAAGCCATTTTCCCCTGATGTTTACACGTATTCGTAGCACTTATTGGCACAGCATGTGGTGTGAACCGTGTGAGGTAAAATGTAAAGAAAACTGAGAGAAAAACTTTGTCATGTTCTTCATTTTTCCCATTCTTTGGAGCTAGGAAGAAAAATTTACAATAATTTGAGATCTTATCATTTAAGCATGAGTTTAACACGGTCTCAGAGGAAAAAAAACAATGGCATTACACTTAAAAAACTCCCATATAGAAGGTAAGCTTGAAGAATTAGAATTATATGCATTAATATGTCATATATTTATCAGTGTATCACTCGATTTATGATTGTTATCTTAAACTAAATTCTATTATCTTGTAAGAATGTATAGTTTCTATCTCATGAAATAACACATTCTAGATCACCTTCTACATTATATTTATTTATAAAAAAGAAATTACTGGTTTTTTATAGGACATGCTCTGCTCCAGTTCTTTGGTTAATTGCTACTCTGTGCTATAAACTGTTTCAGTGACCACTCACTTCGGTAGGCCTTTTGCATTTGCATTTAAAAAGGCCTCAGGCTAAAGCCTTTCTTTTCTTTGTCCCATGAATTTTATTTTAGTTTAGCTGTGATCTGAAATAAGAAGACACTATTTCACTTCTCTCACACCTCAGGAAAGGTTTAATATTACACAGTGGTAGAAGCTGAACCCAAATGTTTTGACTATTCTGAGAGGACCACAGCAGCAGCAGTTTCTGTGATGGGGAGATGAAGAGGATAGCAAGGCTGGATAGGATTGTCCAATTCTGGTCACAAAAGCTATACTTATTGATAAATAAACAAAAGAAGATTATGCTTTGGGTTTTTACAATAGTATGTGTTCATCCATACTATTTAATGATTTTCCTGTTTTCTGGAAGAGTTTTGGTCTGTACCAGCTTGCACTGATGCAGACAATCCCTAGTTATTATTGGAGTCCTTGGTTATCAGAGAACCCGATCCAAGGATCAATCCAGTAGATGAGGCACTCTCTTTTGGAGGGTAGCAGAATTTAGCCATGTGGACATCAGCCAGATTTTGCCATTTTCGCTCAGGCCCCATGAATGTGGCCTGCCCTTGTTCTGTTCAATATGTGGGGCTAAGCTCAGACCTAACTGTATTAATGATATAATGTGTGTATATACACATACATCTTCATAGTCATATATTTTGTCTAACAGTGCCAAGATGAGTTGGGTTAAAGTCAGGATATACCATACTCACTTGTGTGTTTGCATTCTGATACAGTCAGGAGACTGAAACATTAATCAGTACACATAAGGCTCAAGTTACAACAAGGAAATATATTTGGCATTTCTTAAATTTCAATATTTGATCCTTGCAACCTAGTCAAAATTTTCAGAGGTGCTGGGTTTTCTCCTAAGGAAAATAGATATAAATTTTTGAAAGTTTCCATGTTGGCACTGTCAGAAATCATTAAGTCCTTGAAGACTCAAGAGGTAAAAATCAATGCCTGAGATTTTAGAGAGGGGAAAAAAAGTTTAGAACTATCTTCTATGTTCTTGAATAGGGACAAAAATAATAATAACAAACTAGATTCTGAGAGCTGCTGGCTCATTTTTTCAAGCTCTTCTTTTTCCTATACATTAGTTTATTATGGTGTCTGGGTTGAGGTAAAGTGATAGTTGCATATTAGTTTGGGGGACACTTTTTGCCCCCTTATAGTCTACCTCTTCCTATCTTTATTACTCATTTTAGCTAGATGTTACACTGTATTAATGTATTACTTATTATTTTACTTAATAAAGTAAAATAACTTAAATACATCATTAAAAGAAGTTTGCTTTTTTTGTTTTTCAAAGATTTTGCCTGTCTAAATCAGCTATCGAGGAAGTTCTTGCTATCTAAGATGTTGAAGTTTTTTGTCTCAGTTGTGGTTAACTCCTAGAAAATAACAGTTAAAACTAAAAGGAAATTAAACCAAAAAGAGACAAGTAGTCATCATTCCTGAAGCGTATATGGTGATCTGCTCATCTGCAGAATAGCGCTTTTGAGCTATAAATAATACACAGATAGAAACATAGAATCAAAGAGTGCTTTGGTTTGGAAGGGACATTTAAAGACCATTTACTTCAACTCCCTTGTCACAAGCAGGAACATATTTCATTAGATGAACATCCACCAACCTAATTGTCAACTTTTTATTCACATGCAGATTCAATTAATTTTTTCCCCCTTCTCAACAAGTTATTCCATAACCATCTGCTTTATAACTTCTAGCATTAACTTGTGGGAGTATACAGACCACTGTTTTGCCTTTTATGCTTTATAAATCTGAACATTTAAATAACAAATCTTATAATTAATATGCTTTTCCTCCATTTTCTTATAATTTGGTACAGTTAAGTCCTATATATGGTGTTTCAAGCCAAATTTATAGATAGGTAAATGATTTTAGATGACTAGACGGAATATTTTCTTTTGGATCTTACAGAAAGAAATCTACAAGCTTCAAGTGAAATCTTTTGATCAAGCTCTCATCTTCATGCTTTATTAAAAAAAGAGAAGAAGATAGATGTAAAACTGAGGAGCAAATTATTTATGAGAAGGAAAAATATTCTAGAGGAAGATGCCTGAGAAATCCATCAAAGAAGCTCTTTTACACGCCTTTTTTTTGTTTTGTTTTGTTTTAGAAGAGCTGATTTCTTTGTTAGGCAAACCTTGACCTATGACCCTACCTGTCACAATTCTCTCCACCATGTTTTTGCTTCATTCACCTTGATTCTGAGCTCAGATTCTTTGCAGGCTGCTAATGATCAGCTTGTGTGGTTGTTCATTATATTATTGTCAGTTATGCTACTGAGACTGTGCCATGCCAGGGTGTTGCAATCAAGAACTTGTGGTCCAAGGCACACTGTCAGTGGCGTGAGATTACTTTTCTGCATCCTATTGTTGCTTCCAGATGTATTTCCTCTTCTCTTAGACTTAAATACACCTGTTTGTTATTGTTCCTTAGCCTAACCTATGGAAAACATCAGTGTTCAGACTGTTACAGGGAGGAACTGGTGCCGGTCCTTGACCCATAAGAGGCCTTCAGAGCCTTGATGTCTCCAGGTTTCACCATCATGTCCGCTGACACCCTGCTTCCCTATTAAATATGATAAGGTAAGACATACATATTGCAGAGGATGTATACAAAACTGCTATATGCATATAAGTCAGTTCAGACATGTAGAAAAACAGTCTCCAAACTAAATCTCTGACCAAGCTTTCAGACACATTAAAAAGTCTAATACAGAAGCTTTTGTCCTATGAAAGGCAAGTGTTTTTTCTAATGTTCTACTTGTATAGAGACCCAAATCATTTAACTATCAAATTCAGTTAAAATGTTTTTTAAAATCTCTAAATGTGAGCTTTCCCTTCTCACAAATTATGACACACAAAACCTTTTCCAGAAATCACCATTCATTTATACAGTATTTTCCTTTTCTTTGCATGCTTCTGCCAAAAATTCAGATGAAGGAGATCACAGTCTTACACTGGTCAGATTTGTGAGTGATAGTCATCATACTTAAATACAAATTTTGCTATACTGTAATTTCTTGGCCAGTTACTCAGTTACATCCAAATAAAATAATCCAGTTCCAGTTATATTATGACATCTCATTTCCAAAAAAACCTTAAACGGGAAAAAAAAAAATTAAAGAAAGCTCTGTTACACCTGTCAGAGCATGATTACAGCACTTGAGATATTAGAAACGGAAAAGAGACCTCTGTGTTCATCCACTACGAATAAAAATTTGATCTCCACATTATATGCTCCTCTGTAACACATACCGCATTGGAAGGAAGATCCCATGGGTACAGAGCCTCAGGCTCTACTGCTGCCCTCTACCTTTCCCTGAGTACCTTAAGCCCTATGTTTTCCCTTTCATTGTTCGCCTTCTATCTACTCTTCTAAACTTTTATCTACTCTTCTCTTTGTTCCTCTGTTTGGTTTTCATCTATTCTGAGCTGCCACTATGGTACTGAATGCTGATGAGACAATAAAGTATTCTAACTCAGAAGGTTATTTTTCAGCTGTATTTCTTAGCATAACACAGTCATATTGTGTTTATATGGGGAATCTCTGCATCCAGATACCATGTCAAACGCAGTTAACTAAGCTGCTTGCAAGTACCCTGGATGTGTGAGGGGTTGCAGGCACGGGTCAACACTGCAACATGGACACACACTGGTAAATGTGATACCCTTTCAACTCATGTTGCTGATTCTCACCCTCACCCTGCCTTCCTAATGCCCTGCTGGTGCTGTGCTTCTGCTGCTTTAGCCCTAGCTCTGTCACTGTGTGGGGACATTCCCAGTCCCATCCCTCCTCAGTTGGCTCCTCAGGTTAGTCTGTTGACATTTCTGATTCCTTCCTTGACCTGATGGTTCCAGTTACCTCTTTCAACAAAAATATATGTACAGTTTATATTAGCTCTATTTTTTTGTGTTGCTTTTTTTTTTTTTTGTCCAGAACTGGAAGGAACAAGGACCTTCCAGGAAGGACCTTCAAGGTCACTGCGTTCATTTCCCCCTACTTAAGGGCACTAATAGAGTATATAATTAGCTCAGAAGTGATCATGCGGATGTTCACATTTGTATGATGAACACACAGTACAAAATAACTTTTAACAGTCAGCAAAATAATAGAACATTTTGTCAAAGAAAGTAAAAATCTCAGGAAATAAAGCCTTCAGAGGAAACAATACAGTTTTTAAGCTCACTCACTATTTTTCTCCTTAATAGGAGAACAGTAAGGCAGAATGGTTGAATTTGAACAAATAATATAACATATACATTATGTATCATGTATCTCACCATTAATAAGGAAAAGAAAAAATGTCACATTTCTTTCACAAGCTTCATAAGAAAGGACTCAAAATAACTCAACAAATGTTTTTAATTTTTGTTTGGCATCTCTGCTCCAGGATGGCAAATCAAGAATATACAGATGCTAAAATGCTGTACAGAATTTTAATCCCACTAAATAATATTTTTAAAACATTAAAACAAAAAGTATTTTTTATTTTTCTTAGTTCTATAATGGCTTCCTATGTAACTGATAGAGATTAAAAGCTGGTTTTTTTCCATAGATGTGTAGACCTATTGTTTACGCTTTCCACTTTATAATCACTCATAGTGATCTATCTTCTAGAACAAACACAAACAAGATGCATTCAGCAATTTTTCCCATCACTGCAACTCTTGGCAGAATATAGATTAAAAAAAATTCAGTTCAGAGAAGGTGGAAGTGGTGCTAAGCAATTGGTGGAAGTAACTTGACAAAGTGGGAAAGCTGAAGCTTTTTCAAACTGTGTAGTGAGCCATAACAATGCTGCTGATATGCTATTCAGGTACTGGTTTTCTCTGCACAACAGGAAGTTGGTATTTCTTGCAAGAGATACAAACTATTGAGACTATCAGATCTGCTGGTGATGTTATGCTATCAGAAAAACACATGGATTTTATATGTATATATGGCTAGTAGCTGAAGATACTCTAAGGTTATTCTTCTATTTATTACCTCAGTACAGAGCTCCTTTTTGTAGGCCAGACAACTTCATGGAAAAATCCACAGAATTTAAAAACGGTGAAACACTAGGAATTTACTGAAATATCATTTCCCTTACAAAGAGAATTATATTCTTTCAAAAAATTCTGGCCATGTAATTCTTTTTTATAAAAATTTATTGAGTGTTAAAAGTCTCAGGAGAGATTTGTGTTCTTTGCTAAGCTTTACAGAAATTTCCAATAAATACAAGCTGCCTTCAAAGGCATGTGTGATTGCAGCAGTGATGTTTTTTCCAAAAAGCATGTTACTGTTGTCTTCTTAGGTTGCATCTGTTCACCTTTAGCTGCAGTGCTGTTGTCTAGATATTCCAGATGCTTGCTGCTTTGGGGCAAGTTTTCTGTCTTGTTAGACATCCTGGAAATTAGCATCTGCACCAAACAAAGACTAAGGACCGAAGAGAGACTGCTGTTAATAACAAAAAGTAGTTCTGCCAGTCTTCTGTTAGGCATTGTTTTAATGACATGCTCAGCACACCCTAAGCCTGATTATTTCAGTGAACTACTCCCAAAGACAATTTTAGGTAAAATCCATGCCCCAGCTGCTGCCAGCACCTATGGATTCACTGGGGAAGCTTTTGAAAACAGAGAATGAATGGTACTAATTCTGTTCAGACATAAGGACTATTTGATCCAAAAGACTGGATCCAGCAGCATTTCCTTTTCTGTGAACTACTCTAGGACCCTTCCAGAGTGATAAAGCAGAGAAATGTTTTGATAGTCTATGGATTTAAAGAAGAAAAGTAACATTTTAAGGTGTTATTTCTTTAGAAAGTGCTGATGTTTTGATGTTAAATACTCTACATGACTTTTGAGAGTTGCCTGTTTTACATGCTTTATAACTGTGGTAGGTTGACTTTGGTTGGTTGCCAGATGTGCACCCAGCCACTCTCACCCACCTCCTCAACAGGACTTACAGTGAAATAAGGTGCAAATCTCATGGGTCAAGATAAAGACAGGGAGATCACTTAAAAATTACCATGATGGGCAAAATAAGCTTGACTTGGGGAGAATTAATTTAATTTATTACAAATTTAAAATAGAATTGGATGATGAGAAATAAAGATGAGTTAAAACAAAATGTTCTCCCTTCCCCCTGATCAACACAGGGGAGAGTGAGGGGCTACAGTCAGTCCATAATAGTTCCTCTCAGCTGCTTCTTTCTCCTCAGATGTTTTTCTCTACTCCAGGGTACATCCTTTCCATGGGCTGTAGTCCTTCAGGGCAGAATCCTTCTCTGCTTCAATGTAGGATCTCCCAGCCTTCAGCTTACTTCATGGCATATTCACCTGCTCCAGTATGGGGTCCTCCATAGGCTGTAGTGCGGATATATGGTTCACTGTGGTCTCTTCCATGGGAATCTCTGCTTTGGCACCTGGAGTGCTTCCTCCTCCTTCTCTAACCTTAGTGTTTTCAGGATTCTCACATTTCTCTCCCCCTCCCCCAGCAGGCCTTGGCTTCTGCTCACACGTATACTGTTCTGAAACAAACTGTAACTTCTAACCTTCTCATCAACTTAGCTAACATTGAAGAGCTGAACACATTCAAAGGTTTAAGAATAGAGACAGTTGCAGGCACTGAACAGGGAACTGTGATACTTCTGGTAGGCATAGTTTTAAATAAATTATTTTTATATTTTTCCTGTATTTTTATCTTAATATAAAAGGGAACGTGTTAAATGCATGAAAAAAAAAAAAACCAACAATGGTCTAGCAAGGACATCTTTTAAAAATCAATACATTTAATCAGTTAAAAGTTGATGCAGACCTAACATGTCTCCTTTTTTTAGTGCTACATCTAGATATGGAGCTGAAATGAACTGCATTAAAGTGCAAGGAGCTGAATTTTGTGCTCATTGAAAATACAAAGAGATTATTTCAGCACTCATTGTCATAGCAACCAGAACTTAACAGACATGAAATATTTTGACATTATTCTGAGACATAAGATCTGTACTTATTAACTTACTGACACAGTATGAAGCAAACACTCACACTTAGCAGGGCTACTAGCCAGTGTAACGGTGGGGAATGAAAGGTGATAGGAAATTATTGAGGGCTTAATTGGAACAGTCAAAAGTCCTGAGACGTATGCTATATTCATTCTATTAGAAAACCAGAATATTAGAAAATCTACTCCACATCAGAAGATAGCAATGTAGAGAAAAAAATAGAAATAATACCATACTAAGCATTCATAACAGGCCACCAGTGTGAGAGAAAAAATGTATTGTCTCCGTAGTCTGGGGAAATGGATGAAGGACAATTGGCTCAAAGCCTGTCAGTACACATGGATCTAGAAACCTTGCTGCAGTAGCCGCACACACCATGTATCTCAGCCTGGTCTTTTACCTTTGCGAGTGAGTTTGTTTGCCTGTGAGTGTAAGTAGTAGCAGAAGGGAGTTACACATGAAAAGAGAGTGCATACGGGAGTATAGGACCAAGAAGAAGTCTTATGAGGAGTGGCTGATGGAACAGCTGTTGTTCAGTTCAGAGAAAAGGAGGCTCAGGAGAGATCTTATTGTTCTCTACAACTACCTGAAAGGAGGTTGTAGCGACGTGGAGGTCATTCTCTTCTCCCAGGTAACAAATGATAGGACAAGAAAAAACGGCCTCAAGTTGCACCAGGGGAGGTTTAGATTGGATATTAGGAAAAAAAGTCGTCACAGAAAGGGTTGTTAAGCCTTGTAACAGGCTCTCAAAGGAAGTGGTTGAGTCACCATATCCAGAGGTATTTAAAAGACATGTAGATGTGGTGATTATGGACATGGTTTAGTGGTGGAGCTGGCAGTGCTAGGTTTGCTGTTGGACTCAATTGGTCTTAAAGGTCTCTTCCAACCCAAATGATGTTATTATTCTATGACCTGAATAAACTTTTTGCCATGGATTTTTAAATTGCTTCTCCAACCCTGTTGTTGCACACATGAGCTTTGTCCTAGAGCCCTCATCTGTTTTAAAGGACCAGAGAACCATAGGTACCATCTATAAACTGTGAAAGGAGCTTTTCTAGAAAGAACTGAGACTACTGTGACAGAGGTAATGCTGGTCATGTATTGTACTATTTAGTTATATAGCTAACTGCCCCTAAATAAGTTGATAACACTATATTTGGGCTCTTAAATAAGTTTGGTGTGGTTTTCTAGAATACTGAGAAATGCCCCTTCTCTGAGGAATCCCATTGCCTTTACTCATCAAGAAGGAAATAAACACTTCATTTCTGAAAAAAGATAAGCTTGTAAGGTGCATTAACATGCAAAAACTGTCTGGAGAACCTGTGAACTTGCAAACTTCTATCTACATTTTCAATGAAGTTATGGTTTGGCCTTAACGTAATTAATTATATTAGTAAAGTGACAAGAGGACCTGTATATTAATTTAATTCTGAGCTGTATTGTTTTATCAACATTAAAAACATTGTATAGGTAATGTAAGGGATCGAAACATAAAAATTTAACTTATAAGAGGTTACCTTGCCTGGCCACATCATATTCATGCACAAATTTTAAGGCAGACTCCTTCACCTCCAAGCATTTGCTTTTGTTTCTACTTTCCAGGGGATCAAACATCAGCAGTTTAGTGTAATAAAAATGTGACCACATTAATTTTTTACTACTAACACCACAAGAGTCAGGAATGGAACATAGCTAGTTTACTCCATGTGGTGAACCGACCACATGATTTTTTTCTGCCTTATTAAAACAGTGAGCAAAAAACTCGATTTCCCATAAATCTATTCTGCATAAATCCTCCAGGAAACCGGAACCGTGATAACACCAGCTATAAATTTTGAAAAAGTAAACAATCACTCTCTTTTCCGCCTCACTGCACAAAGGGAGCCCATCGCTCCTGCTGAGCGCCCCCCCCCCCCCCCCTCCCTCCGCTGCTGCCGGAGAGGAGCGAGGAGGAGGGGGGGAAAACTGAACTGAGCTGTCAGTGCAGCCCCCTGAAGAAGCCAAGCAGTCAGAGGGGGGGAAACTGAGCTGAGCTGTCAGCGCAGCCCCCTGAAGAAACCAAGCAGCCAGAGAGAAGGAAGCAGCTGCCACGGGGAGCCGCCGGACAGAACTGCTGACTCCCACTGCTCTAGGAATCCGGGGGAGAGAAAGAAGCCGTGAGC
>VZZY01025755.1:0-11168 GCA_013400335.1 Eurystomus gularis | reverse complement strand
GTAATATTTCCATAGAGTAAATAAGGTTTTATTAGAATATGTTTAGTAATAAACTTGTTAAATACTCATTTCGGTCTCCGTGTCTGCTTGCGAGCCTGGTGGGGAGATGTCCCAATTTACCCTCAACCCTTCTCCCTTTGGGAGGCGGTCGGACCTCTGCGCGCCCGACCGCGACATCTTGGCGTAGTCAGCAGGATGCTGCCGATCGACATCTTGGCGTAGTCGGCAGGGTCCTCCCGACCCCAACATTATGGCGTAGTCGGCAGGATCCTCCCGACCGTAACATCCAAACAACATCGGCAGGATCGAGGGTTTGTTGGTGATACTCCCTAACCACGTTCGTACGCAAAAATAACAATCAAAATGGACTAATGCCAAGGATCATTGCTCAGCAAGATCTCTTCCATTAATTTCTGCCAATAGAGAAAAAAGAGCTTAATCAGGAATTTTAATACTAGTACAGACTACAACATTGTTATTAATAGTAGCAGTCATCTTCCCCAAAGAAAAAATGTAATTCTGAATGAGAGCCAATTTACACATATATATTTACATATGTATATATTAGCTGGAACAGAAACCTGGGACTTCTCCATGTGTTAGGTCTCATTCATTTTATTAACATGGTGTCAGTATAGTGCCAACATTCAGAACAGAACTGCTGCAGATGGTGCATTTAAAGTAGAACTGGCAAGCTCTGTTGTTTCACCTGAGGTGCATTAAAGTGGTGCAATACTTTATGGGAAAGCTGAAAATGTTATTCTATATTGGGCTAAGGAAGATTAGACTAACTTCTTAAATGCATCATGGGCAATAAACAGGAAGAACTTCAGCTCTCAGTGCAGTCACAGGGCTGTGATCTCACTGCAATTAGGCACAGTGGAGTGGCTCACATGACTGGAATCCTGTCATGGAAAGCTACGAACCTTTTAGGAAAGACAGACCAAAAGGGCGGGGTGGTGCAGTTCCTCTTTAATGTAAGAAAGCAACAGGAATGTATCAAGCTCTACTTAGAGGGGGATGAAAAATGTCTTGAAAGCTTATGGGTAAGAATTAAGGGGTAGGCTAGTATGGGTGACACAGTTGTGGGTGTTCACTACAGGTTACCTGACTGGGAAAAATAAGGCAATGATGCCTTCTACAGACAGCTGAAGTAGCCTCAAGATTGCATACCCTGGTGCTTACAGAGAACATAATTGCTCTGATGTTTGCTGCAAATGCTACACAGCTAGACACACACAGTCCAGGAGGTTTCTGCAGTGCATTGATGATAACTTTCTGACATAGATGGTGAAGGAGCCAACAAGGAGAGGTGTGCTGCTGGACCTTGTACTGATGAAATAAAGAAGGTCTGGTTGGGGATATGAAGGTTGGAGGCAGCCTTGGCTGTAGTGACTATGAAGTGGTGGAGTTCAGAATCAAGCAAGGAAGAAACAGGGCAATAAGTAGGATTACAACCCTGTACTTCAGGAGAGCTAACTTTGACCTCCTCGAAGACCTATTTGGAGGAATCCCATGGGTTATGACTCTAGAAGGTAGGGGGGCCGAAGAGTGATGGTTAATATTCAAGCAACACTTCCTCCAAGCTCAAGATCATTGCATCCCTATGAGTAAAAAAACAAGTAAAGGCAGCAGGAGACATGCATGGATTAATAAAGAGCCTCTGGAAAAGCTCAAATGGAAGAAGAAAGTTTCTAGAAATGTAAGAAATTCCTGAAGCAGAAAGGTATTATTATTACAGAAGAGTCAGACAAACTCAACAAAGAGTGTTGCAGCATTTCCTTATTTAAATACATAAGAATATTTTTAAATCAAGAAGTCATAAATGCTAGATGCAACACTCCCTTGCACTCCCCTTAATCAAATGAGATGTACTGATTACTCTTTCTGCAGTTGTCCTCTTTCGCTATCTGTTCTGCTCCCTGCTCCTATCCTGCCAAGCCCCATTGAAACTCAAACATGCAGGTGCTCAATGATGAGCTACACCTGACAGACCCATAGTCTGTTCCCTGTCATGACTCCAGCAGGTACCATGCTCACTTGTCACTGCCTGTGGAGAAACTGGACCTGATCCTGGAGGCATTCTGCTCACTTGGCTACTAGGGTACTGTGAGAGCTTGGTGGCATGGCTCTGCTGACAAAAACAGCTGCGGCACCTAGCTGCCCTGTTCCAGAGATATCAATCACAATTCCACTTGATAAGTTACTTTCTTACTTAAAGTTACACTTTAAATGTGTCACACACTCTTCTATTGCTTATTGTCCTAATCCATACACTAAATATGCATTGATAATTTCATCAATAGCAACATTACATTTTACAGTCATTCAATACCTCTTTAGATGTTGCATTTTGTCATTTCTTTGTTTAAATTTTGTTTTCATATAACACTACAGGTATTTCCTACAAACAATCTGCTTGTGAGTCAGTTCCCTACACAAGTTCCATATTAATTCAATAATTTGAGATTAACCCTTTCAGAAGGTCATAACATTTATTTAGCTTAGAGAATAAATTTGATTTGCTTTTCAAAAGAGGTCTTTTAGAGATCTTTTTTCCTCCATAGAACAAATTAATAAACAATGCAATGCTTCTGCTGAAAGACTTATACTAAATATGGGACTGTATGTATTGAATAAGTCACTACCAACATAATATCATTTTGCAATGTTATTAAAACTGTTTTGAATTGTTTATTCAGTTTCCATAGAGGTGAGAAAATATGTCCTCCTTTTCATTCTGAACTCTGGAAAATGTTGAACATATTGAGGGTTTAGAGATGGTCTGTGTCTCCTTAAAGACCCATGAATCTTCAGTAAGTATTGGTTTCTCCCTTTTGTGCCATGTGGCATCTTTACTTCTCCTTCTAAAGCATTTTTTCCCTTCCTGATATCAAGACCACCTCTGTGACTCTCAATCTATAGCTGATCTTATTCAAAGAGGAGCTGAGAGCCTCAAAGTCTTTCTAATGTCAAAGGGAATACCACTTGCTTCAGAAAAATCCCATTTAAATGTATAAATATAAAGACTTGAATTTTAAACACATACGAGAGAAATATTTGTATAACTCTGCATGCAATTTCTTCTGTGAGTAAAAGAAAAAAAGGTCCTCTTTTTTTCATTGTAGCCATAGAAATCTAAAATATTTTGCCTTTTTTCTTTCAAAAAGCAAAGGTAAATACTCTCTGAGCTGTGTCCAAAAAAAATTTGTGGACTGTACTCTTGCCAACTATTTATTCTCTTTTAAAACCCTACTACAGATTTAGGTTCAGCTGTAGTTCAGGCAAACAGCAGGGGAAAATAACACATGAACTATCCATTTTTTGTCTATATTCAATTAAAGATATCTAGAATAGTCTAGCCATAAGAAATATTTTGTGTCGTAAAACAATATCCTTCAATGTAGAGCTTGAATTTATTAATAAAATAATCAAGTTTTATACCTTTTCCACTAGTCGGTAATCTACAACTCTCTTAGGCTCAAAGAACAATTCATCATAATTTAACAATACAATAAAAAAGGTCTTGAAGTTTATTGGATTTTTTTAATCAAGTCATCAATATTTAGAAGTAAATTCATATTCATAAAACTGAATATGTTTGTTGCACTCTAGAATAAAATTCTTCTGGCTTATTTTAAGAAGTAGGAGCTAAAGTCAAATATGTAAAAAACATGGTATCAATTAAGATATAATAAAGAAAATTGCACAAAGGGAAGAATTCATAAATGTTTGATAAATTCACGTTAACGACCTTAATTGTGGATGGGTAAATAACAATTCTGCAGGGCTTCCAATGTCTTTAGGCTGACATGAGTTTTTAGTTACATACTAAATTTATTAAATTTACTAAATCTAATTTACTAGTTATGCATGGTACTAGCATTTATTGACTTTGGTCCAATAATTTTGTCTTTAGAATAAGCTGATACTTCAATAGTTTCCCTTTCAAAAGTGACTTGGTTCCTTAAATTTGGATTCAACAGAAAGCAAAATCAGAAAAGTAATACTTATTGTTTCATTTAACATTTTTTGATAGTTAGATATATGACAAAATTATCATCTGTACAGAGAATGCAGAAAATAGTTATAATAAGCAACAGTAATGTTTCTCCCAAACTCATCTTTGTTTGTATATTCCACTTGATAGTGACTAATGGAAAAAAAAAAAAAAAAATTATTCTAGGAGACATCCTCTCCGTCATCTTTGATACTTTGAAAACCCCATTTATCTTTGGCTAGAAAGATAAATCTAGCCCCAGAATCTGGCAACTGAAGGTCTGATTAGAGCCTTTAAACACTCAAAGGACACAACTTCATCTTATATCAGTTAGTCAAGCTAGGATATTAACAGAAAATACAGCAACAGCTGCCTGGCTAATCCTCAGGCAAGAGAACTGCAAATCAGCAGTGATCCCCTTTGCCCTCTGCGCAACCAGATCTCTTCCATCTAAGACAGCCCTACAGCCACACTCTTATCTTCTTGGTTAATTGACCAAATTTCCTACTTTTGCCACAACCTCCCAATCTGTTTTCTAGGAATTGCTGACAAATTTCTCAACAGCAGCAAGGGAACCATGACAATATCACCTAGTAGGACTGTGAGCAACTCTCAGGTCTCAAAGTTAATTTTAGGCACTATGAAGATGTGCATTTGTGTAGATGCACTGGTTATATTCGACTTGTGTTTTAAAGCCAAATTTACTTTAAAATAAGAGGAGGTAATACAGAAATTACAGGATTTGAAGAGCTCACTTGCTAAGCTAAACCTATAAATTTTTTATCTTACACTTGATGTGAATATGAAGATGAATACAATTTTTTCCCTCTGTCCAATTTTATTAATTGATATGTTAAATAAAACAATGAACACACATTTATTATATATATAAATTAACAAAAATCTCATTTCATTCAATATTTTCACAGAAACCACATTTCTGCAGGTGTGGTGTGTATGTATATGTGTTATCTGAGGATCTCTGCATTCAGTTTTTACTTCTAATTTTTTTAATCTTTGGAAATTTCAAATAAAATTCAGTTTCTTAGAAGAGTAGATATATAAATTTATCATGTTTTGAGAAAATAGTTTGCTAATAATGAGGGAAAGAAGGACCTCACTGAGAAAATAATTTGTTAGGTACCTGAAAAACTCAATTTGGACTCATTACTGAACACTGAGAATTCTCCAGGAAGAAAAATACCATATCTGCCAAACTAACAGAAAAAGGCTCATCATTCTGTAAGATATTAGAGCATTCACAAAAATGACAAGGCAATTGCAAACCAAGTTCATAAGTTCTACTACTCATGGAATTACTTCAATTACTTATGTTCAAATACTAGCATACATGTGTGGGAATAAGGGCCATAATTATAGAAGTGGGAACTGCATTTCAGAAATTAGTGATTCTGAGCAAGATTTAAGAAACAGAAAACTGATCATAAGGGTGAAAGCTGATACAGTAGTAAGAAAAAGATTAATGAGAAAAAAAAAGCTGAGGTGGTAAGTGGTTTTTGCAGGGAGGATGAAGACACTGAATAGTAAAATGAATTCACAAACTAGTGGAGAGGAACAGGATCTGAAGGGCAGGTCTAAAACCAAATATTCTACTGTGTAAGGAAGAGTCCATCTACAGTATTTTGTTATCTTTATTGTACCCATGTGTTCCTCCATGCTCTGTGCAGAACTGGTCCTGCAGAAGCACATAAGTAACAGCTCTATCAACGTAAAGTATATTATATATGAGGGTAAGAATCTGTCTGCACAGATAATACCAATATGTATTATTTCCCAAATTTCAAATATATGCATTTCCAAATTAAAATAACAAAATGTAAAAAAATTTTTAAAATATATGCCTATAAAATATTCAACTCTAATAATTCTCCGTTTATTTATAGTGTAACCAACATTCACAGCAGCTGCAAGACATCAAAGCTTTCGTATCATTCCAGAACTCCTAATACTACTATTTACATTTTGAGAACAAATATTTTCTAAGACAGGAAGAAATCTAGTAACCTCAAAGTGAGGATAAGTCTGTGACATTATTGGTTGTGTCAGCAGTAGCCAGAGGACACGTAACACAGCTGTTCCATTTGCAGGCAACCAGAAAAGCATTACTACATGTAATGACCTCAGAGTAAAAGCTGGGTCACTAGTGTCACTGGCCTGTTTCTTACCTCACATACATGACAGCAAGCTTTTTATAACAAATTTTAGATGACCAAAGTAAAAATGGTTGCTACTCTAGTTCTGCCTATAAAAAACATTATCAGCTATGTGTGTATGTCCTTGAAAATGAGTTTCAGAAGAGAAATTTGGATGGAGAGACAATTCTAAAATTGGCATCTGCCTCACAGTGATCTTAAGGAACAGATAAAATAACTTCACATCCTGCCCAAGGACTACTTTAAATTCTGAATACAACTATTAGCAGTCACTCACATTTGTATTGGTTTAGTAAGAGGGTGGCCGAGCCACGTGGCTCCCCGCCCCCTCCCTCTGCCGTGGGTTGCAGACAAGAAAAAAAAGGGTTTAAAAGTGCCTTTTTGAGTTGAGATAAGGAAGGTTTAATATATACATATTTATATAAGAAAACAACATATACAAAGCATTTTTTTTGCAGTTAACAAAGAAACCCAGAAGTAACAGTGATAAAGGAACAATACAAAAAAAAGATGGATAACAGAGAATAGCGAGGGAGCGAGCTCACCCAGATGCAGCGAACCGCCCCCCCACCGGAACTGGCCCCGGGGCATGACGTCAGCATGGTGTAGAATAACCTGGCTCCTACTAAAATTAACCCTGTCCTGGCCAAACCAGGACAACATTACAGATGATTAAAAATAAAACAAAATAAAACAAAACGCTAGGTTTGCAATTCTTTCCTTAGGTGACTTTTTTTAGAAATGTGCATCCTTCTGGTGAACCTTACTTGACTTTCTTGCTCGGACGAGCTCAACCTATCTGTGTTCAGCGAATCACTTTCTTCTAAGACTGAAAGATGGTGTATGTGTTCCAAACATTTTATTCAGGCAGTAGTTCAAGAAACATCACTAGTTTTTTTAAGAAGTTTAATTTATCTGAATTAAAGGCAATTTTAGCCATCAACAAGGTCAAGCAATGTGATCGACACAGCAAGACTCTGAAGGGAAAAGTGTCTTTAAATTCTACTCTATTCTGTGCTCTGGATAAATTTAAATGCAAACAGTACTGGGACCAAACTGAATCAGCCTAAACAAAAAATCCAATGCAGTATTCTGCATGAAAAGGGCAATTAACTACACCATTATGTGACCTCTGAAATGGTTTTGCTCTTTAAAGATAATTTTTAAGGACTTTTTGAACACTAGGCATAGCTGGTAAGTCATGTAGCTTGGGGAGGGCAGAAAGAAGAAGCCCCTACATGAAACAGTCATGTTGTTTTAATTATGACTGTAGAAAGAGTTTATGAACAATAAAGAAATTCATTTCAGAAAATGGAAAGTCTTTTAGGGAGTGTTGGTAGTTGTTACCAATGTAAGAAAAGATAAGACTGTCATCCATGATCTTTACATTTTCTTTGTTTTACCCCTACCAGAGTAGTATGATCAACAAATTTTCAGGCAACGTACATAGCGTGTATACACCTTAGATTAGCAGAACATAAAAGTGTGGAGGTTTTCTGTTTGTTTGTTTGTTTGTTTTTAAATGAGGTTATAGATACTAAAAATGGTGTACAGGTGCATGTAGTTACAAATTTGAAATATTTTTTAACTTAGTACCCTCAGTTTTCTATATCACTCATTCTGGAAGATGTATCAAGAGGTGAGCTGGAGGGCAAGACAAGAGCTCTTGCCTGCATTAAAGAATGCCTGCATTAAAGAATGTCTGCAGCACAAAGTAAGGGAGAGGAAAATGGTATTAAAATAACATTACCTACATTATATAAAAACACTACTAAAACGTAAGAAGATAGTTCATGACAGATTTTAAAATCTCAGTGCTTATATTTAAGAAAATGGATAATTGTGGTTTTGTTAGTGTTCTGAAAAATAAACACAAATGATGTGGGGATCTTAGCTTTAGGCAAATGCAAATTCTGCTAGCCTGAAGTAATTATTTACTCCAGAGGATAGCAGTGATTTCAGTAAAAGCCAGTGAACAGAAAGAACGACTTTCCAAAAAAGGCTAAGATAGATTAGAAAGAAATCTACATTAGATTTGGCCCTCAAATATAAAATCTCTTAAACTTTAAAACTGAGATGTTTTCTGAATTTCTTGGTTTCTCTGTTTTCTTTATATTCAAAGCAAGAGAAGAATGAAAGAAGCCATCATAGAAAATCAGTACTTAAAATGAAGAACAGATTTATATATTGACAAAGATTGTTAGTGGCAAAGCCATGCTAGTCAACTTAACTGTCTATAGACAGAAAAGATGACTATAGAATAACACAATGCATTAAACCACTGGAACCACTAGAACCAATAGCATAACTTAATTTTCTTTTTCTTCTTTGTTTAGCAAAATAAAACAATACTAAGAAGGTAAAGCCTATGAAACATCAAGTATTTGTATGCATCACACATAGCCAAACTCTACTTGCTGATATTTAACCTGCTCTGTGTCTCTAGCTAGTCATCCAGCTTTCCTAGTGATGTATCTTCTTGGCCCTACACCTTGTCCTTCTGTTACAATGTTGCCTCCTGCTAACAAGGAATGCCAGAAGCTCTTTCACTTTTGTGAAGATAATTACAAGGTTTCCATTTCCAGAGCAACTAATCAATGTTCTATTAGTTTTCTAGAGCACTCAATCCCCCTTTAAAAAAAAAAAAAAAAAAAAAGAAAAAAGAAAAACATAAAAAGAAAAATCTCATTACATGAAACAATTTCAGAACTTTTATACATTAAGAGCAACCACTTTGATAATTCTGAAAGAGCTAATACTGAACATATTGGACTTTTTTATGGAAAACTCTGTGTTTTTTTTAATTCTTTGTCACTGCAGTGCATGTAAACACATGCTGATATAAAATCCCAAACTGATAATTTATCTTGTTTGTTACCATTCTATTTTTCTTATTCTGAAAAAAATTCCTTTTTTTACCCAATCTTCAAAGTAATATTAAAATGCAACTCTAAATTGTAGTGCTTTATCCTCTGCTACAAAGTCAGTTCACATTTTTCCTACAAATAATATGAAGTTAAAATACGTTGATCTATACATTTCAGTAAAATCACAAGTTTAGGGTCTTGAACTATGCTTATTTACATGAGTAATACTGTATGTGCTTAGGTTCCTTTATAGACACAAGCTAGTGCTCAATGTCTGGTAGCACTAAACATAACCAGTGCCTGCAGAAAACTTGTGATCTCAGCTGGCTAAAACAGGGACATCCTCTTTCCAGGCCACAATTTTGAATGGGCCAGAAAAGGAAGAATTAAATGAATAGAGAAGAAAAAAGATTAGGTAGGGAAAGGTAAAATCTCCCTCTCTTTCTACTTGCCTTCCCCATGGATTACAGAAGTAGGAATAAGAATATGCTCTCTTCCCTTTTTCGTTCTCTATTTTTGTGTTACCTCTTTGGCAGATCACATCCACCCAATTCATACCCATCAATGAATATGAGGAATAAAGTGGCTGGGTTTTGGGGGGACATCGTTAATTATGGAATGAGGAGAGGTAATGAGGATATTGTGATTTATTGCTTCAGCAAAGCCAGACCTCTGGCTCTCAGATAATGCTGGAAGCCAGCAGATCTCCAATCTTGTTGGAAAGGAACTAAATCACAAAGATGAAATGGTCAAACTGCTATAAAGTGTGTCGTGTCATGTCCTGTCCAGCTACCTGGAGTAAAAAGGGAAGAGAAAATTCTAAAACTGCAATAGATTCAACTTTACAAGGTCTGTCACAGTTAATTTAGTAAGGGATCAGTTAAATTCCCTGAAGGTAGATTTCTATGCTGTTTGAATTGCCCTAGATATCAGAGACTTTTGCATGGGTCTGTCAAATATGGGAAAATTCACATCATTTCAGGGTTTAGACAGGATACCTAGGACATCTTTAAGAACAATAAATGTTTCCAATTAGGCAAATGGATAATGCTCATAGTGTTTAATTGTATGTCTCGTAAATCAGCAAGTTGAATGCTCTTTGACACGCACACGCTCCCCCAGGTTGTTATGATTCTCCAAATCAAAATACTACACCTTTGTTCTGATACTGACTATATCCTTATATAAAAAACCTCATCAGATCTATGATGAAAACATACTCTGTTTGCTTTCCATTTTATATGCACCAGCCTCAGCAATTTATGTACATGTTACTGAACCTCTGAATACCAAAACATTTTTTTATTAGAACACATATGATTTTAAAAAGCTAACTTTAAGGCAACTGAGGTATGATTTAAACCAAAATATCAAAGTGAAATTTTCTATACTCCATCCCCAAGTCACAAACAAGAAGATTCCCATAAGAAATGTTTTATGAAAGGTAGAAACAGGTTAGAGCTCCAAAATTTCATGGGAAGGTCCAAGCTTGTTGCAAGTGCAACATATAGAGCTGTAGAATTGTTTGAACTGCACATGTTGTTAGTCTCAAAACTGCCTTGTGGGCAAAGAGGAGCAGAGCAAATAGCTGGACCTGGCAGCACCCAGAAGCCCTTGCCAGTTAAAGTACAAAGCTCATGGATCCTCCTCAGTCTTGGATTATTTCAGTGCCTTATGTTACCCTGGCCTGCTTCCTTCTCACTAGCTGGCAGTCTTGCTTCTGATGCAACCTTCCTCAGCTTCAGGGGACATCATGAATGACCATCTGTCCTGTAGTGACTGACAAGATTATCCAGCCTTGTCCATCTGTGACCAACACAGAAGTTTGGTTCAGGCCAGACAATGGTCCTGTGGCCACTAAGTTGCTGTTAGAGCAAGCTTACACCAGCTCTTCCCCAGGCAAGACCCATCACATTCTGAGCACTGCCCTAGCAGCCCAAGGTCCCTAGAGACTCTCTGAAAAGTTGATGCCTTAGAGATAAACTACTGATACATGGGCTGAATGATCAGTGAGGTAGATTGAAAACTGGCTGAACAGTTGAGCCCAGAGGGTGATGATCAGTGGCACAAAGTCTAGTTGGAGGCCAGCTACTAGCAGTGTACTCAGGGATCAGTACTGAGTCCAGT
>VZZY01025752.1:56546-72455 GCA_013400335.1 Eurystomus gularis | reverse complement strand
ATTCTATGATTCTATACACTGGCTTGATCCAGCTCCCCTCTAATGGCTTATGTGAGCCCTTCAAAAGCCTTCAGAATTGCTGGCTCCCTTACCACCAGGAATTAGGTGAGATTTAACCTCTGTGAATATTCACCATGAAAAAAATTATTGCTCTTGTGTGGCCTTTGAATTTAAAGGACACCTGGTATCTATTTTTCTCTGTACATACTCAGATGGCCTGTGTTTTCTGCATAATGCAGACATTTGGCTACAAATTTGAAGAACATTTTTACACACTAGATTTTTTAAATGGATAGGCCTAAGTGTACTTCAGTGAGAAGTATTTTTGCAAAACTGCATTTCTGAAGGCGTTTTGATAGTCACACAGCTGTTCTGTGGAGCTTAATTCTAGTAATTATAACAAACTATAGAAAGTTTACATTTTAAAGAAATGCAGTGCTCCTTACACAGCCAAAGGAGCATATATGCTAGAGTATACATGTATCTTGGAGGCTAAATATAGATTTGGCAATGGTAATTAAAATAATTATTGGTGATTCTTCAGTTTTTCCTTTTTCAGAGGTCTCTTGGGTGATGTGTTCCTTATGCTTTAGTAACTACTCTCCATCTCCAGCTAATATTTGTTGCATGAACAACACTAGTGAGCAGGTAATATGTTGCAGGTAATGCCATACATTGCTTGCATTTGGAGTTGTCTATGTTGTTAAGTTCGGCACTGGGCAGAGAGCTGGGCTGACTCTGTCTACACAGCACTGCTGGAGATACAGAGACACAAGCCTGAGTGACAAAAAGAGTAGATAAAAAATGGCCCAGACGTAACCACCGCTTAAAAATTCTGGACTTACTATTTCCAGAAACACCAGTTCAAGGTATCTTGCATGATTGTATGATTGTATTGGTTCAGCCATCATCATTTTATGCTGCCACCAGTTGCCTGATCACACAGGCCAATGCTGAACTCAGAAACATCACCTCAGAAATCTTCTTTCAGACAGTCCTCCCATAGGTTCCTGTGGGCCCAGCTTCTCTGCTGCCCACTGTGGTGTCAACATCGCCTGCTGGACGCAACAGACAGAGATGGCTCCCTCAATGGCCCTTCACATGGAAGCATATCACATAAGCTCAGGAAGATGCAACCAGCCCCAGCAGAAGCCACACCAAATAGGAAGCTCTTCCAACTAATTGGCTCCTGGTTAAAATAGCCCTGGCCTCACCCACCACCCCAACCATGGCCACCTGGGTGAGGGTGGACATAGGTGGGCCAGGTTCTGCCTCTTGAACATGAAGCCAGTGAGGAAAACAAAACATTCTGCTAGGCTGTGACTCATTCACAGGTCAACTCCAACTTGGGGCCCACAACTCAGGCCCCAGCATTTCAATGATGTAGCATTATACAGGATAGATACTCTCTGAAAAAAATCCCGTGGAGAAAGTTATCACATGCAATATAATACAGCCCTAAGTCATCATGGCATCAGCACAGCTCAGCTGCTTGCATTTCTCTTGCTTATGAGCTGTACTGAAGAATCTCCTAGTCATATTGGTGTTTGCTTCTTGGTATCATTGACCATTTCATTTCTAAAAGACAAAGTTATCTTTTCTTACATTGAAGATATTGGTGATAAATAATGACTGTAAATTACTTTTTAAGTGTTAGAGGGTGCTCATTTGCTTAAAATGCAATAGGACCTACTTTGGCTTTGGTAATGCACATAGCTACAAGGTAGATGGCTCCTATTTCCCAAAATTCAAAATGAAGGGTCTTGAACCCATGTATCATTGTGAAATATCAGAGACTAGAATGACCATGTTTTGTGTGCCTTCACTGCAGGATGCTTTGTGGATGCATGTGAAATGGAGAGCAAATGGTCAGGGTGAGAATTCATTAATTTGAGAGAAAGCCAAAGGAGTATATGTATTAAATCATACTTCAAGCCATGAGAAAGACATCATCTCTGGATACCTACTTCATTTTCTTCACATTGCTGTCTCCAAAGAGGCATAAGGTCCATGTGTCCACTGATTCAGTAGAAAGAGTAGAACAGGCTAAATTAATTCACCACCTGATAAGACAAGCAGGGGCTATTTGAATTATTCTGACCAAATAAAACTCATTCTCCAAGAGAATGAGGGGAGAGTGAATTCCCAGTGCAAAGTACCGGTGCTAGAATCAAAACTCTTGACTAAATGTGTGTTAGAGAAGACA
Organism: Eurystomus gularis; assembly: GCA_013400335.1. Classification (NCBI taxonomy): domain Eukaryota; kingdom Metazoa; phylum Chordata; class Aves; order Coraciiformes; family Coraciidae; genus Eurystomus; species Eurystomus gularis. Next base: position 70,249 of record VZZY01025752.1, on the reverse strand, counting down.
GGATGTGTTGTGAGGAAGGAGATAGCAGGAAGCAGGATGATTGCTGGCATTTAAATAAAACTACTTGACTTTTATCAGATAGGGGAAATGATTACTTGGCACTTATATTAATTGCTGAAGAGACATATGAGACTTTCATTTTCAGCCTAAGCATGATGGGATATCTGATCAAGGGTGCAGAATAAATTTCACTTAGTATAAAGCTCTTAAATATGAGAAAGAACATTTTTTTGGTGTGCATCTTAGATTGGAGCAGAACTTCACTGGAAGCAATTTGGTGTAGTTTGCTAATGCTGTCTGTGAAAGATCAGAGCTGCTTCCCAAACCGGCCTTATCCGGAAAACATTCTCCCTGTAGTTGCTGACCTTTGTCCCAAGAAATGCATCTCTGTTAGCAAGCAGCCCCCTCCCTTATAAACCTGCTCAAGTCCAGATATTTTCCTCCTCTGGATGGAATTTGAAGGTGGGAACAGTCTGCTCCCTTGCAGTTCTCTTTCTCGCCTGTATTTCTCCAGCTCACCTGGAACTACCTGTCCTTTACTGGGCTGCGTATTCCAGATCTGGCAACTTCATTCAACCAAAGTTTGGTGCTTTTTTCCCCCTTGTTTGTTTTTTTTTGGTTGTTTTTCTGTTTTGTTTTGTTCCATGATAACATGCCAAAGAATGAGATAAACATGTCTGTAGAGTTCAGAATACATCACACTCTCACTAAAGGAACTCAAACTGAGAGATGAATCAGAAGCAGATTCCTGCAGCAGATGATAGAGCAGCATCAAAGCTGATCACTGCTGGCTAGAATGGCATGGTTTGGCTGGGTTACTCACTGTGATGAGAAAGGCAAACAGTAAAAATTTTAGTAATGACTGAATTTAGAAAACATATTTCCTTAGACTTTTTTTTTTTTTTCCTGGAGAAATACAAAATTGAGTAAGCAATATATATGAGACTTTATTGTAATTTCCCATGGGAGACTCATGAATAGAACTGGGAGGAAAATGTTTTCTCGACACATGAAGCTCCCATTCTCAATAGGGATTAAATATTAAAAATGTCAAAAGATGTTCATGAATGAGCAGACTAAAAACATTCATTAAATATAAATCAACACTTCTTTTGTTTTGATTTTCATTATTCTTTTTCACTATTTTTTAAAATAATGCATGCATGATTTTTAAACATCACCCAGTATAGTCTTAAAAAGAAAATACTTCTTTTAAAAAAATACGAATTTGGGGGGATTTAAATGTCAAAACATTTTCCCAAAGCATTTTATCAAAAAGATTGTCTTTATTGAAACAGATTTCAGTTTGACAAATTGACAATTTATAAAAAAATACACCGACAATGTAAAATTTCCTATCAAGTTTCATCACAGATCTACCAAGCACTGTCTTGGATGATTAAAGTTATTCATTGGAGCGTTGCATCAGATCTGCCTTTACACCAATGAGAGTTCCTGTAAATAGATGCAGAGCACTGAATTCTCATTATCCAGTGTGAAAAATTGATGCAAGAAGTAAGGATATTAAAATATAGGGAGGCAATAGGCCTGCATGGAATTACCTCATAGCCCCTCTAAAAAATTTCTTATTTAGTTTTCTTTAACCCATCTTTGAACCAAAACAGGTCACTGCAAAATTCTAATTATTTTTGAAGCCCCTATGTAATGAAAAAACCTTTCTCAACCTACAGAGTCTAATACTTTGTTATACAAAAATCATTAATGTATTTTGAAAAAAAAAAAGCTCACTATTTTATTCCCAACAAACTATGCATATTGCAAAACACCAGTTTGTGATCAGTTCTACAGAATCTTTATTGCAAACACAGGCTTCCATCAGTTCATCTTCATCATTTTACTTTGAAAGAGACTACAATGCTTTGCCATCATGTTCATAAAACCATCTAACTGTTTTTTAAAGTGCTGCCATTAAAAAGCAGCACCTGAAGTGATTCATGAGCTCCAAGTGACATGACATGGCTGTGGCCACACTGTTACATGAACCTCTTCTTTTTCGGCGAGACTAGACCAATGTCTATACTCTTTCTTACATGCTCTTTCTATTGTTGATTTTCCTTGTTGTTCCCACTGTTTTCCTTTGTTGTGGCACAGTAAATGTGATTTTTGCCCACAGGCTTTGAATTGATCCAGCAATGCAGGATCTCAGGGTTTTTTGTGCTTGCTCTGGCCTGAACTGGATTTAGTTTAGTTTGCTTTTTTTCTAGTGGTCAAGTGACTTTTGTCTGACTGCTTGTAGCTTCATGTCTGGGATACTGCATGTGTGTTGTGCTGGTTCAGCCATCATCATTCTACGCTGCCATCAGTTGCCTCATCAAACAGGCCAATGCTGAACTCAGCAACATCTCCTCAGAAGTCTTCTTTCAGATAGTCCTGCCATAAGTTCCTGTGGGCCCAGCTCCTCCACTGCCTGCTGTGGTGCACAGAGTTGGCTCCCTCAGTGGCATTTCACATGGAAGAACACCACCATGAAAGCTCAGCAAGATGCAGCCAACCACCATAGAAGCCACACCCAACAGAAAGCTCTTCTAACTAATTGGCTCCTGGTTAATATAATCCTGGCCTCACCCACCACCCCAACCATGACCACCTGGGGGAGGGCAGAGCCACAGAGCCACAGGTGGGCCAGGTTCTGCCTCTGGAACATGAAGCCAACAGAAACAACAAAATATTCTGCTAGGTTGTGACTCATCCACAGGTCAACTCCAACCTGGGGCCCAAAGCTCGGGCCCTAGCACTTCAATGTGGCAAAGGTTTGACAAGCCTAGGTAGTCATTATGGGACAAGTTAACAGCCCTTTGTGTTAGACTGGGCTAAGGGACATACCAGACAAATTTCAAAATTTAGCTGAAAGCTGAATTTGTTAAGAAAACACCTAAATTGACTCCAGTTGGACTCCAAGACTAATGAGGAAAGGATTCCACTAACTTGGACAGCACACACATCCTAGTGAAGACCTCAGGGAGGCGATGATGTGCTGTAAAATGCAGTCCTTTCTGATGAAGGATGAAGACTGGCACTGTCAACCCAACCCAAACAGCCATTGGAAAGGTGAGCATAATTGCAGGGCCAAAATTTTGATGGGACAATTGGGAATTCTTAGTTCCATAGGTACAGTATGTTCCTTTTTGCTTTGAACAAGATTTTGGGTGTGTATCACCAATTGTTTGATCAGGTTACTTCTTCTTATTTCCTTTTGCTGGAATGAACATCCCTACTTCCTGGAGTCAGTGTTTTCTCAACGTCTGAGTTTGGTTTAAAAGATAAGGAACAAAGAATAACGGCTTATTTTCTTGCTTTTTTTATGTTCAATGACCATAGTTTTCTTTATAACAGTCTAGGTAATAGATGACCAAGATGAGTAAATTTAGAGGGCAGTATTTTATAGTCACTCTATTTCTGAATTTTCTAATGAAATAAAATACTGAAATAATTTCTCACATATCTATTGAAGATGTAGAACCACGTTATACTTGTGAACACAAAGTCACATCCCTAGATATATGTGAAAAGTTTTGAATGCCCAAGACTGTTTTCTTAAGATGTTGGATTTATATGAGAAAATACGTCTCCCTAAACTCTATCAGTCTTAATTTCTCTGGGGTTACTTTAATTGAACAAGATTAAATACAAGCCAAATGAAATAACGACAGGGGCAATCAAGTTAGCATGGCAAGGGAGTCTTGTTTACAAACTATAGCCAGCATCAATTCATTTCAGGCTTTTGTTCCTGACCTCCGCTCCAAAAGCAATTATTCATAAATGACAAATCTTACAAATGCTGAGGACCTGGCATGTTATGGATCTTGTAAGTATAATAACCATATATTTACTAGTTCTAAAAGCTTCTTTTGGCATCTCCAAAGAGGCAGGCAGATTTAGGAGCCAGATGTCTGTTTATTGAACAGATATATGCAAATAATATTTGTAAGCAGTAAGTCGGGATTCTAAAGTGGTGCCTATAGTAAAAAAGGCAAAAATATAAACTAGACTTGCATATACTTTTATTGCTTCAACAAATCAGAATCAAGACTATTGTTTCTAGACAAGCATTTTTTTTTCCCTTTACTTCCACAAATAATAGATTGATGATCCATAAATTGCCTTCTGTTCTGGAAACCCAAAAGGCTTTTATTCTTGAAGAGCAAAACATGACTTGCTTGATTATCCTGTTATTCTTTTCAAATACACTGATTTTTTTTCCCCAAAGCAATCAAACACTTTCAACTTTCTGAACATTTGTAATTGTTATAATTTTCTGTGGTTTATGCCTCAGAAGATTTAATTCCACCCCTAATTATAAAAAGTAACCCCTATTATGAACAGTACCTTATTCTGTTCACTGTGCCAATAAAAACTGAAAAATATGGAGAATGAGATATCTATTAATCTATACAAGAATGGCAGATGCCACCCCTTTACCAATGCAAATAGGTGATGTATCTTGTCCAGTAAAGATAAGTTAAATCAAGACTCCCATGAGCCAAATTATTATTATTTTTGAAGTAACCAAAATCAGACATTGCCATTCATTCCCTTTGCTATAGAAAAGCTCCTTCTCTGGGAACTATTGTTTATCTCTTTATTTAAATTCTAGTTAGTGTTTATCAGAAGCAAATCTCATAGAGATTCTTTCTAATGCTGGCAATGTTTAGTAGCAAACACAAAAATCCTGCAGTTTATTATACACATTTTGATTTATAAGTAACGTCCCATTTAGTTAACAGCTTTATTTATCTTATTGGTATCTCAAGGAAATCAATGGCTAACAAGAGTTTGAAATTAAAATGCAGCCAAACTAAAGTACCTTCAGAACAAACAAATTACCTATTACCATTGATATACTTAATCTCTTTGCTGAACATCTTTGAAATATTTAGACATAAAATTAACAACTTTATATTACAGAGGGCCTGTGTAACATTCAGTAGTGCCGTGCCTAAAAGACTTTTGAAAGCAATTAAATAATGTAAGTGGTGGTTCACTGTTTGCTTTAATGGTATATTGAAAAAGAGTCAAAGATACTTGACTCTGGAAGTTATATTTTGACTTCTGGAAGTGTTTTTTGCCTTCCTCTGAGACTATAGTGACAGACTATGGCCAGAGATGGGATGTTGGTCAGATGTGCTAGCCCTCCACACGGTCCTGAAAGTCTGAGAAGCATGGCTTATGTCATGTTCACATATTCAGGTTTAATGGGATCATCTAATCTGCAGTTAAAAGGGCAGCCTAACTGGCTGTGAATATCCTCAGCCTAGCTGGCAATGAACATTACCTTCTTCATTTTGTTTCTTCAGCTTCCTCTTTGGCATAAGCCATGCTTCATTTCAAGGATCGCTTGGGTGTCTTTTTTTAATCAGCTGCCACTTCAGGGAATTCAGACATTGATGATGCCTTCAGCCTCTTTTGCTCTTATGTTGTTCCTTCTGGAGCTGTGAACTTAGCAAGCAAACACTCACTCAGCCACTTGCCCCCCACCCACTTGCCCCTCACCCTCCTATTTTCAGGGGAAAAAAGGAAGGATAGGAATCAGAAAGATCATTGTTTGAGCCAAAGACAGGGAAATGGTTTACCAATTACTGTTGCAGGCAAAACAGCCTCAACTTGGGGAAAATCAGCTTGACTTATCTCTGTTAAAATAAATATTTAATTACTAATTTGAGTAGTTGGAAACAAAAAGAGAAATATTAAAATTGCACCTTCCCTCCTCCTTTTCCCAGGCTCCACAAACCCATTTGAGCAGTACAGGAGGGATGGGAATGGTGGGTTTTGATTAGTACGTTGTACAGGCATCCTGGCCTCTATCAAAAATAGGGTGTCCAGCAGGAGTAGGGAAATGATCACATCTCTGTGCTTGGCACAGGTGAAGCTGCAGCTTGAGTACGGTGTTCAGTTTTGGGTGCCAAAGTATAAGAGAGACTATGAGGTGCTTGAGTGGGTCCAGAGAAGGCCAACCGAACTGGTGAGGGGTCTGGAGAAGGTGTCTTATGAGGAGTGGCTGAGGGAACTGGGACTGTTTAGAGAAGAGAAGGCTGAGGGGTGACCTTATTGCTCTCTACAACTACCTGAAAGGAGGTTGTAGATAGGTGGGTGTTGGTCTCTTCTCCCAGGCAACTAGGGAGTTGTTTGGGAGATAGGACAAGAGGTAATGGCCTCAAGTTGCACCAGGGGAGGTTTAATTTGGGTATTAGGAAAAATTTCTTTACTGAAAGAGTGATTAGTCATTGGAACAGCCTGCCCAAGGAAATGGTGTAGTCACCATCCCCGGAGGTGTCAAAAAAACATGTAGATGTGGCACTTCAGGACGTGACCTAGTAGCCATGGTAGTTTGGGCTGACAGCTGGACTTGAAGACCTTAGAGGTCTTTTCCAACCTTAATGATACTATGATTCTATAACAGTTTCTCTCTGGTGCTCCATGGGCTACAGAGGAAAAAAAATCTGCTCTGGCATGGCTCCTCCATGGGCTGCTGTAGATATCTGCTCCACCATGGAGCATCTCCTCTCCCACCTTCTTATCTGACCTCAGTGATTGCAGGGCTGTTTTTTCTACTTTTTTTTCTCACTTCTCTCTTGTCCAATGTTTTTGCCGTTTCTTAAAAATGCTTTCCCAAAGGTGCCACTGTCTTTGCTACAGGGCTCAACTGTGCCCTGTGGTGAATCTGTTGGAGCTGGCTGGAACTAGGTGTGTCCAGAACAAGGCAGCTCCAGCCTCTCCTCACAGTGGCTGACCTGCAGCCCACTGCTACCAACGCCTGGGCACCTATACCCAATACATATCTAGAGGATGTATGGAACCATATAAGGCTTCATTTGTTTTAGGTAGCTAGGACATGTTTAACAGTGTATCAGCAATGAAGTGGAAGTTGAAACTTCTGGATTAAACATCTATAATGCTTGTAATAGAGAGAAACTGCATGTGATGCATCAGGCAGCCCCTGGTTTCATCCACAGTGATAAAACCAAATGATAAAACAATGACCTTGCTCCAGCCTTCAGGCCAGGTGACACAGAGAACAGCAATCTTCACATGATATAGCCCTTGGCCCTTTTTCTCTCTCTCCTGCTGTAAATAAATAGCCTGATTAGTACATAGATTTATTCCAATGTATTTATGTATATGCATGAAAAAGAATTGCTGAGCTCTGAGCAAATACTTATAAAACGGTTGAGCTGAAGTAATTTGATTCAGTTTTGAAGTTCCATAGTACTATGGTCCTCTTGTTTGTAGGAATTACTCCACAGTGTAGACTGGGAGTATAAACCTGGCCTTCCAGTCAGATATCATTCACTAGCACTGTATGTCTAGTCTTCAGCCTATTTCTTGCTCTTCATTTTCCCAAGGGCCTTCAAACACAGCCAGAGAGCTTGTCCATCCTATGACTGAAAGTACATTCCCCCAAGATATACTCCATCAGGTGAATCATAGGAGAGGCTATAGAGTAATTTGGCTTTATCTGAGGAACAATAAGCCACATTCCCAGTTGGTATTCTAGTCCCCAGGGAATCTTCCTGCATTCTGTTTCATTGACCTATGACAGGTAGTCATCATTAAATCTATTCTGGTGGAGAAGACATATTCCCACAGGTAGCAAATGTCAGTTAGGCCCACTAAGAGATTCTGACATCACACAAAACACAGAGTCCTTGAGCTGTGCCCAAGCTGGGAGTGAGCCCATGAATGGACATGAGCAAGGAACCAACATGTTCAAGAAAATCTGTGTTGGTAAGCAGATGGGATGATGGATGTTACACTGGCTGTAGTTTTTGCAGAGTGTATTCCCAGAAGTAAGTGATCATGTTAGAATTGAGTATGATCCCTCTTATCTCCAACAATGCAAAATAGATTTAGGAAATCATGAACAGGCAGAAGAACCATAGCTCATGAGGCCCTCACCGAAACGTGTTTGGGTCTCAGAATATTCTCAGGATCTGGCGTTTTCACTTTCCAAATACATTTTACTAAAGGAAGATCTTTGGATAACCTTGGAAGATGTACAAGGTGTACAAGATGTACCAGGAAAACCGCTTCAAATTGTGAAAATACATTGGACAGGACTTTTGACAGAATATGACAGTGTACAGATCTTCCAGTTGAAGAAATGCTGTCTGTTCAGATGAATGTAGAAACAGTGAATATAAAATTAAGAGTGAAGATAACATTGTGGTGAAGGTAATGGATTGAAACTCAGGACAGGTGGATTTAATTCAAAGCTCTCATTTCTTGCCAATTTTATGACAATTATTTCATCCCTTTTTGTTTTCATCTACACACATGGATGAGATATTCCATTCCTCCTACCTCTTGTCTGCCTTCTCTGTTTGGAATATGATTTCTGTCATGAACAATTTTAATGAACAATGCATACATAAGCTTACTGTGAAATCTCTAGACAAACTCTTTCATGATGCCAGGTAGTAATTCTGGAGTCCAAGAACAGTCACAAGGAAAATCAGAATCTGAGGATACTCAGTGCAAAGAGAAGGGAAAATGGCATTGAAATAATGAGTGACAATCAGAATCCTCTCAAATGACACTGCATACCAGACAGACAAACAACATAAAGCTTTGACTTGTTTTAATAGCAGCTGAATAGTTATTGACTAACACTGTCAGACCAACTGGAACACTAAGTCCATATACCATATTAAAGCAGAGATATTGATAAATGTGAGGGAGTTGGTAGTCGTATCTTTTAAATTCCTCCGCTTCATCACCTGTCATAGTTAGATAGTTGCCAAGCATTCTGAACATGAACTGACTTTCCCTCTTTTTCATTCAGCATTCAAATGTTATATTGCTCAAATTCTTAGATTACCCCCACAACTTCCACATACTGGTAGGCCCTGATTCTAGCTACATGCATCGCTGTAAACCTTAAGTCTTCCTTTAAGCTACTGTTAAGTTATTACTAGCAGTGACACACATATTTAAAGTTTGTTTACTTCATTCTTTCACAATTAATTAAATTCAGCCTAGTGTTTTGGTTTTTGTCTTCCTTGATTAGTATGTCAGCTGGATACAGATGTAAGGCTGTGCAACCAGTTAGCTATCGATAATTGAAGGCATCTATACAGGGAATACCATGTTTTGCAAGAAAAAGGGTAGATGTCTGCCCCAAGAGCCCAAAGCCCAAAGACGTTACAGGGAGACTTTTCTTTGTTTTCAGTGGTCAGGCCCCAAGTGATTCATATCTGTAAAATTAATAAGCCTGTTGCTCAATTGTACTGTTAAAAGGAAAAAAGAACTGATGCATTTGAACTCTTATTTTTAGCTGGATGCAAAGCTGTATTAGGTATAATCCCATTTTTCAGAGTGAATGAAATCCCATGTTATCTGAAAAGCTGGAGCTGCTGCCTCAGATTTATGGAGCTTAACTTGTTTAGCTCAACAGATGCTGTTCAGGATCAAAAGACATTGATGTAAACAACGTTGTATCTTCAAGGTCAGGAAAACTCTAGGGAAGGAGTTGTACTGGTAAAATGCAGGATAGAAAGAAGCAGCATGTTAAACATATAGATGACTGTAACCATCTGAAACAATACAACAGTTTTCACAAGCGTGAGTCCCGGGACATAAGACAAGTTCAGTCAGGCAAGTGCAGCGATATTCTCCTGCTCCCTCATAAATCACTCATGATTGCTATATGATGGTCTCTTATTTTTAGTATCTCTTTAGCTTAAATCCCATTCTTTTATCTCACTGCTTCTCTAGGATGTCGCAAGACAGACTCTTTCTGTATTTCCAAGGCCTCCTTATTTTGCATTATAAAAATGGTAACAATTTTAACAATTTAAACAATTCTCCTCAACATTATGTTACAGTATGAAAAAAACTCACTAATTTCTGGAAAGAGGCCTTAGTGTTGTATGGATTGTGTAGAATCACAGAGTTGCTTTCCATCACAATAGCGCTGTTAGTGTAAGAAGACTTGTGAGTCTCCCAGTCTTTGCAAATGTAATTCCAAAGGAACACAGCAACATCGGGGAGGCAAGTCTATGCTCCTTTAAAAGATGTTTGGCCCCAAAACTAATACAGGTTGGAGTGATGTCAACAGCTGCATGATGCTTACTATTGATTAGTATTTAGTCATTTTAGCCATACAATCAAGTTCAAGCACTCTTGCTAATATTTATTTTATGAACGTTATCTCTTCAAGACTTCCCCTCTGGTTATTTTGCTAATAGTTAGCCTTTTTTTATCTTCAGCTGAGAAAAGTTTAACTATGTGGGAAAGCAGAAGGTAAATTCTTGTTCCATTTCTAAGTTTCATTGCTGTTTCTGGCACAGTACTTAGTGGATACAAAGATACCAGGCAGTATCTGACTGGAGGCTGGAGAGATAGGCAAAAGCTATGGCTGTTATACAGAACTCTAACCAAGACACAGTGTTATTGAATCCTAGCATTGTGGAAGAAAGGAGGGAAAACCTGAAGACCACCATTATAAGCTTCTAACAGGTTTTTACGCTCAAACATGTAGGCATTACACTCATTAGATAAGCATCCAACTCTCTGGAGAAAAATCATATAGAAAAATCATATAGAAAAATCAGGAAATTGACATAAATGTTCATATTCAACCATGTGGAAATACCATTATTGGAACAAAAAGCACTGAATGCAGTCAGTCCAGCTGTGTTGCATCCAAGAAATTTTTTCTGGTTATGAAATATTTAGTTCCAAACCAGAGATTTCTCCTCTATTTTAAACAAGCTAATAACTGTGAAGACATTTTACAGAATATCAGACAAATGCCTAGTTGCTTCTGGCAATTTTTTTTTTTTTCACATGTGAGAAACAGGCTAGCTTTTCCCATTTCTAGCATTATAATTCAATCTGATAAAATATGTTGTAGAAATAGGGAATTTGAGATTTCCAGAAAAGTTCTGGCTGTAATTTGTAATATGTTACAGAATTTTGAAGTCATAGAAATAGCATTTCTACAAATGGCACAGTCTTGTTGGTGGAACTAATGACACTAGAATGAATAAAATTATTAATGGTATGATTATTGAATCCTACCCAGGCTCAGTGCTACAGGTATTGCTGAGTATGAAGTGGTGTGGCACAATTCTGTAATCTAGTAAATCATCTGGGACGGGAGCTCAGAATTTGTCTTCTGTTGGTAAGCATGTAGTGTTGTATAGCTGGACATCTAAGCAGAAACATGAAAAATACCAAAACATGATGGCTGTTTGTATGTAAATTTTATTAATTACCATCAGAACCAACTACACATAAAAACATTAGCTACTTTTAGAAGGTTCCTAGATATGGTAATATATTTCTTTAATTAGCCCCTAAGAAAGCCTCTACTGTTAATGCTTCATTATTAAGTCCTCCAAAAGTCTTTTTTCCCCATCATTGTAAATACAAGATAAGACACTAGCTTTTATGATAAATAACTAGTATACTCTTCAGGTAAAGGAGGAGCCCAAATTTTCTATTGCAGTGAACTGACAGCTCAGTGATTAACCATGAAGAAGAAGATGCTAATGAACCAAAGAAATGTCACAGTCAGTACCATCCTCTCTGTATGAATCGATTTGGTATTCAATAACTTTTGCTGTACTCGTTGCAACAATATCAGTTTTCAGAGAACCAAAGATTTTTATTTTTCCTCTGAATGCATAACAGCACTACAGAAGCGATCAAAGGAAAATTAGACATTTTGTTCTTCACAGTAGATCATCTGAAGAGGAAAGCAGAGTCTGTTCATAATTTGTAAAGGAAACACTTTTTTTTTCTCCTCCTAACAGTCTGCAAGGAAACAAAGTTCCGAATTATTGGTTTGAGTTTTCTGCTAACTCATAGAGGTGTTTTAATAGGTTGATAATATTAATATTCACAAAGTATGTTGAGCAACTTTGAATAGTATTAACAATCTTAGCTTGGTTCCTAAAGCATCAGGATTACATTGCCCCTGTCTCTTTGTCCTTAACTTGTGAACAGTGAATTCACTGACCATATCAACTGGTTTTGCATCAAAAGCAGAGGTACCTAGTTATCTGTAAGACCTGCAAGTGTCTTCTACAAAGAAAAAGGAGACCCTATACCAGCCCTCTCTAAAAGGAAGGCTGCTGACTGAATGTATACTACTGAACAGGTGTAAACCAGTGTGGGAAAGCAATATAGATGCTTTAAACATGAATAAAAATATTTTATCAGAGCTTCCAATCAACCCTAAAACTCAAATGCACAGGAAAAAGATGCTTGGTAAAATTTTGATTTTGCCATTGCTACTTTTTGAAGGTTTTTCTCTTGATTCTTTTAGAATAAAAGCTGAAACAGCGGGGCTTAATGCTGTAGTAGATGGCAGGCTTCATAACAAAATACATGGTGGAATCCCAGGTCCCAGGGGACACTAGTAATGATCTCATACCATTTCTCCTGAAATACCCTCTCTATTCAATGCCCTATTTGGTTTTCCTTCATACTGCACCTTCCATGGATTATAGAAGGGGATGAATGAGATTCAGAGCAGATCCCAGGCTTTGGTATCCAAGCGTTTGATTGGTTATGCAGTGATAAATAAATGCTGGGATAGAGAAGGCTCCTTCTGGAAGTTTTTTTTCCTTCTCCTGTAGCATGTAGAAAGGGTTATATGAGGGCTTATGAAACATATTTAGTCTACCACACAGCTCTACAAATCCCCTGCAGGTCAGGAAATTGATTTTTTTTGCCCTTCCTCTGTGAACCTACTAAAGCGCTGCGTAGAGAATTTACATGTAAGTGATAGTTCAAGGGGAAATACCTTTATCATTTATTATCTATTGCTTATTATTGATTTCTAACGTATGGCCAAAATAATGAAAATTCCATTGCAATCACAACCTTTCCTGGAAAAGAATTCATACCGGAACCAATGTAACTTGCTTAATGACCTAATGGTCATTGAGAAAATCTGAAAAATGAGTACATATAATTCATTACTTATGCATACCTTGTAAACACCACTTAGAATCTTCAAAATGTTAATGTGAAAGTGAATCATCATTTTTTTTCTCTCAGGAATAGAAAATGTATCTGAAGTTCATGCCAGAAACCTTGCTAAGGGTTTTATTACCTGAAATGCAGAACTCAAAGCTATTCATTTCCTCAAAGATATAGCAGTAAATGTCATTGTTAGCTGGAAACTTAAGCATCTGGGATTAATACCACAGTCATTATTCTGTTAAATAATAACTACAGAGGTGCAAGGGATTAAGAAGTGATTTGAAATAAAACCAATGAGAAAAATGCAGCTCTAATATTCTTAGTTATCAAGAAATAACAGTGTGCTAATTCTTTAGAAGCAAATAAACAGAACTGTTCTGGCTTCAAGCTTGTTATTGTTTTCATGTGATGTAGCAAACTTCCCAAATCTCTGTGCTGGCCAAATACAGCCTGAAGATTGTGTAAAGTTTTAGCTGAGGTTGTATGAAAAGATTTCATAGAAACACAGCAGTGTCACACTAATTTAGCACATCAGAGCATCAAAGAACTGTGTAAACATTAACTAAATGTGAGTCACAGTTCCTTGAATCTGTAAGACAAAAAATAAAATCTTCCTCCCTTGTAGATGCATTAGAGTTACAGTTTTACTTGTCACAAGGCACTGAAGAGAGCAAGTCATACTGTCGTTCACATTATATGAGGAAACTCTGCATCCATCTTACCATGCTGTGTGAAAAAATGTTTGGATA
>VZZY01025752.1:41564-56488 GCA_013400335.1 Eurystomus gularis | reverse complement strand
AACAACCTAATTTGCACAAGAAGACTTTTTTTTTTTAAAATATTCAGCATTTCAATAAGTGTTATTTACTTACTTTTTTTTTTTTTTCTTTTTACATCTGTCACCTGCTTCAGTTATGCTGTTTTTAAGAATTCTAGTTATATGAGAAGAGCCGGTATAGAAGAAGAGAATTTGGATACTACTGAAAAAGGTTAGGAAGTACATCTGCAACCCAGTCTACTCACCTGGGTAAGTACTTAACGTGAAGCAAACTGAAGCGTTGTCTCACCTAGAAGCCTCCTAAGGCAAGCACCCAACCTAGTCAAGAAAATGAGAAAAACCTCTCTGATATGTGCAGAGGGAAATAACTGCTCACCTATTTTAGGCACCTGCTTTTCTCATGCAGTCTATAGGGAACAGTATTTGTGCAGTGACAGTGAACGTCTTTGGCATGTTAGTCTAAGATCAGAGTCCTCATTCAGAAGGTGAAGGACACAGAGCTCTTGTTCCAGCTCCCAGACACTTTTTTTTCTTCATCCACCGAGTGTAATGTAAAACTTATGAATCTGAGAGGTACCTTAGGTTTTTCCTTCCTCATTGTGCAATGTTACAGGTCCACCAGGAGGGTAGGAAAGTCCTTCCCTGGATATTCCATAGCTTCATTGCTCAGAGGTTCTTTTGAGATGGCAGCAGCTGCCCTCAGATTGGGAAAGTACATGAATTTAGGTCTTAGGAGATTCACTGTGCATGTGCAAAGCATCTCAATAGCACAGTGTGTAGAAGATGTGTTACTGACATGCAGAAGTGATGACTGACTGCACAGAGTGTGAAGCAGGGCCAGCATGTCACAAATATATTGAACCTACTTCATATCTGCTATGCATTGGGACTGTGGAGATTTGTTTAAGTCTTCTGGACACCATTCATCCTGGGGGGAGCTGCAGCTACTGGTGCTCCTCTAAGCTTATTGCTGCCTAGAAATAACAGGCAAATGCACCATGTTTTGCAATGTGAACCAGCAGAAGTTAAGGTCCCTAGGCAACTTACAGGACCTAAGGATATTTTTGTAGCTCTTGGCCAGGCCTAGTTTTCAATTTTCTCCTCCAGATGGGGCAGTGCACTTTTTTCTTCCATATGTGGCAATCTGAATTAAGTGCAAAATCTCTTTACTTTCATTGAGAAAAAAATAATGAGAAAAAAATATATTCATCCTCATTTGTTACCTATATGGCAATGATATCAACTGCTAAGATCATGCTTGTTGATTTGCCAGGTTGCACTGAAGTCACTGAGGCTACCTGCTGATTACACAGATGTTCCAAATCTCTGTTGAATAGTTGAAGTAGAGTCGAAACTTATTGTCGTGACATGAGAGCAATGAGGATTTGCACCATGCGATGTGGAAGCACTCTTGCTCCTAGTCTTTTTGAGCAAATTGAAGGCTTCAGAGCCTCTCTCAAGTGTAGCAATAGCCTACAAAATCTAAAAGGATGTGAATATACTCAGAAACTCTGTGGAATTTATGCATAGTGAGAGCAGCATAAGAATTCAATCCCTTTCTAGTTAAGAACAGGATTCCCACATTTGATCTCTTATCTTCCATCTTAACCTAAATTTATTTCATTTCAGTGTTGTTTTCATCCCTCATGGGTATAGAGCTCTGGGGTAATAGGAAGGTGAAAGGTCAACAGAACAGCAAAAATTAGTCTTTCACAGCATCATAGAATCCCTTTCTAACCTCCTCCCCTTTCTAAGATTCATTTCCAGTTTGTCATAGTTAGCTGTAGCAGGTGAAATTAATCTTTGCCAGGTCTGAAGTATTTTTTTAAACTCAAAACAAATAAGATGCCATATGTTTTTAGTTTTTACAAACAACTGACCTTGTCAGTAGATTCACATATCCTAAATTTTCATTATCTTACTAAGAGTGCAGATGGTTCAGAAGGAGTGCGTAGCATGCCCATAATGTTGTCTGGTGAGATGTAGCCCAGAACAAGCTACATGACATAAGGTTGTGTTTCAGAAAAGAAGAGGACCAAGAACCCCTCATTTATCCTGGGAGAAGGGAGAAACCAGCTGTGTGACATGAAAAGAGACTAAGGCAGGTCAAAAATCAGGCAAAAAAGTAAAAGGCAAAAAACCATAAAAGCCTTTGAAGCTCAAGCGGCGTCTTCTGCATGTACTATAAAACTTACAGCTACAAATCTAGCTCCAGTTCAACTATCTTTAACTTACTCCCTTTACCTTGAACCATGCCATAAAGCAGGTGAAGAGTTTAAGCAGTAGCTGTAACAGCAGAACCTAATGGTGCAATATAATGTGAGCTGCATTCAAACAATGTATAAGGAGATGTATAAGGAAATGTATGTGAAAATATGCCTTTTGTCCATATGACTTGTGATAGCTACAGTTTTCTTTTTGCAAATCCAGAAACAGAAAGGAAACTGACCTTCAGCAGCAAGTAGAAGTCTAATGGAATTTTTTAATAAGAAATTCTGTGTAGTTTTTTTCATGAATTTGGAAACACCAAAATGTAGAAATCACTGTACATTTCCATCTTGGCTGTTCAAGATCAGTGGTCACATAAGCCAGGCTCGTTCCCAGCACATTTCATTCCTATGAAAGGATCAAGAGCAGAGTTCAGCTGTTCCAGGAATCTTAATAGGTGATTAAATGAGCATTGATCTCATTCCCATATATTAGTATACTATGCAATGATTTGCTGTCAGCCAACAGGATGATCTGAGCAGAGAGATTTCATATAAAATGAGGGATAGACAGGAAAGACAATAATTGTAGAGATTGACTTTGTTAATGTTATAGTTAAAGTAGCAGAGAAAATATCTCACTTCACATTTACATTGAGTGTATTTTCTCGTTAATAGTCTGCTACTTGGTGCAGGATACTTTGAGTTACAGCCACATCGTTATGGATTACTGTTATAGAAACAGGCAAATCTGAAGTTTAACCTGATAGTCTTGGTAGATCCTCTAAATCTGAATCATATTTGAGCATGTTGAAGTGCTCAAGGTTGCCTCACATCATATTTTCAACTTTAATTAATTCCTTGGGTTTGTAGATTAAAGTTCTTGGTGAAAAAGTTGTATTTTTTAAAGTACCTTTTAGATTTCCCCCTGCAAAGAGAAGTGCAAGAGCAGGAGTACAGCATTGATCATTTACTTTATGTTAATAGCAACAGCTGTGAAAGATCTGCTGAATGATACGCTTGCTGGTCTGCAATTTGCTGAAGTTCAGAGAAATTCACTCTCTTTAAATTTAAAGCTTCATTCTCTTTAGTTTAAAGACTCAAATCTGGCACGGGGTTTCATATTTTGACTTTTTCATGGTGGAGATAGAGGTTCTCACAGAATTTCTGGAGGTTACCCTGTTGTTCTTTTAGGTTGACAGGGCAAAGCTGCCAGCAGTCAACAACAAGGTGTCAGACAAACCTCATGTCTTTCTTTAACACCTGACCAGAGGATCTGACTTCTCAGTTGTCCTGATTACAACTACTGACACAGCACCTACAGTTGCTATCTTTAATCACAGTAGGTAGCATGAGGAAAACTTCCTTCAGATATTTTAGGGGGATTTTTCTGGGCCACTGGTGGCTGGATGAGATTTCTTCCTGTCCTGTCTTCCATTTCCTTTCATGCTTTTGGAAACATCCTACTAATAAGTTCATCTCATCAATACGATATCTCATTAAGGATGAGAAATGCAGCATTTCTCTGAAGCCATACCCCATCATTCAGGTAACTCTGGGTATTTAATTACAAGCACTTAAAGAGAAAAGAGTGGGATTCAGTCCCCTTCACTTAGACCTTTAACATTGCTGTCATATATTTCTTTACTATTTAATTTCTAACTCATGCTGTTATCATTTATTATTTACCTTGATATATTGCTTGATTCTACAAGGTGAGTTAGGGAGCCGTTTATTGAAAAGATGTTGTACATAATAAAATACCCAGGTGTCATATCATTTCTTGATAGAACTTTTAGGTTAAATGCCTCAGAAATATACAGTCAAGTAGTTAGTGAGCTAGTTAAGTGGTCTAGCTTGTTTACAAGGAAACACAGCATGTCTGAAAGGAGCTTCTCGTCTTAAAAATTAATAACCTAGCTTTTCTCAAGGGTAAGTATATTCAAGAGCACAAATCTACCATGAAATCCAATAAGTCTCTTCTCTGACACAATTGTAGACAGCATTTTTAACATAGATTTTAAATGATTTATGTGAGAAACTTTAATCCTGGAAAATGCAACATGGTTTCAGTAGTAGGAAGGGAACTGGGACAATCTTTGCTTACTGTTAAGAGGTGGCTCTTTATGAAGCCATCACAACCACTTTATTTGGCAATGGTATCACTGTTTTGTCTGATCTTTACAGAATCTCTTGTCAATGACAGAACTTTCCTATTCCACACTATGTTTCTCTGGTAGGTTGAGTATCTGATGGCATGTAGGTGTAATTTCTCATCTTTCTAATCCTTAATATTCTCCAAAGGCCTGTCTGTGCTTTCACAACAAAAGGTCTCACTGCTTTTGGAAGTTATGTAGTTTTGTGGGAGATGCTGTGGATAGTAAATATACATTCTCACTTTACAATGTCTTGGAAATGTATTACACAACTCTCTGATGATAAATATACTTCATGTCAGCTTGATTTTATGCGTTTACTTTATGGCACTTTTCTCCTCAGCTAAGAACTTACACAAGCCACTCTTTGTTGTCCTGTATCATTACTTTCAACCTTGATGGACTTTACCTGTGCATGCTGTTATTGACTTCATTGCTGTTACCAGAAAAATGTGGTATCCTTTCAAATAATTTGTTTGTTAAAACTAACTTTATCACTGGCAGTTTTTTTGAAAGCTTTAATTTGAAATAAGTAACTGTATTAGTAAAGAACTGAATTAATGAAGTTAATTAATCAGGAAAAGAAAAAAAGTTTGAATACAAAATGAAGGGACTGGGAATTAGCACTGTAGGACTTCAGCATTTCCATTACTGCCAGCAGCCAGGGATCTCAGCAATACAGTGTAGCAGTAGATGAAGGGAATAATATGATATTGCCAGGGTACTGAGCCTGCTATACAAGTGCTATACACAGTGCACCTACTGTGACTGTTACAAGCTCAGGGTAGTAGGGATCTGTTCTCATCTATTCCAAGAGTTAATTTAGCTCCTTCAGCAGCAGCTTGGTGTGTATGCCTGAATGAAAGGAGATGGTATGTGTAAAAGGTACACACTGATGATTTTAACCTGCTATCTTCCCTCCATGCAAAGCTGTGGTCACAGCATAGCCAAAACAGAGACTGCCTTCATCTCTTTGATAACCTGTTAACAGCTTCCTATTTAAAATCTCATTTATTAGCATGACATCTTGAGCTGCAAGGATTTCACCTGCAACAGAGACGTAATGGTCTGGATATGGTTCAATAGAATAGCGAGATGAACAAATTTTCTGAAATGCTGGTTTCTATATATGCCATTTCCATCCACCTTACAGAGGTGGAATGAATTCTTTCATGCCAGCTCTAGCTGTATTCTTCCTTTATACTCAGTAGGACCCTCTTTCCTATTCTTGAAGTTCTTAAACCAGTGAAGTGCTTTGTATCTTTAGCTCACAAAGAAATCAAGACTGGAGGAATGGCTGGCTGCTCTTCTAGATGATGTTACAGCAGATCTAAGGCAAAGTAAAAATGTTGCTGTGAAAACGTTCCTCTACCTCATCCTTCTTTTTTGCCCTCCTTAGTGTGTGGAGACCCAAGTAGAAAGCTGAAATAGAAGCTAGCTAATTTATCTGCAGAGACATCCTTCCTCACAGGAAATTCTCAGCTGGAGAAAATGTGTGGTACAAATAAAGTACCAATGAAAAAGACAACCTGAGCCAGAACCTCTGTTGTAGGGTTAATGAGAGACTGTGTAAAGTTGCGTGCAAAGTACTTGTTATTCTGTTTTAGACAACTGATATGCAGGCATTGACAGAGACATAAGATGTGGGGAAACAATCTTTTTTTACCACTGAACTGTTTTCATAAAGTATTTGAAAAGGCAGGAGATTAGCAAATTCATCATTATTATTGTTTAATTAAAGGGAACAGAAGATAATCCATCTGATTATAGATCCAGACTGATCTATAACACAAAAATCACAGGAGTTTTCTAGTCACTCTATCTCTGACAGTAGAACCAGTAAATCTCTCTTAAATCTGGCCAGCTGAAGGAAGGCATTCTAAATCTTAGCTTCTGAGGTTTGCAAATGCCAAGCAGCTAATCCCGTTCTCAGCTTTAGGTAGTCATTTTGAACTTTATTCAGGATGAAAAGAACACTGTGAAAGCCAGTGGTTACAGAGAGAAAGGTGGGTATCACAGGGTGGTGTTATGAATTTCCTCCAATTTTCAGTGCCTGGTGAGGCTGTCTTCGAGTGCCTCTTCAATGTACAGAGAGATGCACTTGAAGGCCTCCTGTGAGGATTCAATCCACCTCAGCTATTAATCTCATTAGTCACAAAGTGACTCCACAGTTGTGTGTTTGGGTGTATGAGAAGTGTTTTACGGAGAGGAGAGCACAGGAATAAATTTCAGTGGTTTCAAGGGCAGGTGAACTACTGCTACCTGCCCAAGTGGGCATGACTGGAGAGTGTCTGTAATGCAATGCTCTCCCAGAACAGTGCCTGGGCAGTGCCATGCTTGTAACTCTCTTTCCAGTGTACCTGATTTGGTATAGTGCACTCACAAGCAATGCCAGCACTTAAAAAATGTCTTTCCTTTTGTATAAAGGAATTTACTCACGTCGACAGATGATTCACCACTGAGGAGTGAACTGTATTACATGTCAGGATGCTAGGGAGGATAAAGGTCTTTATTACTGATTCCTGTTCCAAGGAAAAAGATCTCTGTCACCTCAGAAGCTCAGGGGTGGGAATACAATGTTTCAGCTGATGCTGGGTTCAAGGATTCCATTGCTCTCAGGGTTAGGAAAGACTTCTGTTTGGTAAATATCCATTACATCAGAGTGTAGCTAACATCTACTTATTACTTGAAATACTATTTCCTTTTTGACAGACAATCTACAGGCTGCATGCATGAATATATAAATCTGTTGTAATTTTATGACTAGGCCCTCACATTTAAATTATTTCAGAAACAGAAGATACTAGAGAAATTATTATCTATGACTTACTGCTGTTACTTCTGCTGGACAGAACCCAAAGGTAAAGTAGTGCTAAATACTGTGTGTCTGTGGTACTAGGACTTACTTCTATGGGATGTGTCGTCTTGATCCTATTGGATCACTCCCTTTCAGTTCTTAGAGTTAGGATGCTTAAAGATTAGTGTCTTCTCACACAGGTGGAAGGGAGAGGAGAAGTTCCTTCTCAAACTTACTTTCTGTGACCAGTTTATTCTAAATATCTGCAATGTATGACTAAGGATTTTGGTCTCTAGTATGACAAACGAGTCCAGGGAATACTCATATAGAGGATAAAAGCTTGTGAAGCATGTTATTTTGCCTCATACGGCTAAGTGAAAGTTCACCCTTGCCATTCTCATGTCACCAGAATATTCCAGATGAGAAAGACAAGAACACAAAAGCTGTGCTGGAAAACAAATGCAGTACTGTTGTGTCTAGAGATAATTTGCATACATTCAGACTTTAGGACCAACACTCAAATGTGCATTTGGCTCTGAAAGCTCTTTCACCCTTTATCTTTTTGTTCATTTTTTTTTTCAATACTGGTGGCTAGTGAGTCTAGAATTTTCAGTTATGAGAGAGGAAATTATCACTATGCCTTGCTTCCCAGTGTCAGCTCATACTGCAAATTGTCTTTGAAGTTACTTGATCTCTTAACAAATTAAATTCATTGCATTCATTTCAGACTATCATGACAGCCATGTGTAGACAAGACGTATGTGCTAGGCTTGGAACTGCCCTTTACTTTCAGACGAAGAGATGTGAAATTTAGACAATCATGTCCGCACAGGAAGCTCAAATGTAAGTCATCTTCTTCATATGACACCTAATTTTGAATGGAAAATGTCATGCTATTTCATATGCTAGCATCAGAGACAACATTATTTTGGATAATTTCCTTGAGCTGCAAAACTTGATTTCAGTACCTCTTGCTGGGCAGCAGAAATCAATTAAAAAGAATCTCGTACAAGCATAATGGTGGGTTTTCTACATTGGAAAATTTTGCAGTATTTTAGCTGCCTTGTTTTCTCAGTGTGGAAAGGATAGAGGGAAGGGGCAGACTACCAGTTTAGCTTAGCCAGGACTAAAATTGTCAGTGCTAACTGTGCCAGGTATATAGACGATACATTTACTTGGCATCACTCGACAGTAATGTCAGAGGAGGTTGGAGCCATCATCGTTAATTTAGGAACGCAAGTGCACATATTCTTTACAGTTTTATTCAGCCACCTGCTAGACATACCTTATCTATGGAGCAAGAAGAGGTTCAGCAACTACCAGACAATGCAGAAAAGGAATTATGGTCATACAAGGCAAACAGCTCTGGTGAGATTCCTTTGTTATATCAAGGCATTTTAGGATACAGTGAAGTAGAATATTCTGCCTGGCCTCTGGGTGCTACTCCGGAAGACTGTAGGTCTCCTGTAAGCCTTGTGTCATATCTACCTGTGCTGCATAGGTAGGATAAGCTTCAAAACGGTGTTAGGTGCCCACATTTAGGTAAACAAGTCCTTCCCCTAAGATGGGACTCATTTCCATGTTGCAGGCACTAAAGTGTCTTTCAAGATGGGCTAAGTCCTAGGTCATAGATGTCCACATGTGAATTAGATGTCTAAGCTCTTGCTGCTCTTGATGCAGGTCTGGGTTTCAATTAATTTTCCCAAATAGAACGTGCTATTCACACATGCGTATTATGGACATCTTTACAGGGGTGGTGAATAACAGTTTGTACAGGACATTCATGCCTGCTTGAATGTCTGCTGGAGGCCAAGTGGGATATCCTTGGCACCTCAGATTCCCTAGATATCTATTTATGTGCAACCGAATTGAACTCTAAATCTCCATTGATTATAAGAGGAGCTCAGATACCTAATTCACAGGTAGATACCTACATACAGATAGCTAAATTTAGGCATCTTTATCTGTGGATTTTTCTGCTCTCGCTTCTGTGGGGTAATGAATGGGGAGATGCTTTTCACTTACAGAGTAGTATATGAGCTAGCTCTTCTGCTTACCTGAAAAAACCTGCAGACATCCTGTGCCAGGCTCTTTTTTACCACTGAAAGGCTTGCCCCTGCAGGACAATTTAAGGGAAATCTTTTTTCAGTACCAAATTTGTCCTTGATTCAGTTGTTATTTAGTGACAGACTCATAGAAAGGTACAAAAATATGTAGTCTTTCAGCTTAATGAATGGCATTTCAATAATAAATATTGATTCAAAACAAATATTGGGGGGGGAAACAATTTTGTTTGTTTTACTGATTTTATAATCTTCTAGCTATTTAGCTCTTTCCGTTTGATTTCTGCCTGATTCTGACATCCAAGTATTTACCTCTTGAAGTGATTTTAAAAAATGTGGTGTTATCACATATCTATAGGATTAGTAAAATGAGTACCACTGAATATAATTTTCACTAATGAGGCCAGTAAGAATTTCATTATCTTGTTATAAGTGGTCAATCCTTACTCCAACAAGAATGGAATGGCAACTTTATTTTAGTAGTAAATAGTTTGTGTCTATTCCTATTGCACATCGAATGCAACAGGAAGTGCTTCAATGCAGACTTTTTTCCATTAGGATGCTGATGGAATGTCTTCAAGTTGAAGTACTGGTCTTAGAAAGGGATTCAGTCACAAGAGCTACCCCATGAACCACATCCTTTCCCCTTGAAATGAAATGTTCAAGTCCCATTGTGGGGTCAGAGCGCACACGTCCGAACCACCTCCTAAAGGGAGAGAGATTGAGGGTAAAGTGGAATATTTCCCCACCAGGCTCGTAGGCAACCACAGAGACTGAATAAGTATTTAACAAATTTATTATTAAATATATTCAAATAAAATTGTATTTACCTTACAGAAATATTATGGTATCAAAGAATGCTATGCCCACCCACTTACTCCCCTTCTCACCCACCAAGAGATAAGGGCAAATAAGGACTTAATTATGTCAAAATTATGTGTACACTTCTCATACACCCACACCTGTATGTGTGGATGGTGCATGTTGTGTGCATGTATGTGTTGTCATCTGTCCTTTCGGCGTTCGGCAATGGTCCCTGTGGAACGGCGACGACACCTTACTGGCAGACCTAGGCGGTTTCGATGATGTCAGCAGCTTGTAGCTTTTTGGCACAGTTTATTCATCGCAGCTTTTCTGGCGACGAGGCTTTCTGTGGCGCGGCTTTCTGCAGCGCAGCTTTCAGCAGCTTCTTGTCGCAGTTTCTTCGGTGCGGTGCTCCCAGCTTGGAGCGGCTTTTCTGGTGACACAGCTTTCTGCAGTGCGGCTTTCTGTGGCGCGGCTTCCAGCAGCCTCTTGTTGCAATTTCTTCTTGCTGCAGCTTGCAGCCTTTTTTCTGGATNGCTGCTGCTCCCTCCTCCCCTGGCCGCTTGGCTTCTCTGGGGGGCTGCGCTGGCAGCTCAGTTCAGTTTCCCCCCCCTCCTCCCCACTCCTCTCCGGCAGTGGCGGGGGATGGGGGGGCGGGGGCGCGCGTGGCAGGAGCGATGTGCTCCCTCTGTGTGGTGAACCGGAAAGAGAGCGTTTGTTTTCTTTTTTCAATATTTATGTCCTGTGTTATCACACTTCCGGCTTCTAGAGGACCTCGAAATTATTTATGGGAATTATATTTTTTTGCTCGCCGTTTTAATAAGGCAAAAATTCTTAATATGTGTGTCGGTTCACCACACCGATATTGTGTAGCTTCTGTCAATGTCCTTGTGTCTTTGATGACCCAGAGCTGCTTGGAGAACTGAGGTCACGCACAAGTCTCAGCAGGCTTCACAAATTAGTAATTTCACTATTTATGTACTACATATCATTTTCAAACAAGAGTCTATCAGACTGGAACTCCCACAAAAAGTGTCCAAAAGGAGGACTTTTCAGGTTCCTGTGATTTCAGCTGGCAGGTAATCGAGAGTTTCTGTTAAGTATCTAAGGAGACTTTGGGTACAGTTAGGTCATCTTGTGAGTCCCAAACTTAGGAAACAATTCTGCCTGTGTAATGTACAAGGAATGTATGTGGTCAAAAAGGACCACTTAACTTTGTATCTGCTTTAATTTTTAAAGAAAACTCCTGAGGTTGTTAAACAGGGAAAGACTGAACACATTTCCAAATGCAGGAAACAAACAGTGGTTGGCATTTTTCTAATGGTATAAGAATATACGTGGTATAGATCCATACAAAAAATTACAAAGATGATTTTGAAACCTGCTCCTTCCCATTGCCATGTTTTGATGACTTCTGTGCTTTTCATGACCTTTTGTAACAATTTGAAATCAAGTCTCATCCTCACCCTTAGAGTTTTTACCAGTCCTGATCTTGTTTTTGTCTGGTCTTGCCATTATGGTATTCTTATTTTTCAGCTTTGACCTTGCATTGCAAAAGTCACTTACTTCCTCACTTATACTCAAGTAAAATGGACTGGAAAAATGCCTTTGTCCACATATGCCCCATAAAATTGAAGATATGCTCAGGTGCAATTATCCTTTTGCTAGAGCTGAGGAACATTCACACTGACACCATGTGTAAATGTTCAAGTGCTGCAGAGTTGGGTCTGCTTATCACTTGTTGTACTGCTTAGCCATGGATCTCACATCTTTCCAGTGTTGTAGAAATGCAAACAGAGGAATGTGTCCCAAGAAAAACAGCAGAGCCAAATTTGCCATACACTATTAACAACTCTCAGCTCTTCCTGCTTGAGTTCTTCTCTAGTTTAATTAATTGCCTGATCTGAGACAAAGCTTTTGGATAAACACACACTTATGAATATTGCAGATAAATCAAGCAGGGAACTCTAAATGACATTCATAATTCCTTTCCTTTTGGAGTGTTCTCCAGGCACTAATTTGCCTTTTCATTTTCTTCTTTTACACCTTCGGTATTTTTTTAAGTCTTCCATTTCTATGCCTTTGAATATTTATTTTTATTTCCTATATTTAGAATCTTGTAGACTAATCTACTGCCAATTTGAAGCTATGGAGAGCCACAGCTGAGAGCGTTGTGGTCAAGAGCCAGCTCTAGATGTTTGATGGCCCAGAAGCAGAAAGATGTACTGCTGGTAAAGAAGGAAAGGAAAAGAAAAAAAGGAAAAGGAAGAGAAAAAGTTGTATGAGTTCCTCCATATTCAATCATGACTTTAAAAATATTGAGACACCTAAGGATTTGTTATTATCTTATAAAGATAGTGTGAAGAAGCCATTCAGTGTTGAGCTTACCTTGAGCACTTAGTGAAACTGATGCTGGTGGTATGTCTACACTATTTGCTTCATTAGGAAAGGATATTATCTTTGTTTCTACAGTTTTGCTAACAGTAGGCAATATCATATAGCAAGGGATCCTTCTACAGCTGCCTTTGGTTTCCTTTTAACATCTGCTAACTGCCTCATTTCCAGTCATTCCTATGAATTTTTTATACGGAAGGTGATTCACTGAAAACAAGTTCTTGAAATGTAAGTCTCCTACCATCTAGATTAGAAACACTTTGGGAATGGAGGCACATGACACTATTGTGAGAAACTCTAGTAGAACTGAACGTTCACATCATCACTTTAGGTGTCTTCACTTTTAGGTATCGCTCTTTCTTTAAGCAAGAGGAACAATAAAAGTGCATCCATGCTCCTGTGGATGTAGCCTGCAATACAGCAGAAAAAATCAATGCACTTTCTGAAAAGAGACAAGGAAGAGGTCTCCAGTGTTTTCAAACAAACCAGAATGCTCCGAATTACACTGTGCTTAAAAAGATACATTTGGTGTTGGACTTTGTTGTCTAATATTAGCCACAGACTTAAACAATGAAATGAGATGGTGCTGTAATGACATTTCATTAGTCTCCTTGACACCACAGAAGAGCCGAGACTATTAAGTGAAATTCAAGGGAGAGAGAAAAATTATCTCTGGACAGATATTTGTATATTAGGTGGTGATTTTTCTACATATGCACTAATTACAATTCTAATTCATGCATGAAAAAAAGGAGGGAGCACCGATTACTTCTGTCAAAATAGTTCTGAATGCTGTGAAGCTTTCAAGGAGCAATGTTCCTTTGGAGGAAATGTTAACATGTCTTTTTCTTTAGTGTCACTTTGCTCTATTCCATTGTTCTTTCTCAGAAAACAGGGATTGTCATTCAAACCTCAAAATAAGAATATAACAAGTATTTAGGATCTCAGAAAGAAAACATAAAATGCAAGACTGGCAAAGCCCTTTAGTTGAATGTCGGTTTTTTTCAGTCCTCAGAAGTACTTAGCTGTTCAGAAAAGTATCTGTAAAACTGCGCTTATCTTGTTACATACCTCAGTCACAAGATAATGAACTGTGCTGAGTGGTGACATGCATCAGTAGCCCCATTATAACATTATGATGCAATGCTATTAATGCGTTTTGCTGCAGTGCAGAACATTACTCCTAATGGAAATAATGTCTTGTAGCAGAGATCTGTTGTGTCATCTGTCCTAGGTTTTACTGGAGAGCTTAATAGCCTGAGGGAATACTTGAGCGTGTAATTAGATCAAGATTTCACAGCCAAACAAAGGATAAGAGAAATAGGAGAAATGCCCACCATTTTGTGATACTTCACTCCAAATAAAATGACAATAAATATCTGAACAAGTTTCCTAGAGACTTATAAGAAAATTGTTAGAAAGTAAAGACCATCCAGTATTCAAATATGAATCAAAAAGAAAGCATGAAATTACTGTCTTGTCTGATAAGACATTTATCTGTTTTCCTCCATCCTTGTATTAAATGTGTTCTACAAAACTATAGATAAACATCTTTTGTTAGAGAAAAAAGCTTTTCAGTTGAAATTTTGCTACACTGATGAAGAAGTTGTCATTAGTAACTTCTATAGCAGGGACTGTTCATGATGAGAAGACATCTCAGACATGAAAGTACTATCTTACTCCTTTCCTATGACAGCCCCGTGTTCCTGACCCAGCATCAACATCTTCATAGAAGATGCGTAGTGTAAAATTAACTCATCATAGGCAACATGATGGTTGGTGACACAGAATTAACAAAATGACAATATCTGTGGTGATTGCTGCTCCCTGGTAATTGCAAACAGTGTGGGATGTTCTGCAGTGGTTGTGACTAAACAATACCAATGCAGCTACAATGCATGAGCTTCCCTGTTACTTTGAGGTATGAGATATTCACCAGCCTGGGTTATTAAAATACCATTTTCCAGCTTGCATTACTGGATAATCAGGTTTAATGAGATTCATCTTTATTTAAAGAAACCATTGGAAACAGAACACAAGTGAGCTGTCCTGGTTTGTATTAATTTCTACACTAATGTGTTGAAAGAGGAAAAGTTAATTATTTTACTCCTGTGTTTTCTCTATTACCCTTATAGTGGGGTTGGTTTGTCGGTTTGTTTTTTTTCTTTAGTTGATCCAAAGTGATTACAAATGCAGTGAAGTACTTGGCCCTTGTTCCTCAGCAGTACTCAGAGCTGGCACTGTGTTGTAGGCCCTAAAGTGTAACTGAGGATTCCACTAGTCGCAGTTTCCCTTAACATCCTCGTGAGCAAGCTCAGGAAGTGTGAGGTAGAAGAACAGACGGTGAGCTGGATTAAGAACTAGCTACATGATAGAGCCCAAAGAGTGGTGATCAATGGTGCCAAGTCTGGCTGGAGACCTGTAACTAGTGGAGTCCCCCAAGGATCAGTGCTGGCTCCAGTCCTGTTCAACATCTTCATCAACGACCTCGATGAAGGCACAGAGTGTCTTCTCAGCAAGTTTG
>VZZY01025752.1:15836-41059 GCA_013400335.1 Eurystomus gularis | reverse complement strand
TCTCTGGAGGCATTCAAAACCCGTCTGGATGCATTCCTGTGTAACCTGCCCTAGATTCTACGGTCCTGTTCTGGCAGGGGGTTGGACTTGATGATCTCCAGAGGTACCTTCCAACCCCTAACATTCTATGATTCTATGATTCTGTGATTATTATTTTAAATTCTCTGTGAGAATGAACTCTAGACTTCTTCAGCTCATTTTTGTCAGAACTAAAACAATATTTTTACTGGCATTTTAAGGATCTATATCTTAGTTTCTCCCTCCCCTAGGGAAAATAATACTTCAAATGAAAGCAAATGAAACATTTTCCTATGTTCCAGTTTCACTTAGTAACAAAATTGCTGATGCTGCTTGAATCAACAAGCAAATAATGAAAATAAACTAGTTATCAGAAAATACCATCTTTAAAATGCATCAGAATATAATGGCTAAAAATTTGAAGTAACAGTGATTGTAAATTGGAATTCCCTGGTCTGCTGCTATAGAAATTCTGTTACTTGTTAAAATAAAGGCAGAATATGAATTGACCTAGAAAAGACTGAATATATTTTACATTTTGCTGTTCATCGTTTATTCAAGAGTTATTATTTTTTTTCTTTTTAAAATTGCCACGGTTTTGGTCACAGATGTTACTGTAGCAAAAACCAGCTATTCAGATAAGGATGAAGAATCATTTAGAAATCCAAGCAAAGCTTCTTGTTTGGTTGTTGCTAAATAAAGAAGGGGAAATGTATGTTAAAGAATGCTGTAATTATACATTTTGCATAGCTTTTCTGAAACTATTTGCATGAACTTTAAGGCAATGCGTATCATAAATCTGATTCCTTAGCTCCTCCAGATTCCAATTTATTTGCATGTTACTGAAATCACTTCTATTTCTTTTGTGTGAATGTAATGTTTTTAAACAGACTTGGGACACTGCAGATTGAATTACTCTCCCTAACTACAAAGTTGGCACAATATGCACTTCCAGCATTGCTTAGCTGAACGACTTCTTATCCAAAGGCATTCAGCCTGAAGAAATCTCCTCTGCTTGAATGTACTGCAGTTCCTGGAAATTCCTTTCAATCAAGCTTTAGAGATTCTTAATTATAATTTAAAAAATAATCTGTATTAATTATTATAATAGCATTTTTCAGAGAGTTGTCCAGCGTTGTCAACATTTCTGCATAATCCAGAAGCATATCATCATTGAAAGATTAAAAAAAAAAAAGACCAGAACTATGTCCATAAGTAATAACGGGTCTAGAAATTATTATTTTTAAAGCAATGAGATAGAAAGAAATGCAGCCTTATTTACTCCTCATAGAAAATGCCAGGGTAGCTCTTTGAGGTACCAGTCTATCATAAAGATAGAGCTATTGAAGCCTATGGAGATGTTTGGTTTCATTCAGGTCCCTAAACACAGGCATCTAGTGCTCCTGCTGCCCTACCTGGCCTCTGCTGGCTGCTGCAGGTGGACAAAGGTCTCCAGTTCCTCCTGCAGCACCCCAGGGGAGCCCATTGGATGTCTAAGGACACCGGGTGCCTGTGTTCAGGCGACTCAGCTGAGTTTCTTGTGTCTGATGTCCCAAGCTCTCATCAAATAACCATAGGGAATAAATAAAACGAATAGTGGGAACAGAACAATAATATCCAAAATTTATCAAAGAAGTAGCACTGCACTGGGATGAACATACCTTAGGGTTTCCTTACAACGATTATCTGTCTGCTTTGTTGGTGAGATGACATTTCATTTACTTGCTCACACACTCATTTCTTTGCTTCTGAAAAATCTTTATTTAGTTAGTTACTATTTAAATATTAAAAATAACTATGCAACCTGGAGAATAAGAAGCAAGCCTTCCAGTTACTAGAGGTATCTGTACCTGTAGCATCCTTATCACTGTCTGTTTCATTTTTTTTCCCCTTAATTGCTGCAGAGATTCATACTCTCCTGCTACATATATGTGACCTTTGTGTACCAGATTATAGGACATGAGTTTTAATAATATTAAGGTGTTTAAATGTTTTTCTAACTCAGTAGCTCAGTAATACCAGTTTTCCTCTACAAAAAGTTGTCTAAATTTTGATATTACTGTGATACCATCACACTGGGAACTAGCAAAATCATAATTTTAAATACATTTTAATGTACCAAACTTTTGAAAAGATTCTTTCTGTGAAGCACAGTAAGATGAACATTGTCACATCATTGCAAGCTGATAGAGATTCTGTCAGGCTTTCAAAAGCTAAATTGGAAACAGATGTCTGCCCACACAAAGAAAATGATCTTGTTAGTAAATGTTTCTTCTAATGATGATAAAAGTGACGCTTAAGCCAAAAGAAAAGAAAAGTTGCGCATAGCAGAAGATGGACTTGAGAATTCATTAGCAGAAATGAAGGGAGCAGTTTTAGTCACTTAATTAACAACCATTATATTATGGATATTTTGAACAATCTGATGGAAGTATGACAAGTCCACTCCATGATAAAAATACAACATAAATCTTCTATATTTTCTTGCTAATTTGGAACGTATTTGTTTTCCTTTCCAGGAGATTTCTGGGAACTATTTTAAGATTACATACTGACTGGAAAGTCTGGAGATAATGTAAATACTTCCTTATTTTTATACAAAATGACAAGCAAATTTCTTGGGCAAGAATAACATGTGCTCTGACAGTTAAGAGCCTCAGCTGTTGATATCTTGCTTAGATGTGGTTAGAAATTCTTCAGAGGGATAATACAAATTCACTTTTATTTAACCACAGCTTTGCTTCAAAAACTGCATCCACCATCTAAATTTAATTCAGTTTTAGTACCAGTAATTATCATAATGGGAAATTCTGTAGCACTTTTCACCAATGGACCTCAAAACGCTTGGCAAGGAAGAGTAGAGGATCGTTTACTGCATTTGACACTCTTTGGCTGGGACATGTTGTTATGACTTTGAAACAGAAAAGTCTGGTCTCAGCTGGAGAATATAAATTTTTTTTTTAGTAACAAAAATAATCTTAAGCCATTTCAAATGTTCACTTCATAATGCAAAACCTTGAAAGCCTTTATGTCAGTTTGAATCCTCAGATGAAAGTAGCCTTTGACTCATGTCACTTAGAGCACACAAGCCATTTGGTTTTGGAAGTCTTAGAGGCTGGTTTAGCTAAATCCAGGTCTTCTCTATTAACTTGTGAGGAACTAATTGCTGAAGTGCCTGGAACTCTAACCCAAATGAGATGATTCTTTGGCCCTCCTACTGGCCTCTGTTACAACACTGAGCTGGCTCAGGGGAAGCCAATGCCATCTCTTCTAGGGTTGTAGTAGGGGCTGCTGCTGCTGGCTCTTACTTCAGGGCTTGATGCATGTCATGAATACTCACTGTGGCCTTAAGACTCATAATTATTGAAACTATACAAACTTTTTTTTTCACATGGGACAGCAATATCAGAACAAAATATCAACATCTGAAAATGTTACATTTGAAGGTCTCCTGAGAGTCTTGACTTCCAAGTGAAGGTTTGTTTTTCAATGTGTATGCAGGCAAATGAGAGTAGATTCAATGTTTTCATATATTGAATTTCAACACATTCGGGATAAACATATAGAACATCTTGAGGGAAAGGGTAGGCAGAGGAAGGAGGAAAAGATAAATTAATTATACAACCAAATTAAAGAAGCAACATGTCTTTTCAATCTGCCAGCTTTCAATTTATGTCATATCCATCATTTTTGTGGTATATAGCTGATGTACTGCTGGATAGAAGGGCAAAAGGTTAGCAATTTCATACATTCATTGCATTGAATTTAGTTACAAATACACAAAACAACACTGCTGGTAGAAAGGCTACAACCTTGTTCTAAATCTTACAGACTACATCACTATGTGCTTGTTATTCATCTGTCAAAAAAAAAAAAAAAGAGAAGAAAAAGGAAAGAGGTTGTTTCAGCTGAACCATTATTTAAAGTGTAGCTAAATGTGCCTTTGGAGAACATGTTAAACAGCAGGAATATAATCTGTCTCACTGGGTATTTTCACATCCAGTTTCTTCCTAGAACTAACCGACAGTGTTGCACAATGTGTCAGGCAGGAAGGCTTGTCAAATAGACAGCCAAGGACTCAAAACCAAGTGCGCACATGGACACCCTGGAACATGGAGCTAAACTTTATTGATTGGCTTGCTAGTGGATGGAACAAGCTTTTAGTTCAGCAAATGTTTGGCCAAAATTCTGTGTCCTACCTTTTTTGTCTAGTGTTTGGGCATCAGTGAAAATGTCTTTAGTTTAGCTTTCCATGGCAGTTTTTTTGTTTTGTCTTGAAATGAGTTTAGGTGAGGTAAAATGATACTGACTTGAGTTGCCTGGTTACCTGCAGATACTGCATGTGCTCAGGAGGATGAGCAGAAACAAGACTGACTTTTCCCAGGTGAGGAGGAGGAAAAGGTGAAGACAAACCACTTGAAACAACGTGTGGAGACAGAGAGCAAGTGAGTCTGCTGAGGAGGCTGACTGCTGCAGGAACTGTCCTATTACTTTAGGCTGACTGCAACTCCCTGGTCACTGAATACAGCATCTTTCCTAGAAAACAGTTAATCCCATCTGAACTGCCCCAAGCGAATATCCAGAGGAGGGCAAAGATATTAAATCTATGTGGAAGAGTTGATACTCTAATAGTAAAGCAAGAATTTATATTCAGATGTTCCAGCAACAGGTTGCTTCGTTCCCTCCTACCCTTGTCATGCTCCTTCCACTTAGCTCAGTATCTAGAGCAGTTTTAGAGGGACTCTACAGTTTTTTGATGAGCTTGTCATAGCTCCAAAATTCCTTTCTATACTCCCTATGTTACTCATCTACTGCTATCCACATGAGCATCTGATCCAAAATGATATGAGGAGGGAGCTTCCAGCTCAGATAAAATCACTTTTTACTGAGCAATAACCTTCACTCATCCATTATGTCACATGCACCACTAGCGCAAATAATCCTCTTGATTCTACTTTCCACCGCTTGGAGAAATTATCTTCTCCAAATTGAATGAAACTTTGACAGGCCATCCTTTTTCATGCATGGCATTTTTAAAGTGAAAACACAGAAGCTGCAAGCAACCATTTAACTCATGTATATATTTGTGCAGTATGAAAAGGAAGGTGGTTTATGTATCACAGCATCCCATGTGTTGTAAGCTAAAGATGGAAAAGTCAACTAATACCACATTTTGTTGCACCAGCAAACATCTTCACCTCCTCAGTTTAGAAAAATAGTAATTTTAGATTCTGGAGACTCTTTCTGCTTCCAGCACAGGTTGTCTCAGAATGTCAGAATTAGCATATAATACCCAGGATGAAAAAGAAAACAACAAATATTCTTCTCTTCTGATAAGATTAACTATTTGTGGACATTACAATTTTTTTCTATAAGCATAATTCATGACTATCCTTGTAGTTATCATTATAGGCTGTCTGCACAGCATCTGATGCCATGGCTAACTCTTCCTGTTAGACAGTAAGACAGGTTTGGCAGTAAGGCTCTGAATCTGTATCTGATCTTGATTTTGCAGTGTAAGGAATGTTAACTGTGGGCTCAGTTTGGCTGCCTAAATATAAACATCCAAGGCCATTTCTATACACTAATATGTCATAGGTCATCCTAGACATGGGGTGGTGATGTGGCATGGAGAACTGTAAGAAACCATGTCATTCTGGACTGATAGCTGGATACTGGGCAGAATATTCAAAAGCATCACAAACAACACAAGACTTTAATGTCTAGACAACTGCACTGAGCCCAGTAGAGTCTTCAGAGCTGTTTAGCAGACTAAATCTGCCTACTTTAGGATAATCTCAATAAATCTCTAGACTCCATTGACTGGATTAAACAGATTTCAATAGACTGTGAGGAGTTTAGACACCCTCCTCACTTGTGAAGACATACATTACAGAAAAATAAATCTAGGTGTCTGAATCTGGAATTAAATCTGAATTGCGTCTTTTTGTGAACTGAATTAGTTCTGAGAGTGATTCAGACCACCTGGAAGGAATGCATAAAGAAAAGGAGAAAGAGAAAAACAGGAGATTGGTGGATTAGGAGACAAGGCTTGTGAGGAAAGACTGAAAAAAATTGTTCCGTCTAGAAAAGATCAAAAGGCACAATAGTGGACTTCACGTAGTTTTTGTAGAGAGGACAGTTGTAAATTTTTTCCTAGGCACACTGAGAATAAAGGGAGTAATTGCAGTAAAGGGAAATGTAGTTCCAACCTCAAAAGAGGAGTATCTATTCATAAGGATGGTGAAGTGCTGATGTACACAGCCTGGGGAGGCTGTAGAATTGCAATCTCCAGTCTTTTTAAAGAATAGGTTAGACAAACGTTTCCAGGAATCATTTTGGTGTAATTGAGTGTGCCCAGGGCCCACAAGCTAGACCAGGTGAGCTTTCAGTCTCTTCAAACCTTATTTTCTCCACTTAATTTCTTCTAGTTTTTAATCTTGAACTACTCAGTGCTGAACAGGATACACCAGTAAAATATCTGCTCTAATTTTGAGTTATACTTCTTTTGTGGTGAGGAAGTGGTACACATTCACAACTGGACAGCAGTGATGAGGTACTGAAAGAAATAGCTTGGATAATGCCTCTACCAGAAGACTTATCTTAGTAGAAGAGGAAATAGAGCTGTAAGAAATAAATAGCTGTAAGAAACACATGTTTTATTTAAAATTTTTTTTTTTTTTTTTTTTTTTTCTCTTCTCTTATTTTCCTAGCAAGGAGAAACACTTGTAGCAGGGGTGGAGTTTAATACAAAATAGAGAAGCATGCACCTGATCTTATTTTACATTCACTGCTGTCACAGTCACTGTTCTCCTTCCCAAGTATCCACAACACTCGTCTTTGCTCTCCTGCTGTGGGGCATTATTGCTGAGAGCTCTGATGGCTGGCTGGGAGGTAATTAACTGGAAAAGGCACCTAGTAATCTCTTGTACAAACCCACAGGCAAAACTGAAGCAAAAAAGGTTAGTCTTTGACAGGCACCAGGTCACATTAGAGCTGCCTGTAGCTGTCTAAGAAGGAAGGGAAGGATGTTTTACAGATGTATTTGTTCTACTTCTAAAACAAGGACTGGTTTAAAATTTTAAATACAAAGCTTTCTGCTGTGCCTTCTTTCACCATAACTGTGAAGACATTTTGAGTTTAGATTGGGCTCAGGATTGTATTTTGCCCTTGGTGAAAATTAGCACAAAGAACAAATATCCGCAATGCTGAGTTCAGTACCTTTGCTGGATGTATGCTGTGGTCTCCCCACAGCTCTACCAAGCCTCAGGGTGGGAATACTAAACTGAATTAACTTTCTGTAGCAGTTATTCTACTTCTTCTGGAAAAGATGTCAAATAACAAGGTAAATAAGGCAATACAGGCTCCTGGCTGACCTCCCTCTTCAGGTCACCAGTTCTCTTTCAAACCCCCAATGGTTTTAGTTATCTGAAATTAAAAACAAAAAAATCAAGCATCCTTCTGACTGTATGGTACTGTTAAGTCTAGGTGGTTTGTGTTCTCATGGCAGCTCATAGGTGCAGAATTTTTTGCTTCATTTAACACAGAGGCATCTTTTAGAAGCCAGGAAGAGAAAATGGAAAATTCGCAGCTCGGGATGTAAACTGTCACTATGCTGTGCGAAGGAGGAGTGGGTAGAGCTGAGAGAAGAGACACTGACATTAGCTGAGGCAAAACAGGAGAGGACAGCAGAGGAGAAAGTTATTAAGATCACAAATAGTAAGTGACTGGAAAGTAAGTGAGAGAACAGTGCTGGGAGCAAATAGGCAATTACCTATCAATCTCCAGGTGAGGATTTACACTTACAGTTTCTTGGGATGATCTTACATGCAGCCAGTAAGAGATTACCAAACTCTGTGAACTCCAGGGAGAGCTGAAGGCCTTTTCAGCACATGGGTGGAAGTAAAAACTGGGGAAGGTGGCTGCATCATTGACACAGGTGTGAATGCTCACACTGCCTCAGGCTGGTACAGCTGGGATTATAAAAGTCAAAAGCAGTTTAACTGTTAGCTCAGAGTTGCTGTACACGACTATAAGAAAGCCACTGGTTGGTACCTGCCCTTCCTGTCTTTTATGCTCCTGGAGAGGCACTGTGAGGATAAATCTAAGGTCTTTTATAAGTAAGTAAGATTGGGCTCCCTGGATGCTCTAGTTGCCAGCCTCAGGCCTGGGGAGCTGTATCACGTGGAGCAAGAACCCGCAGTAAGGCTATAGCACTGGATCTCTAAATCATCTCTAGTCACAAGCTAGAGGAAATCTCCAGTTTCCAAGCCAAGCCATATTGTTTGCCTGGATCCTTGAGTGAAAGTGAACTGTTACCACACTGGCAGCAGAAAGAGCAGGCAGCCAACAGGGATGAATGGTTTTCACCAGTGAATGCAAAGTAAGGAACCTACAGAGGCTTCAGTTAATTTCAAAGTTAGCATGCATTTTCTTTGCTCATTGCTCATGTTAGTATGCTCTCATCTACTTGTTCATAAAATTTGATAATTTAAAAAGTAACTATTCATTATTCTAAATTCCTTACTTGAAAATGCAGATGATACTGTAGCTAAGCAGAAGTGTTACCATAATATTGATGTATGAAAATAGCTATTTAGAAGAAAGAAGAATTTTTTCAAATCTTAAAGTGTTTGTTGGAGTTGCCATTTCTAAATGAGAAATTGTTTATTTTCAACAACGCAAAATAAAATTAGTGTTAACATCAGCTATATAATCTTCTCAGAAATCACTACATCCAAATACTCGTAAGGAAAGGGTGATACCTTCTGAGAACATGATATGGGAGAGAGATCATTTTTGGTCATCTTGGTCAGGATAGTCCACAGTAGTCAGAAATCACAGCAAGTTCATAGATGAGCCATAACATGTAACACAGCTAGTGAATTAACTGGCTTCACTAGTACATCCACTTCTTCACTGAGAGGGTGGTCAGTCTCTGGGACAGGTTCGCCAGGGAAGTGGTCACAGCACCAGGCCTGTCAGAGTTCAAGGAACATCTGGACGACAGTCTTAATCATATGATGTAGTTTTAGGTGGTTCTGCAAAGAGCAGGGAATTGGACTTGATGATCCTTACGGATCATCAGGTTGGTCCCTTCCAACCTGAGATATTCTGTGATTCACTAGGGTCCACACACTAGGGTCCAGAGGTCCACACATCCACATAACAGCACANCCCAACCACTCTCTCAATAAAGAATTTCTTCCTAATATCTAATCTAAACCTCCCCTGATGCAACTTGAGGCCATTTTCTCTCATTCTATCATTAGTAATTTGGGAGAAGAGACCAACACCAGCCTTGCTACAAGCTCCTTTTAGGTAGTTGTAAGGTCTCTAAGGAGCATTGCAGAGATTTGAGTATTATTAAGTAATGGATTGGTTATAGGCATTTAAATTCTCCAGTTCAGTGACAGGCCTTCCCCAGGAAACATCCGTAATTGCGAATATCAAGCAATATGTGGGAAATTGTTCCTTTATGAGACTGCCACAAGAACTGGCTGTGTTCTGCAGAGAAGCTCATATAGCACTGTGCTTGTTAGTGCTGGCTATTATATTACACAAAAGCCAGCATTATGTAAGGCAGTTTGGTCAGAGCACAGGTGCCGGCAGCCTCTGGAAGGCTCCCTGCCTGTGCAAGCACTCCACAACAGGGAGCCCTGCTGTGTCTGCTATTTGGATTTGACTGACCAGCACCATGCGGCACTAGTCAGTTGGTATGTGACTTGCTCTGACCAGCTCCTTCTAGTCAATCTTAAACTCTTTCCATCCCAAGATGGTTGACTTCCAGCTTTGGGAGTAGTTGCAAGTGATTCTCTGTAGCATCGGTTTGGAGTGAAGGTTACTGCGCTGGTCAGGACCTGGCTCCATGACCATAGTATCACTGTACTCTGTGGTCCTATAATGGCTCACTGTACTGTTGACCAGTCTGGAGCTACTCACTGTGTATTTGTACTACATTGCAACTGCTCTCAACAGCAATTAGAAGCACCTCTGAAATATGACTGGTTTGTCCTCAATCTCTCCATGATAGTCTTGCCAGCCCAACCATAGGCCCCAGTGGTAGTCTCTGATGGTCTACAGTCAGTCTGCAGTCCTTGCTTGGACAGGATTTTAAACTGATGTGAAGAGATATTCTTCCCTTCCACAAAGTGAAGAACAAAGCTGACCTTCTTTTGGCCAGCAAAACGAGAGGAAATGTGAGATTTACATCAAGTACCTATCCAGCTGGGGCCTGGAACTGCCACACAAGAACTTCCTTTTAAGGACTGCAACTAACTCAGGGAAGTGCCCCCTTCATAGGTAACTGCTGTGCCAAGACAATCAAATTTCAAGAGATCAAAGTACCAAAACTCCTCCTTATTGCTGATATAGACTCATCTGTTTCTGCAGCTGCCCAGAATGATTCATCTCACCTAACTTCAGCCATCTAAGTTTTAATTGTCTAGACGTATACTAGATGTCTAGGTGTCTTCTATAGTTAGTGGACAGAGGTGGGCACCTCACAGTGATGGCTCATCCCACCCAAGGTGGATGTTTAAAACAGATGTATTGAATCATCCTCTGGAAATGCCTGTTACCCTTCATTAACCACAAAGAAGGCCTAGTTAATTAGCTCAGAATCCCCATTTAGTGGGGAAACAAAATCTCCACCAGTAACAAAAGTTTTATGACTTCAACTTTGCAAACTCTTATGGCAGAGTTAAATACAACTATGACGAACTTGTATCATCCAAGAGCTGTGCAATGGGCTGATGCCCAGGGGAGGAAAGATGGGCATGGGTGCCCAGTTAGCCACACCATCCCAGTATGGATGTGCACAACACACGGGCTGATACAAATATATGTGTTTGATTCCACAAAACCTTATTGTTAAACAAAAATTATCTTGATAAATACAGATGGCTGTTTTGAAATTCCCAGTGCTACCTAAGCTTCAGATGAGCCTTTCTACCCTCTCAAAACTGGTAATGATGCTGGAGCCCTGCGCTCACTTTTGGGTACCTAAATTAAAGAAAGACAAAGCTCAGTTTGGGATAATGCCAGAACAGACCAACAAAAAGGTTCAGAGCTAAAACATGGCCAATGGGAAAACTGAAAGCTGTGGAAGACACGCATGCATGTCTGCATCTGTCTGTGTTACCAGGCAAACATGCCATATCAATAATAAAATTAATTTAAAAGTTTTCAGGAAACTGCCAGTCAAGTCAGGGCTTCATCATCAGAAGACTGAAAAACTTTACTATTAAACTCCATTTTATTTTTTTTCAGATTAGGTGGTTTAGAAAGATTAATAATTCCCTCTAGGTCTTATTGAGCTTTTGCTGAGTGTCTGTTTCACAGATTTATTTATGAGTCATAATAAACAAATCAAATTTCAAGGTGACTGTGCAGGAATGTGACTGTGTTTTACATGTTATGTAAACACATATATAACATAATTATGAAATTACCACTTTTCACCCTGGTCTATGCTGTTTCCCTCTCCCGTTCTTCATTCTTGCCTCAATCAAGAGTACTAGGCAAGGCCATTTTTAGTCTACTTTTGCACATATCATTAATTTGGAGACAAGACATAGTGACAGCCATGAAAGCTTAATCTAAAAAGCAGTATGTGTGTTATTCTCTGTGATTTATTTCATTTAATTTCCTAATTTCAGAGTGAGACATTATTGTTTGTTAAGTAAGTAAAAGATCTAGGAATCATGTAAACAGAGGATTATCAAGTACTCTTTGATTTACTTATAGAATGAACCTGTGAATTAATTTGGTGGTCAGTACTTAATTTAATTCCAGAATGTGTTACTAGAGAATATAAAATTAGATTTATTACATCTACCTCACTGTAATTAATGTCACATATGCAAGTTTATCAGAGTTTGCTTAACAACTTTTCACCAACTTAAAGAAGTTACAAGCAGAAAGTAGCCTAGTATAAGAAAT
This sequence comes from Eurystomus gularis, assembly GCA_013400335.1. NCBI lineage: Eukaryota > Metazoa > Chordata > Aves > Coraciiformes > Coraciidae > Eurystomus > Eurystomus gularis. Next base: position 29,098 of record VZZY01025752.1, on the reverse strand, counting down.
TTGATATGGGCTTTGGGAAATAACTTTGCTCTGAGTTAGGAAAAGTGACTAGCTCTATGAAATTGTGTAGCTGCAGTTGTCATAGATGCAAGAGGCTAAGGGCATCAGCAAGAGGTTTTCTAGGAAGAAATAATATTTGGGTTATTTTTTTCTGATTTGTCACTTTGAAATATTGTAATTTATTGAGGCCAGTGTTATAAGCCCTTGCTATGCTCACAGAATATATCCAATGAGACACAAGCAGTAAATAATTAAAGACTCAAAACCAGATTCTTAAAATTTCTAGGATTTACAAACATGAATCACTGAGCTGATGAAAGAGGAGGTGGAAGAGGCACACAAATTAACAGTTTCATATGCTGGTGAAGCATAGAAGTCAAGATGGATGTGTGAACCCATCTTGTTAATGTCCTGGGTCTGATGAGGATTTAATACTTCTGTTATTAATACAAAAGGTGAGAGCTTCAGCGTAGGAAGATCCACTCCCCTGAAAACTTCTTCCTGCTTGTTTCCTATGAGGCAGGTCTCAACTCCCACTTCATTTCTGCTTCCTGACTATTCACAAACCATAAATACTGTTTCAAAAAATCTAAGTATAATTCTCCCTACAGAGTCAGGTCCCAAAAAGCACAGACCAACCCATACCACATTTGGCTCCCTCTGGCCTGTATAACCTTCCATCTCTATCCTGGTTGGCTATGCAACCTCCAAGACACCAGTGATTCTCTCAGTAGCATGTTATAAAACTGTCTGGTGGGTTGTGACAGAAATCTGGCATTAAGTCAGTTGTTTTGAACTGCAAAATTGCACAAAATAATAAAGACAGTAGGTTTGGTGCTGTGCAATGTAGTGGTACCCCGTCTGCCCCAGAGGGAAATAGTTTAGAAATGCAATCATTTGTTGCCGGAAAGCCTCGGGACAGAAGCACTCAGCAGTACAGATGCAGTTTAACATTATAGGAAAATGCCCAAAGGAATACATATAGTGATACTATAGCCCCTGACTGACTTTGCATAGGATCAAGTCCTGTGATTAGCCTCTGAGAATGTCTCCAGGCCATGCCTGATACATCTAATTTCAAAAACCTACTCAGGCTTAAGAATGTCCAAATACTTGATGTTGTCCAGGGACATCGCAAGTCAGCTGAATTTGAACTATGAAAAGGTAGTTTATTCGTTGTGATTCTATGAAAAAATAAAAAAGAATACCAAACAATATCAAGTTGGTTATCCATTACTACAGTCACGAAATCTGTAATATTAGTTGAGTTCCTGAGTCTTCACTCCGCAGACCTCCTCTACCACTGCCTCCTTCTTTCTCATCGGTCAACCCAGAGAGGGGAAGGCCTGGAGATGGGCTGCAGTTTCCTCTCCCACCCTCTGAGTCAGAGGCACTCCACGTTGCAGCAGTCGAGTGGAGCAGGTCATGCCTGCAGGTCCTGCAAGAAGTGTGGTGGAAAAAGTGGTGTGTCTTGGACTTTTCATTATGGGAGAGCCCTTCACAGCTCAGATGCTCTCCTGGGGTTAAAATTTTGGGAGCTCTCTTTTCAAGAATGAAGGAGATGAACACTTTCTCAAAAGAGGTTGACATTCACATGATGATGTGCTACTCTCAGTTCTACATTCATTTTGATCAACTTTGGGTCACAGAGCTAGATGGGAAGTTGTGGGCATCAATCCACCCATCCCTATGAGAAACTACAGAACATGCTCCTATTTGCTCTAAATTTGCCATGATTAAAATGTCCCATCATGACCCAAGGTGAGAGAGAATCCACTGTAGCCCCTGGTAAACAGCGTGGTTAGTCAGATAGCCAATCCTATTCAACTCCTCTTTAATCTGAACTTGTCTGTCTTCAAATTCCAAATGTTGGATTTTATTATAATTTCTCTGGAATGACCAAAAATCCTTCTATGAAAATGCTGATCATCATGTTGATTCTTACATAGATGAAGTTACAGCTTTATATTAAAAAAGTTAGAGTACTCTGAGTTTTTCACTGAAAAATATAAAAGCAGGTGTTGATTTTTGTTCTAGCTCTTCTTTGAACACAGATCAATTCAATACACTTCTTCCACTGTATCTTCTGGAACCAAATCCATTATTTGCACAGTCTCACCACAAGCTTGCACAGAGATAAAGTAACAAATACAACATGCTCATGATTTGTGGTTTTTCTTTTACTCTTCCACAGACTTTGCTAATCCCTTCTCTAAAAAACATGACCCCATAATTCTCAGCTCCCAGGAAAACACCCTAACTGTCTTTGATGTGATACAGTTTCTTCCTAAAACAGTGGTAGGGAAAGTAGGGAGTATAGTCTGTAATTACCTTGTATTTATACTGCTTTGCCTGCAAGTATGACTAGCCAGTCATAGGGCCCTGACCCTATGATCTAAGCTTACAAAGCACTTTATGCTAATTGTTAAGTGAAGTAGGGGCGGAAGCCCAAATCTCTTCTTTTCCAGGTATGGTGTCCTGAGTACTACACTTGCAGAGTCATGATCATTTTTGTTCTGTGTCCCTTCTAATGGAGGTAGCCCTCAGTTACCGGGAGCTGGATGCACTTCGCTCTATGCTCCTAATGTAAAAATCATTTTGATGTCACTTCTCAAGAGAAAGAGTGTTTGCATTGGATTTTTTTTTGTGCAATTACTTGTAACGGTCCAGTAGAATTGGAGTTGATGTCTCAAACATTCACTAAAGAAGATTGTTCAGGGTTGAACCCAGGAGATGACCTTTGTGGTGACACTGGGGTTGCAGGAGCAGGAAGACATGATCAGAGGGAGGGAGTGAGCTCATGGTGAGGGGGGGGGGGCACTACTTCCCTGGCACTGTGTTTACCATGCAGGGAGCTGGTGGTGGAGACACAACAGTTTTCACAATGCATGCAGTGTGACAAGGAGATTCTAGAGATACAGACAGTGCATGACAGCCCATTGACCTGTTGCCAAGAAGATTTTGGAAGCACAGACCGAGCATGATATCTAACAACATAAAGGTCTGAATGCCCACCTGGAATCTGCCTGTGTAAGCCCTATTTGGGCTCCTGGGTGGTGATGCCTCCAGGCGCTGTATACCTAGACTGGCTGGACCAATGCTGGACCTAGGATTAGTGATATCTTTCTTTCTCTTCTCTTTCCCTTCTCCTAACACAAATATTGATGTTGCAATCTCCATTGATTTGTTCTTTTGCCACTATTGTGAGCACCTAAAGTCATTTTCTTATCACACGAATATTGTTGTTAGTAAATAAAGTTGCATTTTATGAATTTAAGGATCCCTGGTGTCGTTTCACCTTAATCCTGACCTGGGAATTGGCGAACTTGGGTCATTGCTCCTGGTTGCCCAGGGCGTGACAATACTGAAGTGAGTGAAATAGAAAAAAAAGAGGAGATGTGACTGGGAAATTGCACCAAGAAATAATCCACTGCAATCAACTTTGGTAGCCACAGGTGCTTGCAAATATCTGTAACACATATAGCAACTGAATTTTGCTTATCATTTATTGAAGCAGAAGAGTATTACTTAGAGGGTCAAGTAAAGAGACATTGATTGAGTCTTCAGGAATTTTTAGAAGCAATGAAACTTCACCATTTCTATATGACTAGGGATTATAGAAAAATTGTCTCATTCTTTTGGATGAATTTGTAAATGTGTGGTAATAAAATTTCTTTAAATCTACTCACAAATCCTCATGCAGATCTGGATCAACAGATATTGCAATTCTCTCAAACATAGGAGGAAACAGCTACCACTCACCAGGAGACAATTTCTTGACTGTTTAGCCTGGTCCTTGCCTGCTGCTCTCAGCCAATACCTCCAGTGCACTAGAAGGGATTTCAGCTGGGTTTGACCTCTACATCTATTTTCTTTCCACTTTCTGTGATCTGCCCAAGAGGTAAGTCTCCTAGCACAAGCATGTACAAAATACAAGCCAAAACACTGCAGAAATGACACTATTCATCACTTTCTTCATGCTAGAGCACAGACATTACTACTTTTTTCTATTTCTCAGACACTATCTAGTTTTAGATTTTTTATAAATGGATTTAAGATCACTTTGTATAGTCCTTTTCTAAAACAAAGATTTTGCTTCACCTTGTCTCTGTCAGAGCCATAGCCCCAGAAAGATCAATGAGCATTCAGAGTGATAACTGAAGCACAAACCTCTAAGAGATCTGTTTTAATAATAACCATCCTGACACCAGAAACTGTAAGAATGTCTACATAACAAACCTCCAAAGACAGTGTATAAAGCCAGTCTATTTTACCACATTTGTGCAAAAGGTTTTGATCATGTTTAATTATGAAGGTCAGTTCGTATCTGACTTTGCTATAGTGATAATAAATTCCTGATTAAAAAGCCTTTGCACCATTCTGTGTCAGTAGATTTATTACAGAGTCATTAAAAACAAATGAAGGATTTTTTTTTTAAAAAAAACATTACTAGAGCTAGTTAGTCTTTACACCTACTGACAATAAGATGTGTCACAGGTACGTTTGGACTCCAGAGGAAAATATGAATATCTCAACAAATGACATAAAACTGTTTTATCAAACTAAATGTGTCACTTCCAAGATCTTATCTCAGGGCTAAAAATGAGAGCCTAAAACCTGGGACCCAGGGGTAAAAAAGGTCCTTTTTCTCCAAGAAGTCACAAAAAATCAAACAGTCATTGAATGCTGACTTACTCCAAGACAGGATTTTATAAAAGAGAACAAAATTGTTATGGAAGGGAGACTGACAGAATATTGACACATGAAGTAGAAAAAATATTGTAACATATCAAGAGGAATATTTTAGGCTAGCTATTTGAAAGCCCCCAAAAAATGTTCTTTGTGGTGGATTGCAAGAGAAATTTTAGTGTACGTAGCTGTGCAATTAATCACATAATTATCTCCTTTACATGGCATTCATATACTAAAATGTTATTGAACATCTGCTAAGCATGACCTGATTTCTGGGGGCTGTGTAAATCATCTCCTCTATAGGGTGGAAATGAGTAGCACACTCCCTGTGTAAATCCTTAAATTACACATGTAACAGTGTTATATATTTCTCCAGATTATTTGCCACCCTCTCAGAACAGAGGTGGTCATAACTAAGTCACAGCCAAGTTGATGTTCCAGGAGCTCAGCTGACAGCAGCCCCTGGCTTCAGGCAGTGAATCTGTATCCATAATAATCCTGCTGTATTAGCAAGTGTCAGAAAACCAGTTCCCCTGCCATTTGAGCCCTTACTTTCTCACCCACCCACTATCACCACCAAAACATGCAGAGCAATTGCCTACTGCTTGTCCACAACACCCTGTGAAAGCCCTTGTAATTGTGCCATCTAGTGACACCCGCTTCAAAAATACACCTACAAAACCTCCTGAGCATCCAGCACCCCAAAAATCCCAGAACATGCTCGTTGTTACAAACCTTGATGACAAAGTGTACCTGGTTGAGCATGGGGATAAATGAATGCATCAGCACGTCCAGGTGTCCCTAAAGATGAACTCTCCCAGCCCTAGATCTCCTTCCCTTGTATCTGTCAGTTCCTACCCTCATCTGGAGCAAATATTCCTGAGTCTCAGTACTTTGGTATCATCCGCTAAGAACAAAAGAGCCTGTATTTAATCTATTTATCCTATTTATGAATCTCAATATGTGCAAAGTACATGCCATTTTAATATGTACATATACAATTACTGCACCTATTGGACTGGCTGCAAATGTCAGACTGCAGAATATTTTGCAAAACCTCTTTTACAGCATCACCACGAAAATGTCTTCGTTACATCAAACACTGGATAATCATGGTCATTGGGTGAGCACAGTCACTGAAGAACCTCCACCAGTCACCTCAGTAACTGATGCAGCATAAGCTGTAGCACAGAGGAACCGATGCTCCATAGGCTGAAGGTGAAGTAGGTATATTAGATTTCGAATATTTTCCATTTCTGTGGGTCTATGAAAAGAAGTGATCCTATAAGGAGTAATTGCTCAAAATAATTATTAGCACTTTGCTAAAAAAACCACAAATAGCAAAATAAAATAAAATAAAATAAAAATATATATGTTGCAAAGATTTTGGGGATACTGGTTGATGAAAAGCTCAACATGAGCCAGCAATGTGCAAGCGCAGCCCAGAAAGCCAACAGTATTCTGGGCTCCATCAAAAGAAGTGTGGCCGGTAGGTTGAAGGAGATGATTCTGCCCCTCTATTCCACTCTCTTGAAACCCCACCTGGAGTACTCTGTCCAGCTCTGGGGCCCTCAGCACAAGAAAGACATCAACCTGTTGGAGACTGTGCAGAGGAGGGCTACAAAGTTCAGTAGAGGACTGGAACACCTCTCCTAGAAAGACAGACTGAGGGAATTGGGATTGTTCAGCCTGGAGAAGAGGAGGCTATGGGCAGACCTTATTGCGGCCTTCCAGTATCTAAGGGGGTCTACAAGAAAGCTGGGGAGGGACTTTTCACAAAGACCTGTAGTGATAGGATGAGGGGTAATGGGCTCAAACTGGAAGAGGGGAGATTTAGATTGGAAATTAGGAGGAAATTCTTCACCCTGAGGGTGGTTAGACACTGGCACAGTTTGCCCAGGGAGTGGCTGTGGATTCATCCCTGGAGGTGTTCAAGGCCAGGTTGGATGGGGCTTTGAGGAACCTGGTCTAGTGGGAGGTTGGAACTAGATGATCTTTGAGGTCCCTTCCAACCCAAACCATTCCCTGATTCTGCGATTCAATTAATATTTAGTGCTTTCCCACAACCAGCTTTCATTTCTTTGACCACAAGGTGCTAGTGTGCCTCTGAATGACAGCAGGACTATCACAAAGTATATCACATGGATTAATTACTCAGTCTTTGAGGAGCCAAACACGCTTTTTTGAAAGGCATATTCTTTTCTGTGGGCTCTTTTTATATGGTACATCTAGAGAGTTTACGTTACTCTTCATGTTATATTTATCTTCAAAGTCAGATGTGGAGCAAAGAGATGGTACCATTTTTATTTATTTTTCTTTTATTCCTATCTCATGTCTTCATTTCAGCAAGCTCAGAGAGAACAGACAATTTACTTTCACAAGAGCATTCAATAGGACTGTGCATCTGAACCTTTCTTAGATGTCACCAGAAGTCTGCTATCTGATAAAAATGTGTATGCTTGAAGTTTTCCAACACTTTTTTAGCCTCAAGAATTTATTCCAGTTGCTTATACCTACCAAATTATTTCCACTAGATGTTTGCCTAGTTGTATATTTTTGGAATTTTGGCAAAACAGATTGAACAGTACGAAAATGAAGAGTTAGTGGTATGCATTCTTACAAGTAATCTCGGAGAATGGAATTTGCTCCCTTTTGTTACGGCATTCCTTTGTGATCCTAGGCAAGTAATTGGGTTACTTTTCCCCTCTAGTTTAAGGGATTTTTTTGGTCTCTTTTCCTGCATTAGTTCCTTAACTGAATGATCAGTAGTAATCCTATTTCTTCCTCTCTCAAGCACAAAATAAAAATTGAATCCCTATTTAGGTTATTGTGAACATGACGGGGTTAGAGTGAGCACCAAATGGCATAGAATCATTTTGTTTGGAAGAGACATTTAGGATCATGAAGTTCAATCACATACTACAGAATAGATTTGACTTTTCACCTACACATAAAAGAATAGAATGAACTGGCCCTCAGCCAACATTGTCTATCCAATGAACAGCATCCTATGGAAAAAAAGACCTTATAATCATGGATATAAAAGCTTATATAATCCATATGCCTATGATAGAAATGAAAACTGTCTTTATTCTGCCACGAGCAAAGCATTATAAAAAAAGTCATGTTACAACACTGATTGAATATGTCTCAGTTGCATGAGTACCATCTACAGAACATGTCTTGATATATCACATAGAGGAAATTGGTTCTCTATGCCCCATTATGGCTGTACTGCACGCAGAGGCTGTATCTGCAAGATCTGCCTTTTCCTAGATCACAGTTTCTGGGCTGAGAGCATTCCAAACTAATCAAATATTTTCCTGGTGAGTGATGGGACCCATTTAAATGAGTGAAAGAGAAAGTGTTTAATAAACATTCAAGGAGCAAACATTGTCTTTTTAAAAAGAAATGTCACTGGGAGATCAAGAATAAAAGATGTTCACATTTAAACAAAACTGGTTTAATGCCTTGGAACCATGTGTTGAAAGATTTTCAAAGATATTAAAAGACGATCATAGGGTGTCTGCATAACTGTACATGTTCTTCCAGCATAGTCTCAGGAAAACTATCGGGGCGTTAAGCAAAGGCAAATTGGCAGAAGCTTTCATAGCTTAAAAAGAACAAAGTACTCTTTAGTAAATTACAAATCACTTCAATAAAACTGACTACATGAAATAGTATCTTCAACAGTTACCTCTTGAATTCCTGAAATGCAAAATGGATCTAGTTCTCAGGTTAATCCTTTCTTACTCAATACCTGTCTTGCAGTAGGTCGTGATGAAACCACAGCAGTTAATAACTGAAATGTGGTTACATTTGTCTGGTTTAAAGTTTGATTATGCACTGAATTGGAAACAGGTCCTCCTGCTTGAGAAGCATAGTCTTAATATTCAGATCAAATATTTTTATTTCTGTCTCAGAATTTTCAAAGAGAATTAGTAAAGAAACCTCTAAGAAATGAAACCCAAGAATCACAGCAGGGTTGTGGCTGGAAGGGACCTCTAAAGGTCATCTGGTCCAACTGCCCAGCTCAAGCAGAGTCACCTAGAGCTGGCTGTCCAGTACCATGTCCAGATGGCTTTTGAATATCTCCAAGAATGGAGACTCCACAGCCTCTCTAGGCAACCTAGGCCAGTGACTGACCACTCCCACAGTAAAAAAGGGTTTCATGAAATGAAAGTTAATGGGTTTCAATTTGTGTTCACTGCCACTTTTTTTTTAAAGTGAGCAATTCTCACCTGGCATTACTGAGAAAAGTCCTCTTCATTGCCTCCCTCCGGGTGTTTACACACACTGATAAGATCCCCATTGAGACTTCTTTTCAGGGTAAACAGTCCCAGGTCTCTCAGTCTTTCCGCATAGGAGAGATACTCCAGTTCCTTACTCATCTTTGTGGCCCTTCATTGGACTGTCTCCAGTATGTTCATGTCTTTCTTGTGCTAGGTGCCCAGAACTGAACACAGTACCCCAGATGAAGACTCACCAGTGCTGAATAGAGGGCATCACCTCCCTCAACCTGCTGGCAACACTCTTCCTAATGTAGTCCCCAGGATCCTTCTTGCGACAGCTGTTTTTCAGACAACTGGGCCCCAGCATGCAGCGGTGCATGGAATTTTTCCTCCCCAAGTGTAGGACTTTCCACTTCTCCTTGTTGAACTTCATGAGGTTCCCTTCAGCCCATTTCTCCAGCCTGTCGACATCCCTATAAATGATAGTATAGCCCCCAGGTGTATCATCCATTTGCCAAAATTATGATATTTGGACAGTAGAAAATATTCAGTATTTTCTGGTATAAATAAGCAAGAGCCTGACAACCTGAAAGTGTCCAAGTACCAACAGAAGATTACTTGAAACAGTAATTAATTGCTTCCCTGTCAAAGGCACAATCTATTCTTCAGCTTGTTTATCTTTCTCTTGGAGCATCTGCAGTACAAGACCTTTGGCTGGTCTTTGCTGCATTTTCAGATCTTAGCCACTCCTGATTTTAGAAGACTAGAAAACTGTAACTCAGAAAAAACAGTATTAGTTTTCAAAAAAGTTTTCTATTCTTCACTGGAACAAAGCCAAGATATTATTAAATTCTTCACTGAGAAAAGCAAGAAAACAAAAGCACAAAGACAAAACCCATCATGACATTGCGAATAAAATATTCACTTGATCCATAGGAGATCATGTGTCAGTTCCCAATTCTAAGTAACTCAAGACTGACACTTCACTTCCCCATGGAGTGCCCTAGTGCACAAATTACATCTTTAGTTTCTTTATTAGGAGCAATAAATAATGAAGAACAGCTTCAAAAGCAGGGACTGAGAAGGATTAACTGCTCCTCATCGATCCAAAACAGTGGGGGATTTACATATAAGTCTTCAACACCTTCAGGACATTTCCTTGGCATTTTCCTGTTAGTAAATTTGTGAAACCATTTCTTCCTTCATTTCCTCATCTTTTGTTCTGCCGTTACATAGACTTTGCGATGAGGGTTTGTTAAAATGATGCATTTACAGGAAAACTTTAAGGTTTGACAAACTGCCATGTTTCAGTATAAACTGCTCTCACTGAAGAAACCCCTTATCAGTTTCCCCTTTGACCTTCCCTGCTATATTTTTTTTTCTGTTGAATTTTTGGTTTTGCTAGACAGCAAAAAAAAGATGTATACACAAAAAGATTAACTTTAAAGGGTATGATTTAAACGAAAGCAAATGAAGGCATTTGTTTTCAATTCTGAAGAGAAAATACATAAGAGGTTACTAGGGGATTGCTATTTTGTCTACTTTATCCTTAAGAGCTCCACCTTCCTCAGGATAGGTGCAAACACTATTAGACAGACCTACGGAGTCCCGGGCAAAGCCACAACTGTTGTTATACATCTTCTGCTCTTTTGGACCTGTAATTCTTTGTTGATTACATCTGGGAAGAAATAAGGTCCAAAGCATTATATACTGTCATTTTAAGGAACTAAGAATCACTGAGCATATTGCCTGAACTGGGGAGTCCTAACTTCACTCCCTTCTGGCTTTTGTCTTGCCCTCATGGTTACCTATTACAAGTACTGTAATGTACTAGCTCTTGAAAATGGAAAGGCAAAAGAAACAGTGACTTTAGCAAATATGTTAAATATATTTCTATTAATTATCTACAAAGCTAATTCTTCTTGCCAAAGCTGTGAAGCATCTAAGCTTTTAGGCAGCTTTGCCAGGGCACTGTACTGCATCTATCAGGTCCTCCAGCTCTGGTTCCACTCTAAGTTTTCTTCCACAAGTTACCTTACAGAAGCCAGGATTTAGATATGACTGCCAAGTTTACTTTTACAGATTTTATAAATTTACCTTCAGGACTGTACTGCAATTGCAGAAAAAAGCAAAAGAGACACAAAATGAAAGACATAAGGCTATGGAGTATAAATCACTTACGTTTTTCACTATAAACCATTTTTGGAACAAAAATATCTCTGGAGAATTAGGTATTCACCAGAAGAGACAGGTGCTTTTATATGTCTCATTGGTAAAACCCCAAAAGAGACTCTTTCGCATTGTAATTTCAGAATAAATAAATAAATAAGAATAAAAGAAGAGGGGATGCCAATTTTCAGAAAAAATTCCCAAGGCAGAATGAAATCCATTAGAATATGAAAGCTCCGTGGGCATAATAACTGACATTCCATAACAGACTGTGTTGGGTTTGCATAGCAAGAATTTGGTAGCAGGGAGGCTACAGGGCTGAATTCTGTGAGAAACCTCTAGAAGCTTCCCCTGTGTTCAACAGAACCAAAGCCAGCCTGCTCCAAGACAGACCCATTGCTGGCCAAGGCTGAGACCATCAGCAATGGTGGCAGCACCTCTGTGACAACGTTACCTAAGAAGAGGGGAAAAAAACCGCCCAAGTGCAGCCAAAGAGAGGAGTGAGAGTATGTAAGAGAAACAACTCTTCAGACACCAAGGTCAATGAAGTAGGAGGGAGAGGAGATGCTCCAGGTGCAAAAACAGAGATTCCTCTGCAGCCCATGGTAAAGACCATGGTGTGAGGGAGGCTGTCTCCCTGCAGCCCGTGGAGGTTCATGGTGGAGCAGATATCCACCTGCAGCCCATGAAGAACACCACACCAGAGCAGGAGGATGTGCCTGAAGGAGTCTGTGACCCTGTGGGAAGCCTGTGCTTGAGAAGGCTCCTGGAAGGACCTGTGGACTCATGGAGAGAGGAGGCCACACTGGAGCAGGTTTGCTGGTAAGACTTGTGACCTCACAGGGGACCCACATTGGAGCAATTTGTGAAGAACTACATCTTGTGAAATGAACTCATGTTGGAGAAGTTCGTAGAGGATTGTGTCCCGTGGGAGGGACCCTGTGCTGAAGCAAGGGAAGAGCATGAGGAGTTCTCCCCGAGGAGGAAGGAATGGCAGAGACAATGGTGAACTGACCATAATCCCCTGTCCTCATCCCCCTGCCCCACTCAGGAGGATGAAGTAGAGAAAATTTGGAATAAAGCCTGAGAAGAAGGGAGGGGTGGGTGGAAGGTGTTTTAAGATTTATTTTATTTTTATTTCTCATTACGAGACTGTAATTTCATTGGTAATAAATTATATTAATTTTACTCAAGTCTGTTTTGCCTGTGACTGTAACTGGTGAGTGATCTCTCCCTGTCCTTATCTCGACCCATGAGCCTTTATTTATATTTTCTCTCCTCTGTCCAGCTGAGGAGGGAAGTAATAAGAACAGCTTGATGGGCACTGGGCATCTAGCCAGGGTCAACCCACCACACAGACTGAAATATAGCTCAATATAACAAAACAATAGTAAAGTAATAATGGAAATGTATTATTCCATTTAGACTGACAGTCTCTTTGGGGCAGAGAAAAGGGTATATAACCCTTAACCACTTTGTTTAATCTTCTTATAGGTGAAGAGCATAATGTTTTCGCTTGCAATTTTTGTGATGTTCTTGAGTGTTCCCTGCAGATGGTTTTGTATTATATAAAGACAAGTTCTCACTGATAACATTGCATTACACACTACTTTCTAAAATTTGGTGGCACGCAAAGATATTGCTAATAAATTATAATATTAGAAAGGACCCAATGTAAGCCGAAAAACTGTGTCCAGCATTGAATAGCCGCAGAGAGTTGAACTCTGTCTAGTTTATGAGAAAAAATACACACTGTGGCAAAGTAGACACAAAGGGGGGTAAGACGGCACCTGGTACTGGGTCCCTTGATACAAATTTCTGTAGGCACTTAAATGGATCCTGGAGCAGGGAGTAAGACAGTTAAATATATTTTTGTTAATGTGCACATCAATTTACCTTTGTGATATTATCCTAAATGCAAGGAAGTAAATCAGAGGAGACGGCTGGAGGAAACAAACAGAAGATAAATCAATAAGGACAATGTTGTTTGGTTCCAACTAAAAGGATAAGATTTATGCTTCAGTGGGTTTTTCAGCAGCAGTGGAAAAAAGCCTTCCAAAGAAAGACACAAATTGCAGCTCGCTCCTATCTCTCCCAGGGTAGAGACTGGAAATTGAAAGGCCAGAAGAAGTATTATAAATTACAATGTAGATAAGACCCATGTTGATA
>VZZY01025752.1:3322-15796 GCA_013400335.1 Eurystomus gularis | reverse complement strand
TTTTTTTTTTTTTTTTGAGTATTAACCATTTGCTGTACCTGCTTTATGGTTCTGGATAATGAGTGTCTCGAAAAAGTTGGGTTTTCATTTCCTTAATCAACTTTTGTTGCAATCTCAACAATCTCTGCAATTTCATTCTCTATACCTGTTAATAGATCATAATGACATATAGAGCAAGTGGCTGCGAATTAAAAAAAATAATCTGTCACCTTGAAGATAGAGGCCATTTTCTTCTGATGGTTTATTTCTGAGAAACTGTGATGTATCAACAAACCTAAGTGATGAACTTCAGTGTGTACAAAAGAAAGTGTTAACCAGATGTACATTCATAGGCTGCACTTAATTATGTTCCAGCTAAAATCAAATAGTATTTTTGCCATGGCACTTTGTGAGCTCTTCTCTACAAGATGCTTTTGACTTACATATTACTAAAGCTCTTAGGGATCACTGTCATATTATTGATGCTATATGTAATTTGCATGGTGCATGAAATTATGGAAAAGGGACAGCCATAAGATGGCAAAGTATGTCAGCATTCAGGGTTAGTCATTTATATGTTCTTGGATGAATGCAATTATTATTTTATGTCTGTTTCAATTGGAAGAAATGAAGTTGAAGAAAAAAATCAACAGCCAGAAATAGCTTCAACTACGCAGTGGAAACACTTGGTTTAGTCTTTGTGATGGATGTAAGTGAAGTTAAAGCAAGTTTTAAAGTTTTCTATTGACTTTCAGTTACAGACAAATCAAATATCAGTACCTGCCTTTTTTAGTTCACTGTATTATGTAAAATGAAGATGTTTTTCTCCTGCCTCATGAAAGCAAAACTGTTCTACTGAAGATGGCAAAGCTGAAAATGTTTTTCTTCATTTTACAAAGTTCATTCACTGTAAAAAAGAATGAAAGGTTGGAAACACATAATGGCACAAAATAGTCTGTTTTGACGACTCAAATACATGTTATTAATTGCAAAATTGGCAGCACCTCTGGTATATCAGAATAAGCTGAGGAAAGTTATGCAAAGTGTATTATCATGCATTTGTGACTATCTTATGTGTAGATATCTTCAGTAATAGAGATGACATGGAAGTGCTAAAGCAGCCCTCACAGGGCCACTTTGGATTTCAGTCAGCACATGTAGCTGTGCTTTTAAGCTGAGAGGATTGTTCTGTCAAATAGCCTGATGATAGATACTGAGTTCAGCCTTACTTTAGAAACTGCTTTTGGTGGAAACAGCAATGCAGAGAATTTATCTAGAGGGGAAAACAGTTATAAGTTTATTGTGCAAAAAAATGATCTGTAGTGGAACAGGCAGTTGATGTAAATTAAATAATGGGAGGAGTTGTGTTGGTTTTTTTTCTTAATTTTTTAATCTTCTGAGATATAAAGGAAAAAAATGGCATTTAACTCTTTTCTTCATAAAACAGTTCAGTTTTCATTAAAAACTGTCTCATAATCAGGAGTGAATTAAAGATATCTCAAAGTCATCATGTCTTTACACATGCAGTTCACTCATCTAGCCTTTATTAAAAAGAAACGGTGTAGTTGCCCGCAGGTTAAACATTCCGGACCATTATGCCAGACACAACTTGAGTCTTCTACTGCCCAGTGTCCTCTCCTGCTTCAGATGTACCTCCACATTTTTGCCTTCACTGCAGCTGCTGCAGGCACACGGCCTGGGCTGCATGCCGGAGCAAGCACTGTGATCAGTGCTGTATCTGGGGCAGCAGATGTATGGAGCTGCAGTGTCTCCTGACATCAAAGCATGGGAAGACAGGTTGAGGTGGGCTGCTATCAACTATGTCCCATTGACCATGGAGAAATCTGGGAACGTGCAGTATGAAGATTACACACAAGCGTCTGAGAAGCAGAAAGTTGGATCTTTCTGCTTTTGGGGGCACTCCCTACATGGAAGAGTTTCCAGCCATGGCGGGACCTCACCACCTCACTTAGTTGGCTTGACTCTGAGAACTGCTGTGTTTCAGAGAGCTGTGGTTTAAGCTCCACTGGAACTGGATTTCCCTGGTGTATTTGAACAGGCAGAAGAAAAAATTAAATGCCTTTGCCACCTTGCACCGGATTTGGCAGCACTTTTGGTTTTCCAAGCATCTAGTATCTGAAAGAGCATTGTCAGAGGACAAACAGTCATATCTCCTTGGAGTTTCCCTATTCTGTTCATGCTAATCTAATACACCACAGCCTCCACAAGTGTCTTGCCTTGGGAATCAGGATAGCACTTCCTGATAGATGGAGAAAGTGTTTATTATATAACGTGTGTATCTGCCACTGGGATAAATCTATAATTAGGATATCCACTTATGGACGTTTTCCAAATAAGTCTAAACTGTTATGCCAATTACTGACATAATTGTAAATGAATCAGAATAAGCATCAGCAAATGAATCAAACTGGAAGTTATACAGTTTGCCTTGCTAATTATATTGCTCATAAAATAGCTGACAAGAGACGTCTGCTACCTGCTGATTGGGGAATGCAGGGGTTTCTTTATGCTAATATTGAACACTATTAATAAATAGGATATCTAAATAGAAAAATATAAATAGCTTAAGAGAGTGATCAAGAGTGGTTATTTTAACAACCAGAACATTCCCATTCTACTAGATTTGGAAACCAGGCGTCTGTGGGAACACCTTTGCAGTACGTTAGCAGAAAATGCAGATGTGTTTCTCCTTTAGTTCAAACCCTCTGAATCTAGTTTCAAACACCTTTTAGTTTTAGGCTTTTAGCTACAAGGAAAAGCAAGTTCTGGTGCCACAGGCTGAAGAAATATTAATTCAGGCCTTTATTGGCAATTCTTTGTGACCAGTTAAAATAATGAGATTCCTGAGATGTCTATCATTTAACACTCTAACCCTTCACCCCCCCCCCCCCCCCCCGAGTATTTGACCCTCTTTTTTGATTCTGGAATCATACAACTAAGTCTTTTAAGCAGTTACTTGCCATGGATTTTTGCTGCTGTCATTTACAAAGAAAATCACAGGACACATGCAATATTGACAGCTAATAATATCAAATTGATGTCATAATCATCAGAATAACCTTCATTTTGCAGCTGACCCTTTTCAATGGTGCTAATACTTGACTAATATAGTGAGCTGTGCCTGCTCTCCCATCACCAGCTGGTTCAGTCCCACACAAGATGACATCAAAGGCTCGTGAGGGGGAAGCGGCAGAGAGGAAGTGGAGACTAAAGCTCCTGCTGCCTCTTTGGCGTTGTTTGCTTAGTTGTGCAGCTCAGCAGCAGCAGAAGTGCCTCACAGATGTCTCTTCAATCAACTATGCAAGTTGTCCTCTCCACTCCCAGGAGTCAGGGAAATCAGCACATCTGTAGCCCTTAGTAGCAAACCTACAGATCAAATAAGAAGCTTGTTAGCAACCATAAGGAGGGCCATGCTCATCGTTATCTCCTTTGCCTTCTGTATTTTGCTTCTTCTCAGAAGGTCTGGGATTATGGCACACAGAGAGTAAGAGTAGAAGTAGAAGCAGCCACATCTCTATGGATGGCTGCAAAATTTTGCTGATTCAGAGCAGGAAAAAGCCAAACCTGCAAAAGTGTGGGGTAAAAGACAGTTCATAGTTAAGTTTAATCACTGGAATTATCCAGAAGTAAATCTGGCCAATGGCTTTTTCCACCTTGTAGCTTTGAAAATGGAGAGGGAATAGAATAAGAAAGATTCAGAAAGTTAAAGAAGAAAAAAGAGGTTCAAACAAACTTATTTTCCTTACTAATGATGCATGCAAAAGTAAACAGAATTAAATTTAGTTCTTACCTTCTGTGATCTGTCTCAGATGGCTCACAAACACTGAATATAGGGAGATGGATGTTGTTATTAGCTAGCTGCTTAGGATTATGTGCACATAGCACTTTTCACCCCGAGCTGTACTCACACACTGGCATCTCTGTGACAGTGTTGAATTTTTCTTGAAGAGTTTGCTGTGTAATCAGATAATTTAGAGAAAAAACCTAGCACCTGATAATCTTTGTGTTAGATCTCTCAGGCATACTTGTCTACAAGAACCATCCAATAAACCAAGTAAGTCTCCCTCATTTTTACATTTAATACAACTGTCTTCTTCCTCTTCAAACTGTAAACTGTCCTTAGCCTACCAATGAATTTCAGAAACACTCATGCTCTGCAATATCATGCTTCAGAGAGTAAAATATCTCTAATCAAAGGTTTCTGCTTTTGTTTATTTTCTTGTGCTGCTAAGGAAGCCAAGCTCTGCTCAGAGAATCCTGCATGTAAAACATTTTGAGCAAAAAATGATATATCTTAAAAACCTTCATCCTTTTGGAATATCTGTTATGCTCATTTTTTTAAGAGTTGTGCACAGCTCCATCAGCTTGATATGTCCATAGTATCTATGCTTTTGCTGAGCTTCTCCCTGCTCTGTGATACTGACTGCCTCTGATATCTGCATATTGGAGAGCTGTGCTTTGAAAGGAAGTTGCAAAGTGGGAGAAAAAAGAATCCACTTACAGATTAAGAGTTAGTGTCCTGAAAAAGAAAAAGGAGAGAAAACAAACTCAGATAGAAGGGACTGTGAAATACTTAATTTTGGACAGTATCTTCGGCCGCAGAGTTGGTGGTAAAATTGTTGTCCTAGTTGCAGCGGATTCTGTATTTCACTGGTTTTATATTGCTGACTAGAGTGAAGATGTTGTTGAGGAATAAAATCATGACTACATGAATATTCTGATGCACTCTGTCATATAAACTATGACCTTCCACTGCTTAAAAGCTTTCACTCATCATTCTGAATAAAATTAAGGAAGTTAAATGCTACAGACAAACTGTTCTGCTACAGATGACTGGAAAGATGAGGATGGTGTGTAGCCAAGATGATATTTACAGAGTACCATTTGCCTTTTGTTAATGGTGGTAATGCGTAAGAGTGGCTATCCATTACGATGTGATGCCCTTCGTGTGTTAGGTATTGCGTTACTGGGGCAACAGCATTCAAAATCTCTACAACTAAGCTTGCAATTTGTTTATGGCTACCAAAAGCCAAGGAAATTTCATCTTCCTCTACCGGCAAAGATCAGAAGGAAAAAAAGAAATCAGAAAAAAATTGAAATAATAAGTCAAGACAAATAGATTGAGTAAAGCATTAGAAAGGCAATGAAGGAGTTTCCAGGGGTCAAGTTGAAGGTAGGGAAGCTTGTGAAGAAAAGGAAAAAAAATATTAAAAGGGATATTTTTTGAGTGCTGAAGGCTAGGGGATGGGGAGATGGGAGGGGGAACCCACAATAAACAGCTACAGAGAGAAAGAAGTAGAGGAAAGAGAGCTGAACTGAAGAGGAATACAAAGAGTATCATTGAATGGAAAAGGATCTGTGAATGTCTCAGTGGAGGAAAGGGTGCAGACCTTAGGACAAAGGAAAGAAACATTGGGATTTCTGGAAAGAGAATATAAGAGGAAATTAGAAGTGGAAGATGGAATAGGAAAGAAACAGGAAATCAAGTGTGAATGCTGGTTTGGAAAAATTCTGACGGGATAAGTGCTTGGGGAGCTGGGATATTTCTGAAGGGATGATTTTTAGGAAATAGCAATTCTGAGATAAAGTTAAGGAAGCAAAGGAGGAATAGTGAAGAAATACATCACCTTCAGCTGCTCCTTCCAGTTCCTATCCTTTCTTCCTGCCACTTAGCATCATTTTCAGTTAAAGATCCTTTCACCAAAATCTTTCATATATTTCCCTTCTTCTTTGTAAACCACCAACAATCTTCTTTCTTCCCACCAGCCCTCTCCCTTAGCTCCTATCAGCTGAGAAGGACAGAGTTTGTCCAGTCCTTACAAGTTGTCCTCTGTTGAGCCAACACATTGCATCACTTCTTTGAACTGCCTCACAGAAAGAGACAAAGTAGTTTCAGCAGTCATATGCTCTGCCATGAACACCACCTGGCATTGTGGACAAAAAAGACAACCCATGACTATCTTCTTCCTTACTAGCTGCTCAGACAAGGACCTTCAGGGTTTCTAGTTCTTGTTTTCTCTCCAAAGGAGTAGGACTTTTTGCTTGAGACAAGGAAGATAAAGAGGCCAAAATTGTTTCCACATCGGTTTAGCGGGGGAATAATATGCAGGGTAGTAGCCCCTAGGGAATCTTCTAGTGGGATACAAGGTGGACTGAGGTAAAAGTCCGTGAGAATCTCAGTTCTCAGAATTGAGCTCCACAAGCTCTAAAGACCACCAAAGGAAGAGGAGAAGCACAAACATAATAAGATATTCCTGGTATGCAGAATGACAAAGCTATGTGTGCAAAAAGATAAAAATAATAATAGTTGGTGGGGAGGGAATAAGGGAGACAAGCTTGGACAGAGGGAAAAAAGGAAAATAAAGGACCTCCTTTTGCAATGCTTGCTGTACAGAAGCCTCCTGTTCCCATCCACAGCCAATGCCTCTTCCATGCTCTCTTCCCACTGTCTACCTATCAGATCTCATCCCACTACTCACAGTAAATGGAGAAAACAAGCAGCCAGAGCACTCAGCACAGCAACTTGCAGTATTACTCCTTTCAAGAGCTGTCTCCATAATGCTCTCAATCCTGAGAGAGCAAAGCAATGATCAGATTATAATAAGCATCATTCACTTTAGTCTGCACATAGCTGAAGTGCAGAAAGCTGAAGTGAGAGCTTTAACTGCGGAAGAGCACTTTATCCTGCGGTGCCACTGCATTCCTGCTGAAGAAAAATCCCTAGATCTTCTCCTCCTAACTCCTACAGTTTTACTCTGTGACCCTAGGGCCTTCAAAACATATAAAATGTGAACTACAATGCTAAAGGTCTCTTACTTTGCCCCATTTGCCATTTCAATTTACTAACATCTTCTGCTTTGGTTACACCAAATCTTCTACTTCACTTTTAAGCAACTATGGTTAATATTTGGAGCTAGACATAAAGATATCAAGCATATGCTAGTAGTAAAGGAACAAAGATTACTGTTTCTTACGGTATATACACAAAGAGAGAGCATTTTACTCTATTTCCAATATAATAGAGCCAGGACAACAGAAACAATATCATAACCATCTGAAACCCATAGATTTTACTTTTAACTAGTTGTCTTCAGTCAGTGAAAGTAAATTACCAGTGGCTTCAGCTAAACTGGACATTTCATACAACGTTTCTGAAAGATGAGGAAAAAGAACCCTGAAACAAGCTAACCGAAAAAACAGAGTTGAAACAGAGCCTGCAGACAACTGAGAGTATTTTTAAAATCCTTACCACAGCCTAAATTCCATTAGCATGAGACTTAGAAGGACACATCTGTTATTCTTTAAGGAACTAAGGCAGTTGGCTGGCCTCCTAGCTCTTGAACAAAGTGTTCAGGGCTTACATGACAACACTGTGGTGCACATAACGAATCTGTTTAATTCCATTTATTTTTCTAAAGGAAAAAAAGAAAGGAAGGAATAATGATTTAGTAGCATCTGTGAAGGATCTGCTATGTCTTGGGTATTTTAGCAAAATCTTTCTTCATACATTGGTTTATCCATAATGTGGAGTTACTGGAAGCAGCACAAATGTGTAAGTACTGTAGATAAAAAGTGCAGTGTCTGGAGATTAGTTTACCTTCCTGTTTTACTGTCTTGTATATGAATGGAGAGTTTACAGAACAGGTGTGAAGAAAGCTCTGTTTGAGTTCTGATTATTCACAACAAACTAATTCAAAATACTGGCTAGCCTTTCCTTTTCTTAACTATCTTTCTGTAGGATTGCAAGTGCATATTGAAAAGGAGAATGCAGAATTCCTTATGTGAGATTTTGATGTAAAAATCTGAGTCTAAAGATTTCATAAAATCCAGATTAGGGAGAATAAGGGTGAAAAAAGCAAAGGGTGGAATATAGACTAAGGGAGTGCTATTATTTATAGAGAAAAAGCAAGGTTTAAGTGAAACCAGATGCACTTGCACTATCCATGAAGTACTGTACCAAGAAAACTACAGAAATAAATCATAGAGAGAAGTTCCTATTCACTCTTTAGGTGAAGGAATTCATGTCCTCATGTCTGAATGGCTACAAAAGTCAGACTGAGATAGGGGCCATGGATGTATATGTGTACGTATGCTATCTAGAGTGGTGCAGTGAGTTAGTAAAGTATAAAAAATATCAAGGCACATTTACAAGAAACACATAGAGGAGAGTTTTTTGTGATTAAGTGAGTAGACTTTATCCACTGCACTCAAAAACCTTCAATGCTCAAGCTTTACAGTATCCTCATAGCCAATACAATCTGTAAATGTAAAATATAAAGGCTAAATGGGGAAAACGTTCATATAAACTGTCCTGCGTTTTGCAGGCAACACCTAACTTGAATCCTCTAATCCTTAAAATCACTTTCATGAACTCTTCACAAAGCATGGCATTTCCATGGCTTTGCATTGTTAGTTGATAGAGTTGGTAGGCAAAGCAAATCTACAGAGATGAACTGAAAGTTCAAATCTGTCATTTGTGGGTTTCTTTTTATTTTGTTTTTAACTGTTGCTCCTAGGCCTATTGAAGACATGTGGTTTCTGTTTCTAAAGACTCCTCTTCACATTTGTCTTTGATTTCTTTCTTAAAGAGAAAAAAGAGGAAAGTGAAAAAGAAAGATTAGAAATGTGGAAGTACTTAAGAAGACAAACTATTCCCAGCACTACAGAAAGAGAAGAGCAGCAAAGCTTTTGTGAGACTTGGAAAGGCCTACAGTGGCCTGGCAGAGGTACTCTTGATGGGAGATTGTCTTTGTGTCTGGCCACCCTTTGCCTATTGTGGATAGTTTTATTGATTTGTTATGGTTTTGCTTCCTTCATTCAAAAGACTTAAAAAGACACAAGAGTGTTGTTCTCTGGCCAGCCAAGTTCCAGATGCCTTATAACGCATGCTGGTCATGGAAGTATTTCAAATACTACTTCAAGTAAAACCCTTCATTTATAAAAAAGCTCTATAATCATACATTTAGGAACGTATGTTTAAATTGGCTTCATCTATTTTAAGCAGAACAAAAGCCCAGTGAAAAGTTTCAGGGGAGATTACACCATTTTGAATGGAGACACTAACAAGGTTTTTTCATGAGGTAAGAACCCTGTGATTTTAGACTGAAAATTAAAATAAATACATTATGGAAAAGGAGATTTTAGCATGTATGGACTTAAGGATGATTGCCAGGAGATCCCTTCCACAGATGCTAACTCTGTCATCAGTGATGTGCTATATAATATGAAATTAAGAGGGATAAAGTCTCCAGGAACAAATGATTTGCAGTAGGCTAAATGAGGTTGAAAAAATTGGACAAACTTGCAGGTCTCTCAAGCCTTTCAGTCACTGAATATCTCTGTCCTCCTTTTGTCTGTCTGTAACTTAATATGCAAGCTGACCCAGCTTAAGGTAGTGACTGATCCATCTGAGTCCTGCTGCTGAGAAACACAATCGTGCTTCTGTGCTCCTGGGAAACACTTTAGCACCCGTTCAGCAGGGGTAAAAATATATGTCAGGCTTCATGCTCACAGCTGATTCTGATCCAAGGAATTGTGGCCCCATACTCAGAGTACTTCCATGCATCAGAGTGTGTGAGCTATTACTTCAGAGTGCAGCCTTAACATGGCACAGATGCAAGCCTGCCTTCAAAACCTACCACTCTGCCCAGGCAGTTATAGTCAGCACCAGATCATTCCAGATCATTTCTCTGCAAAATACACAAGACAGCACCCACTGTATGTCAGGGGAAAAATGAATAAATAGCATGGATTTCATTTCACCTCCCACTATTACAAGTGGAAGAATAAGAAGCAGCATAAAGGGAAAACTTGAGAATCTTTGAATCATTTCATTACATTGTACTACACAGGGGGTTTTATTGTTTAGAAGAGCATGAATAAGCTCTTGCTTAAAATATAGAATGATTGACCTTTGAGGTCAGCGGACCTCGTGGTGGTGCACAGCATAACTACTTGCCAAAGAGTAGAAAGAGAATGAATCAAATGCCATCAATGTATTTTTCATCTTCAAACTCATCTTCTGAGCCTCATGAAGGAACAGAAACAGTGCCGCTGAGGACAAAATAGCACCAACCTAATAATGTTTCCTCTCTTGCATTTGCTTCCTCCATCTGCTCACATTTCCTGGGTGACAGGTTCGTCTCAGCAATGTTTAGTTGAAGATTCATCCAGGCTGCATTAATACGTGAATGTTGACCTCAGCAGCAGTAAAAATCCCTGCTCTGTTAGCATTACATGAACTGTGCCTTGTCTTTTTTTTCAACGGTGGAGAGAAAGGAGTCTGTGTTGAAAGAGCCACTGATCTAGAGGAGAGTTCTTTCCCTCAGCCTCGAGCCTGTAGATTCTTGCAAAGCCTGAGCATGTTCTCTTGACATCATATTAGTGTGCTATCATGAAAAAGCAGGTTTTCTTGCTTGGTTTCCCCTTTGTAGAGAGATATTCGCCCATGCTTGAAAAGAAATTTTGGTGTCAACACTGTGAGGATTTTCCATTTTGCATTTAAACTAGGAAGTGTTATTTCCTGAAGGTCATATTCTATCCTAACATATTTCTCATGGGTTTTGACAACAGAATTTGCCTTGGATCTGGTAAATATTTGGTAAAGCAGAATGAACAGGAGAGTATGACATGCAGAGATAGGGTCTGAGATGATCCTAGAGGTCTTTTCCAACCTGAATGATTCTATGATTCCACGACAATTTGGTAGCCATATAAGGATTTAGTATTTTCCAATAAGCCCAAGGATGCTACTGAATCAAGATGTTATCCACTAGTGTATATTTACATGTTTAAATAAA
The DNA here is from genome assembly GCA_013400335.1 of Eurystomus gularis. NCBI lineage: Eukaryota > Metazoa > Chordata > Aves > Coraciiformes > Coraciidae > Eurystomus > Eurystomus gularis. The sequence goes on along the minus strand of VZZY01025752.1, from coordinate 4,997 downwards.
ATGTAAGAGCACAAAAGGAGAGGTGGACTCTGTAACTCAGGCCTTCATTTAGCTTGTGAGAGAACAGGCAGGCATTTGACAATGTCTTCCACATAACTGTTGTATCCTTCAATCTCCAGGTTACTGGTTATTTTGACAGAATCTCAACTGCTTTAGTGAAAAACTATGTCCTGAAACATCTCTGTCATTGTTTCTCACTGATATTTATTCATTTTGGATTTGATAAACTGACATTTTCCCACTGCAGAGAAGTTTCCTGGAAACTAGCATTACTGTGCCCTTTCCATGACACTTTTATTTCTCCTTTGGTTCTTTTGCAGCCTAGCAGATGAAATGTGGCTCAGAAGTTGAGGAAAGCTTTGCTCTGTCGCTCTTCTGCTTCTTCCTCTCCATCCTTCCCTTTCCTCAAGAGAAATAGAGATTTCCTTTCCAAAGTACCTTGAGATCCCCTGATGGCACTCACTTCATGAAGGTTAGTTGTTTTTTTATTCTCTATAGCCCCCTTCTCTCCCCATTGGTTTGATTCATACCAAAAACACAAAATTTTTGTGGGCTCCCATCCATTCATTTAAGGCCTCTAAATTAATTCAAAGCCACTTAATTCCTATATTATGTTATCAAGGAGCTTTGTCTCACACTGTCAAAGAAATGTGATTATACCTCTAAAATTGTTTTTCAGAAAATAACTTCTGTGTTCACAGCAAATAAAACCAGAATATAATCGACTCAGTTTGCTTTTGACAGATGTTTATAGCAATTTTGTGCTGTGTAACTTCCTTGCAGTGCCAGGATACGTTAGTTACAAATCAGGCTCATCGAATATGGGGTGGATTGCTTGCCACTACATAATCCTCCTCTATGTACTGCTATTCTTTTACTTCTAGCATTTCTGTTGTGAGTTTAATGCTTGTAAAACATTGTGTTCTGACAGAAATGGAAAGTTAAATCCTCTGTTTATAAACTGGACAAAGCACACTAACTTCCTCCACTGCCTTACTACAGTGCCTTAACACTAACATGGCCCCAGTTGCAAATATAAAATATCCTTGAGGATAGTCTTAGCTTTAAACAAATGAATTGTCCCATGATATGTCTTGAAATCAATTATACTAATTCTGCTTTAAATTAAAAAGTTGAACTGCTCTTTCAAACTGATGTTCTACTGCCCACTCCTGGACAGAGGAGAGTAAGTCATCCTCAAAATTCGTTCAACTCATGACTTCCCTCCTGAGAATTTGAAGTTGACTCTGAGGCAGACCGTTGTTTCACAGAGAGCTAGAGTCCACTAGATAATGATGATCTGAATTCAAAACCATTCTGGACTGGATTTGAGGCAGTTGTCTGAAACAATCCATATTTCCCCACTGACCGGTGAATCTCCCTTTTCCTCCTTACAATTAGCCATAAAATAAATTTCAATATTCCTGATCTTCATCAGGCTGCAAGTAACATGAAAGGAAAGTATATAACATGCATTACATTCAGTAATTACCTTAGCAAAGCTGTTTTTCTTTTCAAGTTTAAATGTCAAACAATTAATCAGATTCTGAAACATACCATGAAGACGGAACCTCTAAGAAACACAACTTTGGTTATTATATGAAAAAAACCATATTTAAATAAAATACAATATATTGAAAAGTTCTTAATATACTATTTAAATAATTCACACACA
>VZZY01025751.1:0-130050 GCA_013400335.1 Eurystomus gularis | reverse complement strand
TCCAACCTGAACGATTCTATGAATTCTAGGAATATTTACTATCTTTAAAGCAATTTGAATTGCTATAGGAACAGTCTAAAGATTTATTTCAGAGCTGGGAATGATCAGCTTGAGATCTGTTGTCTAAGGTAAATAACTAAAGCTGTTTTTAAGGGTTGTGATTATAATAGATATATTTATGATGCCTCATTTCAAAAGCAGTACCTCAGTAATGTCTACAGGATGCACTGAGATTTTGTTAGTGTGAGGTAGTTTCATACTGTGTCTATTCCACTTACCAAGATGGCACTTGTGTTTAAATTACTACACTATCACTGTTAGTAATTCTTTAGAAGACATTTTGAAAAGCATTATTTATGTGACACCATTGTAAATGAAAGAGTTCCAAGGAGTAGTTTGCATAATATGATACTTGCATCTCTCTTTCATATTCTGAAGTAGTTAATTTTAACACATATTAATATATTCTTTTATAAATAACTGTAGTTGGGCAAATACAGTAAAATATCTTAACATGGACAGATTTCAACATATATAATTACTGGATCTGGCTTTCTTTTTCTCTGTACACAGAATTAGTTTGCGGAATAAGTGTTTTTAGAAATTTTCTGTGAACTGAAAATGGCTCTGCTCACCAACTGCAAAATAAGCAACAGTTTACTGAAAGGTTTTTTCTTAAACCCACTTAATTAGGAAGAAAGGTGCAATTCTGGGGTTAGCAAGGCATACAGAAAGAAAAGTACCTGTAGAGGATCCTTCAAAATGTTTATGGTTACAGAACTGAATAAATGTGCGATGTGGATTCATAGTGATCAAAGTGCAAGAGATAATAGGATTAGGTCTTGTTTAGCAATTCTTAAATTTTAAAGCAGTTAATTGAATTTTGAGCTTATTTTTGATTCTTAGCACCCAAAAAACCTGGCTATGCTAAATGGTTGATCACAACTTTATTGTAACATGGGGCTCCATAAATTACTGGCAAATAAGCATAAACTAAGGTGCTGTTTCCATTGTAATAAGCAGCTTTTCATACTCTGAGTGTTTGGGAAATGGGGATTCTATTCCAGAATCAAAAAGTTCCTAAAACTGAAGTCACAGTAGATTCACATTTTGCTCTTTGCTTGCTAATGTACAATACATTAAATGTCTGTTCCTTGGATCTAGAAACAAAATGACCTTTTCAGGGCTCATCTTTTTTTCTCATTTTTGATTTGTTCAAGGGAAATTACAGACGACTGGTATTTGGTTTCCAAAAGGGATACATAAAAACTTGACCTTTTGGAACTGTTATTTTTTGGGATGTGTACACTGTATTTTAAGTATGTCTTAGCTGTTGTTTGCTGGACTATGTCTAGTTTAAATAACCCTTCATTTTATCCCATATAAAGCTAGGACAAGAAGTATAACTCCTCTCATTTTTTTCTCCCATGACAGACCTTTACACACACCTGAGAGCACTTTTTCTTCAAGCAATTTTAAAAGAAAGTGGCATGGAATAGGCCCCGATACTTTAGGAAGTTTCAGTAGAGTCTGTGCTGCAGAGCAAATAGCATGTTATACTTTGTCCATCATTGTAATATCTCATTGCCTACCTGAATGCACTTTTCTGTCAGGGCACTTTCTACTTAACAGAGTGGGAAATGAGGCACGGGGAAAGCAAGCGATCAGGGTTATTTAGGAAGTTCATAATGGAGAGAATGAATGAATCCAGATTGTCAGACTATTGTCATAAGTGTGGTTATTCCTGCTGCTTGGTTTCCTTTTTTCCATCTCTTAAAGTTGCTGTATCTCCTGCAATCATGGAATGTTGAGCTTATTTCACATAAAAGCCAACAAACCAGTTTAATGAGTGTGATACGCCTTTCCTGTGAAATCAGCTGATTTGGAAATTAACCAAGTCAAATAGGTTATTCAACATGTAAATGAGAAATTGTTCTCCTTTCCTGCTATGTAAATAGCTAATTTAATTTGAAGAGATTTGTAACACCAAGAGTTACCATGAGAAAAGTTACAAAGCAGGCAATGTTTATCTTGTGTGTAAATTAAAGCAAATAATCAGAGATTCATTGAAATATCACTATGTATAATTCAGTTGGAGAATCTGAATTTAAGATTTTTAAAGAGAATTAAATTGTGTTTCTAACTAAAATGCCTTGGAGTTAGTCAAATGCATTGTGATCAGGAATTAGTCAATGCAACTCTTCATGGGATTTTGACGTTTTTCCTCATTGCAGTCACTTTCCCTATAAAATTCAGATTTAATGCCTGGCATGTTAACACTTTTGTTGTAGCCTTTGATGTTACTTACATCAGCAGCTGACAGCACAGAAACAGGAGAGAAGACCAAGTTGTAACTGTGCAGACAAGTCAGAGCTGGATAATGAATAAGCCAAATAGGAATTTCAGATTAGACATTTGGAAAATCTTTGTCACTAGGAGGGTAGAGCAGCACTAGACTGGACAGCAGTTGCCAGAGAGATTGTAGAATTAGCATTCTTCAGAGTTTTGAATACTCACCTTGACAAAGTTGTGGATGTCCAGGTACAATGTTGGTGGTGGTCTGATCTAGGAGAAACAAAAGAAATAGAATATCTATGATGTGAAGGAAGAAAACCTAGGAAACTTTGGCAGTTGTTACTGTTAAAATAATAGGCACCCTTTCAACTGCCATGTCCTTCCTATTTCTGAAATAGTATACTGAGACTGCCTGGCTCTAAACAGCCAAAAGGAAAACTTTTTTTGGCCTGACGGTCAGAAGTTTTCCTAACATTTTTATATGTGTTTGCCACCTCTTATCCCTACCCTAGCCATTAAGCTGCCCCATGAACTTGGCCTTGCAAACTTGTTTTTTCATGCTTTATGGCATATTCTAACATGTACCTTGGTTGTTGATGGTCAAAGCTAGCCCATAAAGGTGCCAAACAGCAACAGAAAGATCTTTGAAAGGATTTTTCTGTTCATCCTGTTATGGCACTAAAATGGTCACATCCTTTTCAGCTATCCTAAGCTATCAGTCCCTCAAGAATGTCTGTTACTGTGTAACAAAGAAAAAGCATATCTGTCCTAGTTCCTAACATCTCATGTACTTTATTAGGTTTTTTTCAGTTAGGGATTTTCTAGGGCAGTTATGCTGGAAGGTGAAGAACATAGAAAAAACATAGAAAAAAATAGAGACAAAAAAAAACACAACCTCATCTAAATAGGAAAAAGAAGCAAAATGGTAACAATTCCTAAAATACAAAATATTTGAAACATGTCACAGCCTGAGATTGGAGAAATGTATTCTGTTAATGTAAAATTGTTGTAATACGTATTTTTGCATTGAGTGTTTTATTGTACATGAATACAACATGGACATTAAAGTATTTTGAAAGGCAATCTAGATATTATCAACCAAATGAAAAAAAAATTGAAACATTTCTACTTAAATAAGAACTTTGCAACAGATACATTTTCTTACAGATTATACAAGATGCTATGGAACATTTTAATTCACTTCAAACTGCATTGATCAGAGAAGTATCCCACATGAGATTTATTTTGATCAATAGTAAAATTGTATACTCGGGCAAATGCTTTCCTGGGATATACTTCTAAAATCTACCCTTTTCAAAGGTACTCATTTGAGTAGCACACCAAAACTCAAAATTAACATAACCTATTGGCAAAAATGTCTACATGTCTGTGGAGAATCAAATGAAATGTATAATTCCATGACAAGGAACTAATTATGCCAAAATGGTTGGGTTTTTTTAAGAGATGTTCTCAAATCATGTGGGTTTTGAGTGAGAAATTGAACTAATTTATACTATCCTGTCATCTTCCTGTTCTTCACTGATGACAAATATAATTCTGTACTTTACAAGAAAAACTCTTTATTAGGATAAAAATTAATACACTGAAATTTCTGCAAAACAATAGATGCCTAAAAAATTAATCTTGTCAATACTCTTGTACTTAATGAGATTTTAAATTATGCTAGACCTTGAAATTGGTTATCTGCTCAGTCAGATAACTTCTCATTGAATTTCTCAGCCCTATGCTGAGAAGCTAATGTTTTGAATTTCCCATAGTTTTAAGTGAATATTTAGGCATGTACTTAATTCTGAATATTACAGATTCTTTGTCTCTAAGTAAATATCCTTCAAACATACTCTTCAGTAATTGCTGAAGAAGTATGTAGTTATTTGTTGTTCGTATGATTTCCAAATGCAGTATTTTTTTTTTTAATATGAGTATGTAAGTAACACCACCATAGTTCCATTTTCCACTACCCCACATTTATTCTACCTCAGTGATGATGAAATCTGTGTCGGTTTTTTTTATTTCTTTGCTGAGAAGAAGGTGAGGGAGAGCTTTTTTTCTCTTCTCATAGTACACATTTGGAGAGTTTCCCTGTTTCTTGGCCTGTGGCTGAATTACAGGAAATTCCCAATATCCATATGGGCTACATGAAAACAGCATATGACTGATGCCTCTGAATGCCACCTGCCATGCAATAATCAAACTCACAACATTTTCTGTAACTGGAACTTTGCCTTTGTCCCTCTCTTGATAAAGAGACCATTGCAGATGGTGGGAGTTAGTGACCTTTTCCAGCCACAGAACTGATTTTAAACGTCATACTATCTTCCTGTATTTCTCCTCATTGGATCTTATTTTTCCTGTTCTGCACCTTACAGGGAGCTTTAAAATGCTGAAGTATTTTGAATAAAGCACTTTTCTCTGATATGCAGGTGCTCAGCTGCCAAACTCAGCAGCACTTCGTGGGCAGCCAAACATTTTAAAAGTTTTTATTCTTGTTTACAGAGCTAATTAAGAATCTTTGTAGTACTTTTCTCATATCTCAGATTACAGTAACTACCTTATGAATGAAAAGGTTTTAGTGAACACATGACCAGAAGCAGAAGTGAAGGAAACTGCTAACATTAAAAAACGGAGAGCATTATCAAGTATACATTCCTTTATAGTCTGTGTAATGTAAATCTTTTAAATAATGGCTTGTGCATTTGGAGCATAGGTTGTTCTGCTCATTTAAGTACTTTCCCCAAGCAATTCTGTTTGTTTAAAACAATGTTTGGTTTCCCATTAAAAAGTAAGCTTTTGCCAATAGCTCTGTAGACTTACAATACTGTAATGAGTTCCATATGGCAGGACCACTATAGTAACATTGTTTTCTTTATTTGTTGATATTTTAGGAAGCAAAAAAGCTAGATATAGTAATTATAGCATGTAATGAGTCAGTATTTTATGCTTCAAATTTCTGTGGTTTTGTCGAATTGTTGGTAAGACTAGAGGGTCACAGTAGTTCTTTCTGGCTGTAAAAATCTGTTAATACATTGTATTGCTGTAAATCAGTGCTGATCTAAATCAGTATACAGAGGCTACCAATTTCATTTTTAAATGAAGGGTTAAAAATATTTTTTTTAACCATCTAGATATTCGTCCTAGGCTTTTATTTATTCTGAATATAAAACATGCCATTTCACCCACAGATATATCAATTATCCTCGTGGTATGATATACTGGGAGCCCATGTGCACAGGTGCTTACTGACAATGTACTGTGCATTAGGCGACTACTGTACTGTTTTGATTTTAACGAGCGCTTCTTTAGATTTCTATAGACAATCTTAAAATGCAAGTCAAGGAAAATATGCATGAGAAGTATTACAAAATGAGCTTGTTGCTTTGTAACAGACCTTAAATCAAGAGTGTTTATTAGTAAGCTGTCAGCAAATATTTGCTTGCATACTTTTATTATTTCAAAGGCTTCTATGAAGAGTACGTCACAGTGCTAGTTTCATGCAGATTCAAATACCGGTTTGTAATGTTTTAAGCTTTCCAGAGGTGTTATAAGGAGAAAAAGAAACTTACATATTTTCTAATAAAACATCTTTTGCAAGCTTTTTGTGTCTTCAGGATGCTGTGATGTCCTGTTCAGTTGAAGGAGCACACAACTTTAATTGCATGACTCATTCACTTTAAATATTTAATAATGCTTTTATTAGTTGTGCTGAACCCATAAAGTAAGATCTGTAGTATCTAATGCTGGTCATCATTTTTACTCATCATGGTTTAATAAGCATTATAATTACAGATTGAGAAAGAAATATGAGTTAGCTTTGTGATTTTGCTTGGGACTTCTGTGCACACTGGTATGATTGGAAGGGATTATGTAAGCTCTGTGAGCATAGCTGATCATATTCAAATACACTGAAACAAGCTTCCCAATCCTGACACATTATTCTTCATATATAAATAACTGCAGAAAAGATACTGTATAAAATTATGAGTCCTGACACTATTAACTCCATCTGGCTTAGTGGTGAAGTATGAAAATTTGAAGGCCAAGTGGACTTGTTCTTGGCAGATGTTCTAATGCATGCATTATCAGTGGAATTAGACTTCAGCTATTTTTACCAACCATTTTCCATATTTGCTTGCAACTTGTACACATAGTGAAGGTATTTAGAGTGAACAGCCAGTTAGGGAAGCTTTCATTTGGAGATTTCACCAGAGTTCAAGCTGAAAGACCATTTGTATACAATATAAGCCCTCCAGGCTCAGTACTCAAGTAAATATAGAAGATGATAATTCAGTACAACTTTCTTTCTTTAATATTACAAATATGACCATTTGCATGCTATTTGCATTCTTATGTTTTAATGGGAGTTATTTTAGGGCAGACTAATATCTGGTGCATTTTTTAATGTTTTGTTAAAACATCATTTTTTCCTCATCAGCAACTTATGCGGGAGCGACAGCAGATGGCCAGCCGCCCCTTTGCTTCTGTCGATGTAGCACTGGAAGTAGGAGCTGAGCAAACAGACTTTCTACGAGGGCCATTAGAGGTAGGAACAGTGGTGCTGACAAGGGACCATTGTGATTTGCATATTTATATTGCTAGTCTCATCTGCATCTGCTTCTGAAACCAAGCAGCGTCTGATTACCTGGAGCTGACAAGTCTCAGCTACGTATGTTATGCCATTTTCAAGGCACAGAGTTTTAATAGCTTGACATGAGCTGTAACAAAAGCCACTGGAGAATCTATTAGCCTGGGCTGGAGTGACAGCCAGCTCACCTGGCAGTCCTTTTGTGATGGATGTGAGCTGAAGGAATGCAAGAGGCAGACATTAAGGAGGGAGCAAACCTCATGCTCGGTCCTTCGAGTACACAGTGCCCCCTAGTTAACATCTATCTTAATTAACAGAGATTACAACAAACAAACAAACAAATAAGTAAAGCAACTGTGAGTCGAATTTCAGTGTTGTGTTTAGTATGTTCAGGCTTAACGAATACAGAGTATGCTGCATATTTTTGGTTGTAGATAATGGCTATATTACTGCATTCTTTTATTGTAATTGCAGTACATTGGAAAGGAAATAATAATATGCAAGGCAAAGTGATATTGGAATAGTGTAATAATGCATGAAATGGATTCTGGAAGTTTCACCTGAAATAGAGGGAGAGCTACAATGTGTGGATAATAATGAGTATCTAATCTAGGTTGTGCTTTTGGTAGATCATAATCCTATATTCCTTTACTTTTATTTACAATATTGTGTTTACAGATATTACTTTATCTTATTTATGCTGTGACCTGGGAATGAAGTATGATAGCTCTGAAATCTTTCAAGATTGTACTTTTCTTTTCATTGCTGCCAATTCCTCTTAAATTCAAAGCTTCTCTTACTTTTCTCAATAGCCTCTTTCAATGGAAGATTAAATACACTCTATCAAATCTCTAAGGTTCATGGAGAAGTGAGCAATGTGAAAAACAGATTCACAGCAGAAAGAAAAAGAATCAGCTCTTGAGTACTTATCAAATTGAGGTGCTCTGTCCTGCTATTTATAGGAAGCAATCACAATTGTTCCTACTGACATAATTTAAATACCTTGAATAGACAGTGTATAAAAATGCCATATCTCTTTGAAGAAGTTTTGTTATTTTCTGACCAAATACTAGAACCCCCGCATTCTTTACCACTATCACTATTTTTCTGTCTCCTTTTTTCCTGGAACAGAAGACCTCTCCAGCTCCCCAGGTTGACTGTAGTTAAAAGTCAACTTTTTAAAAATTTTCCAAATATATAGGTAAACATCGCAAGTTAATTGCCACATTTTCTTCTATTTTTTATTTAGCACTAAAAGGGGTAGATGCTAAAGTATTTTAATTATATTTTACAGTTTTTATAAGCTTTTTCTTCCAAGCCTAGCATTTTCTAGCAATTGTTTAGCATTCAGTACCCATAGTGTTTCTTCGTAATTAATACGTAGTTATACACAGAATGAATTCCATTTAAAGTTTCCTTGGAATTACAATTTACTGTACTAGATCAAAACAAAGCATTGTGCTGAGGATTAAATGAATGTGATTCAGGATATTGATTGTTGTTTGATGTATATTCTGTAAGAGCTATAAGTAAGCTTCTGTTCCAGGTCTATCTGCAACTTGCAAAAGGATGCTAAAAGTTGTAGTTGCCATTCTGTTCTTCATTCTCAGCTCTGTTTTGCACTGAAAGGAAATTGGATCACAGGTGTATTTCCAGTATGCAATGCTTAAACAACAGGATAACATGGAGCAGCTAAAACTTTCACTACGTGCATTTTGTTGTATTAAGTTAGGATCATTAAACTATTTTAATAATTCTATTATACCTGATTCCCATGGGGATTTTTTAAAGATAAACATCTTTTGGTAAAAATGAGTAATATGCAGTAGCTCTCATCAAAACGTTCCGTGTGCATTGCAGAGATCTTGATGTAGCAGGGGTTCCAATTGTAACGGTGGTCCATTGCATCCTCGCACCTCATACTTTTATTGACATTGTAATAACTCTGGCACTTCCAATGACATTGTGTTGATCCATGGGTCCTTTGAGCACTGCGTCTCATTGAACTGTTCCAAACATTACCTGCAAGTATCCCATTAAACTGCATAGTAAGAGTGCTGTTCATCAATATCATCTGGCTTACCTGATGGTAGTTTTGTACAGCTGGTATTCTATATTAATAATGATGGTCTGATACATGTCAATATTCCTATTCCTCCCAGTAATTCCAGTATGCCATTTGGTTAGTTTTCAGTTTATGATTTGCATTTATTTGTAAATGTCCAGAGTAACTATTTCACTTTAGAGTTTTAGTCGTAGTAGTAAGGCACTTTTTGCCCAGTGTTTGGAAAGCATATCTGAAAAATAGGAGCATAGACACTGTACCTAAAATTATTGCCTAGTTTAGATACATACAGTACAAGTGGTAATACTTCGGTCTCTTTTCAGTTAGCAGCAATTTGCAACAGATTAGATAAAATCCTGAAAACATTACAGAAAATAGTTGAATCTCTGTTATTTTGTGCTCTCTTTCTGCTTTGGAGTCTTTCCTAGTCTATCTTTCTTAATGTTTTGCAAACAAAGTGACAGTATCTTGATATTAACTCCTTCAAAAATCTTTAATCTGCAGCATATTCCTTCTGTTTCCTGCTGTCTGAGTGGCTTTTCAAGCACTGGCAGTAGCCTTTGCTCTTCCCAATTTAAACGGTATTATTCATCAAGCTGACATTAAAAAGTCTCCTCTTATCATCAATTCTGTCATATGGGCCCTATGTCAACTATTAAATATCTTATTGTCAGCTTAAAATTAACGCAGCAGAAATCAAACTTAGTTTTTACCTATGCCCTCCTTCCCTCTTGGTATTATGTCAACCAGTGCCTTGCTAATGATATTGGTATCATGGTAGTGTCCTGATTCTAAATGTATGAAGCAATAACTACTCCTGCTGTGGTGTAAGATTCATTATACTAATCTCGTGCACAGTTATCCTATTTAACCCATGCTGGCCCTAATCATCTGCTTCTGTTGCGACTGCCATTTCCCTACTTAAAGTGATGAAATCTGCATGAGCTCATTGAAGGGAAGGTGAGACTGGACGAAGACCACTGCTCTTTGCCCTTCCTCCTTCCTCTTGGGAAGAACAAGAGAAGCCTAAAGTTGCTCTCGTGGAGGAGAGGGAGGGAAGTCTGGAAGGCACTGAACCGCTGGATCCCAAGAGGGGAACAGTCAAAGGGGCTGGTGTCCCAGGGGCACGTAAAAGGAGACAAAGAATTCCTAAGGTCCCCCTACTAGCAGTTTCACATAGCACAGTCTGTTAAGGAGCAGAGTAAGAAAACACCAGAAGCACCCTGTCCAGAGGGTTGGAGAATATAGTAATATTTTGTGATACCACCATAATTTTTTCAATACCAGAGCTGTAAAAAATTAAAGTAGCAACATAGATCAATAGATACAATGCTTCATGACACTTGTTGCCTTCAGTGTTAAAATGGTTTTTATTCCCTTCATTTTTATTTTTTTTCTAGACATCTAAGCCATTTCCAGACCTGGTTGCTTTTTGCTGCTCAGTATATCTTAAAAGCTAAATCATTTACATCATTTAGGCTGTCTTCATAGTCTAAGCCTCCTTTAGGCAATGTTTTTCCCCAAAAAATATAAATCACTTTTGAAGAGTTGCTTCCACTGTGCTGCTGACAGCCATTTTATTTAATCTGTATGTTAAGTGAAAAGTAATGAAAATGTTTTTTCTGTCCTGCTTTGCCTAACTTCTGGGTATTTTTCAGTTCATTCAGAGCCCATGATGCTTTTTAAACAGGAACAGATTCTTTCTTTAGGCCTTTGAAATAAGGTGGGAGCTGCTGGAAACTCTAGTGGATGGTCATGCTATGTATCTGGACAGCTGCATCTACTGTGCTACATCTGCTGGAGTAAAGGCACATATTATTGCCTGCATAAGAACCAAGAGCATATTTACTCTTATGATGATAATCCATTTGATATCCTTGCAAGAATTGTTTGGATTTTTTTTTTCTATGTTTTCTTTTTTTTTTTTTTCAAATCAGTGTTCTTTAATACTCATTTCTGCAGAAAAACACGCAGTAATTCTTTCAATCATTTTTCCATCAAGTTACTGCATTTCCTGTAGAATTGTCATAGATGTTAGATTGTTCTCTACTTCTGACAAAGATGATCTGAAGAACTTTGAATTTCAGATAAAATCTAGCTTTGTTTCTCTAGGAAGCTGTAAGTAGTATTTATGTTACATTAAATAAGTTTTGAATTTAAGGCACTTTTGATAAGTATGAACAAAGATCGGCCATTATTTCTCATATATTGGAGTAAAAGAATTGGAAGGTATGCACTGACGGCAGTAGCTGTCATTATTCCAAGAGTGGCTATTGGAAATCAGAGTGAATTATTAAAGCACCTCTGTACGAGAGGTTTATGGGGCTTACGTAATTGAAGTTTACACTAATAAACTGTGTTGCTGGTTTTTCCTGCCGATAAGATGTCAGGACTTTTTAGCTTGCTTTACAAATAAATCCAGTTAAGTTGGGTTCATTTTCTTGTTTAATTTGAATAATTCAGTAAGTAGTTTTTGAATATGCAACCAAAGCATGCTTCATTATTTTATGCAAAATGAAACTAGCTGTATGCTTCATCAGCATTACACCTGCGTTATTTCAATGACATAATGTCTAATATCAAGGAACAGGCTCTTCCCAACTCTGTTACAGGTCATCAGAGTGCCGCTTGGTATTCTCAGTTTCTAATTTTGGTCACAGCATCAGAGGATAATTTCAGTCTCCTTGTAAGAAATTAACAACTTATTTAACATAATTATGAAATCATCCCTTTAATGGTCATCTTGTTTCTGGTGACCATAAAGGCAGTACATATTTGGCAACAGGAGCTATCAAAGACCATTATACTTGCACTTCTTGCTTACTTTAAAGACATGCTATATAATTGACAAAGATGCAAGTGCTGTTCCTGCTAGCTGGGGACTTAACTCTGGGAACTTGAAAAAATATATTAGCATATTAAACTATTGATTATACATTTTATTCAAAATACAATCAAAAGTGATTATTATTCATTGTTGTGGTGGGTTAAGTAGGTATCATCTTATGGGTAAACTAGATATTCTTCTGGATGGGGAAGGATAGATTCAGTGGCTAATCCATATATCTTTGTCATGCTTAGTGCTGATGAAGAGTGATGCCAAATGTACAATAGAGCTTGTGAGCCACAGTCATATAGAACAAGTTGCAGGTTGTTCTGAATGATTCAAGGGACTTTTCCTCATTCGTTCTTTTCAATGTCATTCAGAAACAAAGCTGACATTAGTTTTGTAACCTGCCCCTTAAAGGCTTTGGATGTGCGTATGGGGAGTTGGTGTTTTTAGAACTCTCATTCCTGAGTTTAATTGTGATTTTCCTGACTAATATTTTTATTTCCTAGAAAAGGAAAGAAAAATATTCTTTTTTAACCTCATGTTAATTCCAAATTTGGATTATTCATGTTGTCCGTATGTTAAATCCATAAGCTGAGCTCTGCTTAGCATTGGAAAGTACTATGTCTGGTCTTGTGGTGCTGCAGCTCAAGGAGGACCAGAGGAGAGAGAGTCTAGATGAGAACAATGTGAGCAATCAGAGACTTAAAAAATATAACTACAAAGAAAAGTCAATGAAATTGGAGTAAATTATTGAAAAGAGTCAAAATAGCAACCTTGAAATATGCAAAAGGTCAGTAGCAATCAGGAGGGCAGCAATCTTTTCTTTGTGTGCACGGTAGGCAGCAAAGGTGTAACAGACTTAAATTGTAGTAGAAAAGGTTTAGGCTTGATATCAGAAAAAACTTCTCATAATAAAGCTGAATCACTGGAAGCAATTGCCTGAGGAGGTGATGGAATGTCTTTTATTGGAAGTTTTTTAGAACAGGTTGGACAAACATTTCTCAGGTTCTATGTACCCATAGCTGCATTAGCTTTACTCCCTTCAGCTTTGTCTTTATTATTATTCTGATTGCTGCCTAGCTCTTCCTTCTGCGTGCTCTCTGAAAATTTTCCATTTCTGTTGTTTGAACACCTTAATTACCCTCATTACACTATTGTTTTTCTGTTAATGAATTTTTCTTACCCTTCTCTTCACTTTTGCTGTTATTTTCATTGATTTACATCCTCAGTTTTATTGCAAGATCAGAAACTATTAAGTCATCTCTGACCTCTAGTCTCTCCATGACTGTAGGTCTGCCTAACATGATCTCCAATCTATTCTGGAATTGCTTCAAGATACTACTTGAATTCTGTATTATTCATGAGGTTATCATTTTTTGTCTTTCCTTGTGCATTACCATTTTTATAACCTTTCAAAATCCTTGCGTCCTGCGCTACTAGATCTCAGAGAAATGTAGTCAGATGGTACACTTGACTGAAGAGAAGAATCTATATTGAATCACGTTTTCTGTTTTTCTGTATTACTCAAAGATCATGCTAAATTTGCTGTCCACTGCCTCAAGAACTCCATTATCTTGTACTACACTTCGACCTTGATGGCTCACTGCATTCTTTGCCCACTCACTCAGTCCTGTTCATCTGGAAAACTTTCTCCTAAGCTATTGAGTCACTTCATTTTTAATCCTACCTTCAAACCTTATTTTTTCCTTCTTTGCAAGTGATTGATTCACCTTGGGTATCCTTTTGTGATAGCATGTTTGAGGGACGTTGCATCATATGCCAAATTCACATTCAATAGTTTTTCCATTAGAGAAAAGTATTCACCAAACTAGCACTGTTTGGTTTGCAAATTACTCCTCTCTCACATAATGAACTGTTTTTCAGGAAATAAAAATTTTAGATTTCACACTGTTTAATTTATCATTCAGTGGTCATATACAGTAGTGTAGCTCTGCCCAATTAAATATCTTTGCATTTGCATAAGATTTTTGTTGATTCTCTTTAAATTTATGTCTAGCAATGTGTGAATGTTCTGAGCCTGTGATTCAGAACAAATACGTCATCTTGTTGCTCATGCATACTGGTCACAGCTATGATTGCGTGTTGTGTATACTAACTGTATTCAATGTAAAGTGTATACATTTCAGTTCCTTGCACAGAATCAAGTTAACAACATTTCAAGTTCTCTTAAGTAATAGTTTTCTCCTTCAGCATATGGGAAATCTAAAAATAGTCTGAGAAATGTGCTGCCTGGAATAAGACAGAGTGTTTTTCATTTAGACCAGATTTTTTTTCTGTGTGTTTATTGCTAAAATACGTATAAACACCTCAAAACTTGTTGATGTTTTGACAGAGTCCTGAACTTAAATAAAGTTTAAAAAAATTCTAAATTCATTCTACAGTGTGTCCAATCTCTAAATTTACAGAAAACACATTTTTAATCCCTGCATTCTCTTGTTTCCTTGCTTATTTCTGTTAAGTCAATTTATCCTGATGGGCAAACAGCCTTAAATATGATAGATAGGAATTTGTCTACATGCAGGTCGTTGTCCTAATATTTCATACTAACAAGAGAGTAAAACCTCTGCCTATTAGCTTGTGAGCTGTAGGATCTGTGAATTCACAATTAGTTCTGAAAACCTGATTTTGTTTGGGCTTTGTTGGTAAAAATGTATCTTTTCACTTCACAAAATTTATTTGGCACATGTACTGCATAATCAGATGACAATAGAAATTGTTTGGATAGAAATATGTGAGTTGTGTTGAACAAAATTGCCAACAAATTTCATGCTCAATTGGAACAATTATCAGGAATTTTGGCTGACTAGCTAAATGTAGGTGTTTCCGTGGTATTGGCTTGCTGTGAATAGAAATTGTTAAATTACGCGTAGTTTCAAATTGGAAGTATCAAAACAAATATTCTGATTGTTTTCAAGCAGAAGTGTTCAGATGTGTCTGTAAATGTTATGAATAGTGATGCTGTACATGTCCTATGTTCATTAAAATTAATAAATACCATTTCTTCCAACATCTATTTTCATAAAGTAGTTAGGTGCAAAATTCAGTGAATGCAAAAAAAAAATCTGTATCTATGTTCCTCTAGGATTGTCTTTGAAGAAGGCTTGCTTATGGGAATCTTGCCTTTGGATAGCAAATCCATGACAATGGAATTGTCCAAACTGAACATACCAAAGCATGGAAAAAACTATGCTATCAAGATAACTAAAAAGCACACAGACTGAATTTTTTCTCTGTGCATCTAATTTGCACATGCCATTCTCTGACAGTCTGTTTTTTCTAGTTACGTATTTTTTTAGTATTTCTTTTAGGTTTGGATCTAAAGTTGTTTCTCATCCTTAAAGTAGGACATTTCTCTCTATAAAAGGAGAGGAGAAGAAGAAATAGATGAAGAAACTATAGTCCTTCATCAGCTATTTCCCATCCAGTTTCCAGGTGGAACTGGCTACTGTATAGTGCTGTTTGGTATTTGGCAACTTGTAATCTATAGCTTTGTTTCAGAGACTTTACCTGCATGCTCTGTACTTGGGTTTCAGTTCTACCTGCCAACAACAATACATGTTGAAACTGCGACAGGAGACCGAAGTACAGCGCCTTTGCCTTCCTCCACAGAGCCTGACAACCTGCATGTATTGCTGGGTAATCTAATAGGTTATATCAGTTTTCACTGAAGTTTTATCAATCTATATCTTCTGTCAAACTAAGTTTAAGTCTGAAGAGAATGTGAATTCATTGTGTAGAAGGCAATGCACCTGCCCTGGACAGCAGGGTCACCTAAGCTTCAGAGAGCCACCCAATTTCCTTACTTTCCGAGACTATTTGACCCAGCAGACACTTTCCTACCTGTTCTACAGATTCAGCTTTGAGAGTTATTAGTTAAGCTTTGCCTAAGTCCACAGAAAAGACTGAAATATTATGTCTGGTCAGGACTACAACAAAACTAATTTTGAAGATGGCAACATTTTGCACAATAATACATGTCTCCTGTGATGGGATCCAGAGCTATGGAGGATGCTCATCTCAGTGTCTAACTTTGGTTCTGCCTGTGGCACTTTGGGTATCATAGCTTTTGAATTTCTGGTTGCCTGATGGCTCAGTTTCAAGAAAAAGGATGGAGCATATTCCTCTTTAGGTAGACCATGAGCACCCTGGACTGAGTAGAGACTGAAGCTCAGTGTTCTCCTTACCTGGATCACGGTTCTGATGTCTGCTCTGCAAATGTGGGTCCTGCTCTCCTCATATGCCCATCATCAGAGCTGGAGGAATTTAATGTAAGCATGCTGCATAGCATTTCTTTTTGTTCCCTATGTTCTCAGTGGATCATAGAATGGTTTGGGTTGGAAGGAACCTTTGTATGTTATCTGGGCCAAACCCCGCTGCAATGAGCAGAGGCATCTTCAGCTAGATCAGGTTGCTCAAGGGCCTGTCCGACCTGACCTTGGATGGTTCCAGGGATGTGGCATCTACCACCTCTCTGGGCAATGTGTGTCAGTGTTTCACCACCCTCATTATAAAAAATTTCTTCCTTATGTCTAGTCTGAATCTACCCTCCTTTAGTTTTAAACCATTACCCCTTGCCCTATCACTACAAGCCCTATTAAAAAGTGTGTACCCAGTTTTCTTCTAAGCCCCCTTTAAGTATTGACAGGCCACAATAAGGTCTCCCCAGAGCCTTCTGTTCTGCAGGCTAAACAACTCCAGCTCTCTTAGCCTCTCCTCATAGGAGAGGTGGTCCAGCCCTCTGATGATTTTTGTGGTCCTACTCTGGACCTGCTCCAGCAGATCCATACACATCTTGTTCTGAGGAAGTCCTGAGGAGTCCTGTTTTTCCCCTGGCATATTGTGAGAGACATTTCCAGTTTTTACACTGACTTTTTAGAAAGGTATGGTGCTAATTACAGTCAGACTAGTTCACTTCGGTGTGAGGAACCCAAAACTTCAAAGAGGCTACGAGGAGTCTGGGTATGTAAGTTATAGGGCATGGATTCCATTCACTGGGTTTAGCAAAGCAGAGGTTGAAACATTGCGTTAGTTTTTAGTTCCAGTAATAATCTCAACAGCATTTTTATTACAGAAAATACCATGATATTAGAATTTTAAAAATGAGTGGGCTCAATCGGGACTTAGGGCCCAGTGGTATGATTTTTTAATGGTCCTGAAGGAGCATGCTCCTTGTACAATTTCTTTTGGAAATCAAAAGATTATGTATGGTTTAGCGCAGCAAAGTAGAAGCTGCAGTAAAATTGAAGTTACAAAGGCAGTTAGACTGCACTGAATTTGAGAAGATCACTTAAGTTTGTATCAGGGCCATCTCTACAACAGGAACTCATTTATAAAGTAGGTGGTATTTGTGATATGTGATTGCTTCCAGTTATAAATATAGTGTACTCTACAAGTCTGTTAGAGCTTCCTGTAACAAAGGCTGTAAATCATTATTGTTCATTAATGTGAAGCAGTAAAGTTTTTAACAGATACTGATTTTTTTTCATCTCTGGTATATATTCATGTTATTGGAATTTTATTGAAGGTAGAATTTTGCCCTTCCAAGTGCTACTCCTTCTACTATATCCTTGGGAAGATGACCTTTTTCTTATCTTTATTATCCAGCTATCAGTGAGAAACTAGGAAGTTTGAAGAGAAATTTGCTGTCAGCTTCTTGTCTCAGATGTTTAGACCTTTAAAAAAGATATATACATATTGAACCAGCTGGAGTTAATAAATAAAGTTATTCTGTTCTATAAACAACTTAATGGTTATTATAGGAAAAGCCACAGGGCTTTTGGAAAAGTAGACAAGCAATTTAATTAATATTGAAAAATATTTCAAATTGTAGGAATCAGAAGAAATCAAATGTACCCTTCTGAACACACTTAAATATCAGCTTGTGTGCAGAAAAGAAAAGCATTATCCAGTGACTCACAAACATAATTTTTGTTTTGCAACAAAGAACACACAAGTGTAGGACAGTTTTTAAGAGCACCACTAAATATACCAAGAGGCACTGACATGACTTTGGCAATGATATCCAGTGAGATCATTTTCCTCTGGGCATATGGATGCCATAAAGTGTGTATTTCATTTTTTTGCATAAAGAATATTTTTAAACCGTATTAAAAGAAAGAAAATATATTACCATTCTGTTACAGAGTCAGCCAAATATCATAAATAGAGTATGTATTAAAAAATCTCAAAAACCTACTGTTGTGTACTCCTATGTACCTTCAGGGCTTAATCATGAATGTTATTTCTGTTACATTCTCCCATCACTTAGTAGCTGACCTCAAGAAAGGTAGAGTTGCACAGAGTCAAAATCCAGCACAACATGTATCTACTAGAGCACCATTAAACTAGACTAGTGAAATAGTCTATTTACTCTTATGGATTTATTGAGGAATAGTGAATTTGTGTGTGTGGTTAAATGAAGAGCATATATTTTAAAAAAACATTTCCCAGTATAATTAAGTGGCAGAAGTAGTACTACTGAGTATTTAATTTTCTTTTCCTGTTCTAGTAGGAAACTTTCATGGACAATACCCATTGAAGTGAGTGCAAAGTGCAGTGTAGTTGTGATTTTGCAACAGTTTATAGTAGTGCCACTATTTTGCAAACTAAATAGCTAAAGAAGATTTTAAATAAGCTTCTTTAACCTAGATGTCTGTCTTACCAGTGACTTTCTTCTAATTATATGAAGATATAACTGCTCAAGATGAAAAGAAATTGAAGAAGAACAGGAAGGGTCAAACGAACAATATAGGACCCTGAATGAAAGTAATAATTAATATGGGGCCATACAGGAAGATGCTTTGATGCTTTGGAAGCAACAAGTATATATCCATAAAAATGCACAGAATACACATCCAGAAAGTAGCACAAAGCTGCTTTTATATTTCCCCTAATATGACCTCTTTACTGAGTAATATGTTAATAAAATTTACGTGCAACCCAAGCCATGTTTCCCAAAGCATAAATTGAGTATGCACTGCATATAGCTATAGATATTCACAACAGGAAGTGACATAAACCCTGTATATTTAGTGTAGGAGTGTGTGATGTCATGCTTTGTTTGATGAATACATTTTTGCTTGCATTTATGTGAGAGAGGACAAAGATAAATTTGTCTAGACTTTGGCATAAATGAAAGTCTGCAGATCAAGTAATATTTCAGAAACAAATCTGACCTAATCCTAAGGAACGTACATCTCCTATAATACTTGGAATTGGTTTTGTTCCAAAAA
Organism: Eurystomus gularis; assembly: GCA_013400335.1. NCBI lineage: Eukaryota > Metazoa > Chordata > Aves > Coraciiformes > Coraciidae > Eurystomus > Eurystomus gularis. The sequence goes on along the minus strand of VZZY01025751.1, from coordinate 111,004 downwards.
GTTCCATTGTGGAAGATGAGCAAAGAAAAAAAAAAGATTTGATCACAGACATTTCAGATGTGCCATCTTAGCCACTTAGTATCTTGAGGATAAAGTCTGAAACCTTGAATTTATATTCTTTAGAAAGCCAGCGCAGAAACCAAAGGGTAGGTCTGATGTTTTTACAGCAATCTCTGCAATAGCCTTTGCTACCGAGTTACACTCTATTACTTTTTCAGATAGTTTTTCAAAGGGCTTAAAATGTCCAAGTATATCATAGAACTGTAGGTGCCCTGAGAGGTGAAAATAGTACAATCAACTCGTTAGCTTCCAGAATGTGAAGCAGCAACTTTAAATCCATTGCAAAAGGTAGAAAGCATTATTCAGAAACGCTGCTTAATGAAAGCTGGGACTGAATGAGAAATTCAAAAGTACTTCTATGAAACGGGTTATATTGATCACTGTTTGGTACATCTTCTGTGTAATTGTAGGGTCTTCCAGATGCTTTCTCCTACTCACCTCTGCCCTGCCCATTTTTAACTTTAACCAGATTGTCTTCATCACGATGCAGATCATCTCCAAGCACAATCTCTTTCAGCATTATGATCACTAAGGTTGTAACATGGTGAGCACTTCTAACAGACAAAGGCAGCTATTTGTTAGCTGAGTATTTACAGCACTAGAGACATCATCTTCTCATCAGCTGTTTTAGAGACTTTACATTAATAGGAGCAAGGAACTGATCCTTGTTAACAAGAGTTCATGTTACACAGAAATTCAATATTTTTACTGACCGAATTTGAATTAGGCAGTAAATCTAATTTGTAGAAAAACAGCATTCATCATGCACAATGGAATCATAGATAATTTAGGTTGGAAGGGACCTCTCATGGTCATCTGACAGTCAAAGAGACTGGGGATGTGCCAAAGCCCTCAGCAAAGTTAAGCCACCTCTGATAAGATTGCTTAGGGTCCTGTCCAATGGTGTTTTGAATATTTCTAAGGATAGTGATTCCACAAACTCTTTGTCTCCTGTTCAAATGTTTGACTGCTTTCATCGTTAAAAGCCTTTCCCTACAACTCATCAGAATCTCACTTCTTGCAACTTCTTTCTGCTTTCCTGTGAGAAAAGCATTATATAGTCAGTCAGCTATAAGATCCTAACTTAGCATTCTCCTTTTAAGACTGAACAAATCCTGTACTGTCAGGCTTTCCTTCTAACTCCTAGGCTACCTGTATCTCACTGTTTTGTTTGCAAAGATACCACTGAAGACTGTTTTCAGAGTCTTGCTAAAGTCAGGGTTAACACCATCCATTGCTGGCTTCCACTGCGCTGGTCATACTATCACTGAAAGTAATCAGGTTGGCAAGGCAAACTTTTGTCTTCCTTAAATCCATGCTGACTATTCTTAATCAAATTGTTGTCCTTCATGTGCTTGGACAGTGATTTTAGAGGGATTTCCTTCATAGTCTTCCCAGGAATGGTGGGAAGCAATTTGACTGACTAGTCTGAATTTCCCCAGATCTTCATTCTTAAAGATGTGTGTAACACTTGTCTTTTGACAGAGATCAGGAACTTCCCCTGATCACCATGACCAGGTTCAAGGATGATAGCATATTCTCAATGTCTTTCACCATTTCCTAGTGTCCCATCTGGTCCTGTAAATTTGTCTACATCCAATTTGCTTCAGTGGTCCCAAGCTCATCATTTCTCTACTATGGTTAGTACGTGTACTCTCTACTAACTCAACATTAGCAAACCCGAAAATCTGTGTTGCTCAGGATTTCAGGCTTTTGTGTGTGTGTGTGTGAAAAAAAGTTGGATATAAAGTTCTTGCATAAACTAGAGAAGCTTTGATGTTAATATAATCAAAGAACTGCTGTAAAGGCACTTTCTTCAGTGCATTTAAGAGTGGTCAATGTCTGTTTTTCTGCTGATATTTCTTGCTGAGACATTTTTTTGAGCTTTTCTTCTTATGCCACCCCATAAATTACAGATTTTTTTCTAGACCTTTACATTTTGGTTGTTGCAATGTATACATTTATATACTATACACACAGTGCTTTTTAAAGAATATGTTTAAATATTGGCAGTGCGTATGCAGTTACAAAACACAATTAGGAGTTTGTGCCTCATGTTTGGTGAGGTAAGTTCAGGGTTTTGAGGTGGTGGGGTTTTTTTTTAGAGGCTTTGTAGTAAACTAGGCATAGTTCACAGGGTAACAAACCAGAAATGGTTAATGAAGATCCTACTCACAGGCTTTTACCTATCCTCAGCTTTGACTAATTAGCCAATTAGAAACAGCAGCTGTAAAAGCCTAGATCCAAATAAATAACAAATTTGCAGGCTCTCCTGAAAAGCCTGTAGATTTGTGCTGAGAGATGCTGCAGGAAGAGCTTTGTGTGAAGAGTGATGGTTGACCACGGAAAGTACCCTGGGAACTTGGTGAGCTGTCTCTTTCTTCTTTAATGCAGGGTGCCTTGGCTGGTGTTCAGTATAGTTAAGGTAAACTGTGCTAAAGCTGTTTTCTATGCTGTGCAAATTGGCAATGCTATTTTAGTTCTTCAAAGAAGAAACAAAAGAAAAAAATAGATTTCAAGTGCCTATTACTAAGAGTATATGAGAAAGATGTTCTTTTCTCTAGGTCTGAATTTGTTTGCTTGGGTTTTCTTTCTTCATTCTTTAATTAGTAAAAACATGTCAATTGTGGTTTTCTTATTTGTGTGTGCTAGCTGCACTTTTAGAGAGCCCACTATTAAAAATAATCTCTCTTTATGTAATACATTTTTTGCAAGTGTTCCCTCTGAAGCCTGCTGTGTAGTCCAGTTAGATGTTAGATCTTTTCTCCCTAGCATGTATTTTTGTTTTTTCCATCTTCCGGAAATAGGCTGGCAACTCTTCGTAATCATGAGAAAGTTTCATTTAAACAGACAGTACCTCCTTTTTGTAATAGGTGTGCTCATCTAACTGAAAAAAATCACTACCACATCATAGAGGCATCATCTTCTTTCAGTGATTAATTGACCTATTTCAGTCCTTAAATAATATCTAGACTGTGTATTTTAGGTCAACTGGTATGTTAATAAATATCATTGATATATAAAAAAATCCCAGTAGCATAAACTGTATCTTATTACTGGCTTTGGTTGTCAACCAGAGAGGATGGAATTGGGTATGCTCAGGTACTGTAGAGTGAGTCATCCCAAATACCTTTCTCCTAAGCATGTTAGATCACTAGGCTATATAAATAAAAGAGCCAGTGTGTTAAAAGGATACTCTTAATTGTTTTCACAACAGAGGTGGTCATGGAGTCTGAGCCCTTGTTTAGTAGTGTCCTTCCCATCTGTCTTCTGATGAGTCTTTGCAATCACTTAAGCGTTTATTTTCTTATAACTAGCATCTCTACTTTTTCCACTCTTCCAACAGATAAGTAATCTTCAATGACAATCATTGCTATGTATTAACTTGTAGCTGTAAATAATGTAATGCGTGTCCTAATCTTTCAAACAAATTCACATGCAGTATTGTCCTTCCAAAAGTAGTCCATCTGACCTAAAACGAAATAGGCAGCCGCATTTAAACATGTTCATCAAATTTAGCAGGATCAATTTTACAGTTGGCTGCATTATGATAGACTTTACAAACAGAATTGTGTGATTATTGTGTGTGTATCTTGGGATCAAACTCCAGAGTACATGATGGAAAACAGCTTTGGAAAATGGAGAAGTGGTTGTCTTGGAAAGTGTCTTTAGTGTTGCATACAAATGCTTAACAAAGCAAAAGCAATGAATTATTTAAGCTACAAATTGAGAAACTATCATCTTTATGTGATCTGATGTTACTAATGCAGACCACTGATCTACTTCTATAGATATTTAATCCACAATAAATGTGAAAATGAATTTATTAAGCATTAGTATTGGTACTCTTTTCCTCAGTTGAAAATTTCAGTGAAGGCAGTGTATTAATCAGTATGAGGTACGTTGTGAATCTTCTAAAATTTGTATTCAGAAATTCACTGTCACTAATGTCACGCGATCATAAGCAGCTTGAAGTCAATGTGACACAAGAAATGATACTCAACTGTCTCATCTCTAACAAATGACAGTAATTAGCCGTATTTCATGCAAAAGATAATATATCACAGATAAGAAAGTTCATATTTCATACAGTTCCCATTACCAGAGATATAGGACCAAATGAACTCTCACATTACACTCCTTTAGAAGCTCTTCTCTCAAAGAATATAATATTAAAATGATACTTATGAAGTAAGTTTTAGGGCAGAGGAAACTTTTAAAAATTGATGGCTTTAGTGAGCAGTCAGCATTAGTATTTACTTTGATAAGGACTAAGGGAATACTCATGGGAATTAAAGAAAGCCTATACATCCTCGTTGTGTTATCTTTCCCCACTGCTTAATAAGGGAATGGCAGTTTGATTCATTTCTCGTTGTTTCTACAGTGACAAAAACAGTACCAGATTTGTGTTTTTAAAAATACTATGAATAAAACAATTGTTCTCAAATATCTAAAAATTACTTGCTGCTTAAAAGTCTACTGTGTATCACTGACCCTATGATATGGGGGCCTTGGAAATGATCTGTGCAGTGGGAAGGCACATTGAGTGGAGAGCCAAATCTTTCCCTTTCAAGATTACAGTGGTGTGAGGTTCACTAGGAAATAGGTGATTAATAACCGTAAGGTATTTTGTCCCAGTCTCTAAAACCAGTGAATAACTTGAGTTGCTGGTAAATAAACTTGATTCCATTTACCTACAATAAATAAGAGTGGAAACTTGTAAAACATTGAGCAATGGAGTAAGTAAAAGCTGCGAGCTGAGCCAGATCCTGCCCTTTGCAGTAGCTGCAGTAACACATCTGTACAATTATTGCAAAGCAGCAGAAGAGGGGAACGTAAAACGTACCTACCCTTTATGTGATGCGTTCATGTGTGATCATAAAATGCATGTAGCACGGGTGAGGTGGTGCATCTTGCAGGGGGATGGAGGTAAGAATGCAGCAGACCAGCTATTGTTATAATGCTGGAAACATGCACGCAAATGAGGTGTAGTATAAATGTAGTCTGCTGCCACAAAGGGTTGTCAGCTTGAAAAAGTTGGACACAAACCAGTTTATGCTGTTTTGTGCAGGACTGAGGCACCCTTTCTGAAGTTAAGATGCACAATGTAGGCTTTTTCATAGGAAAAATACAGTACTACCCTGCTTGATTTTTTTTGTGTGTGAAAATGTGACTCTCAGTATGTTCTTGTGTTCAACTTCTAGAAGTTTAAGATTAAAAAGCAGAATTAATGCATACCTGGCTACGTTCAATAGCATCTTAACTGAAAATAGCCAGTCATGCCCATGATTTCTACATGTGATTCTTTGCTAGGAATTTCACCCCTGCACATAATGAGGGGGGGGAGAAAATAAATACTTCTAGCATTCTGAAATCCCTTAATCTGTGTTCCTGATAAGACTATGTTTCTGTTTCTGAGGAGAAAACCCAAGAAAATTATTTTCAAGAAGGAAAAAATCTTTTAAAATTCCTTTTCTAGGATTAAAGGTTTATTATAAAAATGAATGCAGGAAATTTAGTTTTTTCTTAATAAAGTGCAGTACTGTTTAAACAGATTTTCTTTGAAAAGGTACATAGCTTTTCTTTAGCAGTACTTTCAATAGAGCCTTGAGAATTTATGCATGTGATGGATTCAGGTAGTGCTACAAATGTATATGTTAGATTATGTGAGCACAGATCAAAATTACCTTTTATTCCTTTGAAATCACTCCTTTTATTCTTTGTAGTGGAATAAATATTCCTATTGTATGAACACTGCCTGAAATGTCTTGTTGCATGTTCAGAGAAAAACACAGTTATACTTCATGTTTCCTCCCTTTTAACATAAAGCTGAGTTATTCCTGTACTAATCCTTTATCATCTCAGACCTTATCACTCTTGAGTGAGAGCTCACTCAAGGATATATCCAGAAGGAAATAGTGACTCACCAAGGGGGGCTGAGGACTTGCTCATTCTGCGGAAGTGTCCTGCTCCAAGGGGAGGGCTCATGACTGCAAGGCCTGCTTGCTCCAAGGGAACTGTCTCAAATTTGGCTCTCTGGTGAGGCTCCATTTACACCCTGGTCGAGTCTGAACCATGGTCATTCTAATTAGTTGGGGACAAGTGCAGGACAAAGGCAGGCTGAGGGCCTGGTCCCTGAGGTGCTGTTTAATCACCATGAGGTACCATTTAATGACTGTGAGGTGCTGAACCAATCTTTATTGGGTCTCTGGCAAGCCCTGGCCTTTTTTAGATTTTTGTCAGGGTGGCTGCACCTGCCACAAATGGTGCATCCCAAAACAGCTTTTAAATGCTGGCAAGGCTCCAGTTTATCTTGTTTTTAAGTGTCACAGCTAAAGTGAGGTTATTCCAGTATTATCCAAGAGTAATTGTTATAATCTAAGTGGTATTTGTGGGGTATGGAGTCAGGCTCCCTGAAGTGCAAGTGTCCTTTTGCTGATTTGTAGTTTTGCATTATTTAAGTAATAAATTCCGTACAATGCAGATAAGAACCTTTGAGGGAAAGCAAATATTGTAGTAATTCAATATTTCAGTAGCCTTGTAGCTATTTGAAGCAGTGTATTAATAAATGATGTTTATTTTCATCTTGAGGTATAAAAATGCTTCTTATATATTCGTAGATATCCGTCCCACTTTACACACAGGAAAACTGATAAAGAAAAATTGGAAGTAAGCCCAGGTTGGGTTTTTTGCTCCCTGTACAGTGACCTACTCGTAAATGACAGTATTGGCCTTTTCTATCTTCAATCTAGATATTGTTTTCAGCATAACAGAAGCCATAAAATATAATCCAGTAATTACTACAGCTTTTCCTAAAAGTACAAGGCTTAACTAGAACTCATTCAGAAATATGTTGTCAGTTTAAAAACACTAAATGAAGTGCTGGTGTAAATTTCTCCCAAAAGATTTTGCTATTGTAGTGCCCATTGCTGTAGTAATCCATTTTTTAGATGCCTGACTCAGAACTGAATCAAGAGCCATGTGTGGAACAGATCCAATGGGGAATACTGGAAAGGGACACCTCATCAAAAGTACCTAAAACAGGCTGCAGAAATCCTCTTCTGTTAAGTCAGGATTCACATCTAAAAATGGTCTACTGGGGTTAAATGCTCATGGCTCTGCTTTCAAAAACAGAGGGAGTGTTGCTGCATTTATCCTTTGTACAGTAGTTCAGTGCCTCAAACTGTCATTGAAAATATAAGAGATGGGTGTTACAGGGCCATCATCAGCCAACAGTCAAATAGTCGTTTCTATGACCTGAATGTAAGGCTATGGACTGCTCTTGTCATTTATTGTCATAGCTGTGACTCTGCTATTGTAGAGAAAGGGGTTCTTGATCTCAACAAGCATGGTGGAAAAATGACCTGTGACCTAGACTGCTGTCCTGGGACACAAAGATACTGGGTATGGGTTTTCCAAGCTGTGCGCCAAGTGTTCTGATGTAATATGTAGCTCATTAATCACCCTTTGAGGTAGAAGCAAAAAATTTGTCTCACTCCCTAGTAACATATTAACAACAGGTTACAACATTATACTTTATCCTGGCCTAATTATTCCTGAATTTTATATTATTCTATAGGAAGCTTCAGCAGAAGAATGTTTCTTTGGTATTGCTGCATGTGCTTATGTAAGACACAAACATTGAAGCCATTAACTCTGTTTAGACTGCAATAAATTCTGAACATGCAAAAGTTTCTCTGTATACCATGAAGAATTTATTTTGCTTTGGACTTTGGTGCAGTAAAATAACATAGAATNAGTACTACAATTATAAGAATATATTCTACACATCTTCAGTCCAGTCACAGTTGACCCATTTGGATCTGCAGTCTTCTAAGGGTTAATGCTTTTCACCTGTTTTTTTATGATGCTTTTAAAAATAATGCATCAACTTGAGCTGTGATAAATTTAAGAGCCACATAAGTTTGTTTTGCCTTCATCTGTTGAAGTGGCCTCAGTCTTCGACTTTTATAGGTACTTGTAGATTTTGATTTAATAGTCCTTTAAAAGTTGTTCAGTAAAGCAAATTGAGTTCTTCACATTGCAAAGCATGTTTCCCAGACCACAGATTGTTCTGGAGCTCTTCTCTGAATGGAATTCAATTCTTCATCTTTTGTCTTCCTTGTTGGACTAGTACAGGAGCCAAAGGATGGATTCTGAGAGTTGCTATTAAGCTGGTATAGCTCTGTTAATGCTTCATGGTTGGTAAAGCTCTGGTAAAAAATAAACAATCTTAAAAATGCTGTGTAAAACATCACTGCACTCATCTGTTACTGCTTCCTAATTCCCCCTTAAGGATGAATAACATCCTGTGGGTAGGTAGGACCTTGCATTCAGCTGTATTGTGATGCATAAATCTTCCTTAAAGTTATCTTGGTACATAGTGTCTATCAATGGTAAATAACAATTTCTTACAGATCAATGTTATTTATAATCTGAAAGCTTTATTAGAAAGGCTTTGCTACCACGTAATGATTGAAGTAATGGATTGTATGGAGTCAAGTATCAGTTGTCACAGAATGCCAGTAGAAGTACTAGTTGAGACTTCATCACAAGTACTATTTATTATAACCTGCCTGTATTTTAATATATACTAATACTTGGCTCAGTCAATTCTGATATTGAACTGAAAGATCCACTCATGGTTTTTCAGTCATGTGGTAATGCTTGCAACCTTTGGAATTCTACCTTTTTTGTTCTGATGTAATTGCAGATTGTGTTGTTCTAACTTTTTTAAGGGTTTAAGGTGTGATACAGGCTTCCAGCTAATGAAGTATGGCCAAGTTTCTTTGTGGAAAAGTTCTTCCAAACAATTTCTTTTCAAAACTGAAGCATTATGTGGTTTTTACTTGAGTTTATGCCATAGTGGGGAGCTGAGGGGGTGGAGGGAATGTTTTACAAGTCTGCTACACTATTATCTTGATTCAGTGAATCAAGAAAGAAAAGGTTTAAAAAAACTATCTGTTTTAAGTGTGGTTATAATAAATATGTAAACTCTTAATTGAGAATATTTTCCTTTTCTCCCCCCTATAAGGAAAAACTCAAATGCCATATTCCCCCACCTGCCTTTCAAGTACCAAAACCCTTGCTGACAGGTTTGGGAGTAACCATTGATTCCTGACAGCATAGGTATGTGAGGTGTTAGCTTTTGCAATGAAAGTAGATTTTAAAGTTCTCATCTCTGATTACCTCTTTATTTGTGTCAGTATAGCTGTTGGTCAATACAATAAAACACTGAAACAATCTGATTCAAAAGTAATCCTCCAGGCACAGGCTTATTTCTGTTATTACCAAGGGCTCTTTGAACATGGTCTGAACTCTCCATTTGACAGGATTTTTTGAACTGAATTTTTAGAATTTTTCATTGTATATCTGCGGTGTTAAAGTGTTAAGCTGTACCTGTTCTGCAATGATCTGCTTCCACAATGGGCTTCTGTAATCTGTCATTGCTCTGCTGTATGCTGATAGCAGTTTAAGGAGTTCCAAAATGGTCATGGAAAGAACAAAGTGACTTCCTGAAGCTGGTTATCCTAAGCTGTTCCTGGAACAATAAGAGCAAATGGATCTCAGAAAATCCAGTTAAATGTTCTCAGGGAGGGAAATATCAGACTGATAAAAACCAAGATTTTTTTCAATTGAAGAAAAATGTTCTGCTATTAGTCTGGCTTGAAGCTAGAGCTGAAATACTTGCTCATCTATGAGAAAGTTTTGTATGAAATCTAATAAATAGCAATGCTAGTTTAGTGCTGGTTATGAGCTGTTATATTAACTAGGTTGGTCAATATCTGTACTCAGCCTGCAGCATTTTCCCAGTGGAAGCTCAGCCTGTTAGCTCTAGGATAGGCTTAGCCGATGGATTCCTTTTTGCTAACAGAAATGATCCGTGGGAGCTCCCATAAGGAGAAAAGTTGTGAAGCAAAACAGACAGCCTTTCATGCTGTAAAAGAGAAGCTAGGAAGTAAGAATCTGACCTGGTTTTGAGGTGGCATTTCAAAGACTTTGCTGTTGAACTTTCATCTTTATTAAATCAGTTCATGTTATTAAGGAAAGTTGAAAAGGCTTTTGAAACCTTTTAGTTTATTGTCTCTTGTTTGCAACTGTCGTTGATCTTTCCTGAAGTCACAGATTACAGGAGAGTAGTAATACAGTAGTTTTTTTGAAATACAAAGTGATCTGCATCCACTAATGAATGTACTTCATACTAGAGTGAGGTAGTTGCAGTAAGTCAATGAAACTGGCAGTAACCTTTATGCTTACTAGTGTTTGACATATGAGTACAAGCTGGTGAACTTTTGTCGGGTACCTATTCCAAGCATGTGGAATGTGATTGCTTTCAATGCCTTGTTTGCAAAGTAAAGAAAAAGGCTGATAGCATCTCGATTTCCAGAAACTGCAAACTGCTGCAAGAGTGTATATTGCAATTGTAGGCACAGATTGGTATTAGTCTTAGATGTAAAGCTACATGCAGATTATAAACTCTTAAGGTAAGATGGTGTAATTATTTATTGTTATGATGTAACTGCATATTGTTACTTGGGTAGCGCTAACAGAAGTTATGTGAATATTTGAAATCTGGAAGGGGGAGGTATTTTCATAAGAGTGTTTCTGGCTGACAGCTTTCCAGGAGCCATTAAGAAATCTATGTTTTGTATCATTTTTTCCAAGTGGACTGTTGTGGGTTTGTTTCTTAAAACTTTCCTTGTTCACAGTTGCCATTGAATAACCTAAAAGATTTCAGAAATGGAGACTGTATAGGATGATCTAATCCCCTCCCTTGCTCCAAACCAGAGCAACTTTGCATCTGTTATGAACCTATGAGCAGAATTCTAGTCTATCCATATTTTTCTTCAGCATCTGGACATCAAACTGTCCAGATGGGCTGAAATAAGGTGTGGTAAATGCCTTTGTGTATGGTATATTTGCTAACATGCGTGATCTAAGAGACCCCACAAAGTATTTTGGCTGAGACAGCCAGAATGAACACTGAACCCTGCATCTTTCTCAATGTAATAAAAGAGCACAAATAATAAAAGCACAGAGTCAAGTCTAATACAGCAACAGTGGGGGAGCACTTGTAATGAAACATGCTGCCAGTGGCAGGAATGGGGGTGTCTGGATGTTGAATACAATTGCTAAATATGTTCTAAGTAATCAATGGCAAAACTGAGTTATAGGCTGCTTTAAATTATTTACAGAAGAATTTAAATTTGCAAATTTATTACAACAAGCTGCTGCTTTTAATAACACTCAAGTTCTTGAAAATTCAATGCTAAAATGAGTTATTACAAGTAAGTTAGCTGTCTGAAATGAAATTAGGTGATAAACAATCCGTTTTTCTGCTGTAAATTGGCATTCATGACAACTAGTTCTAATATGCACCTGAACCCATTATTCTTGGCACTTCATAAAGTGGCAATTGATAGCAATTTGTATTGACAGACTCTTATTGACTATAATTTCTCAACAGGAACTAGCTAATCAATTAATTAATCATAGTGTTACTCAAGTTTTGTTTTTATGTTGCTCCATCATTCAGAAAATTAACTGTTAACATTGTTTTCTATTAATATAACTTAAACACTTCAGTTTTCATTGACTGAATTACCTAGCTTAGACTAATTAAGGAAGTGTTTAAAGCTTTCTGAATTACTAACAAAACTTAAAATTATATATGCTAAATTGCAAAACACACAACAAATCCTAATTCTATTATACTTTCCATAATGTGGTATATCAAGCAGAATGTTTATTCTTTCATCCCCTGTTGAAAGCTGCTTGAGCACACATGGAAAGACATAGCCACTTCTGAAAAGACTTGAGGTAGTAATCATCAATAATATTATGATGAAGAACACCATCAAATAATGTGTTTCTAAGGCTATCTAATAAATATTTGCATCTCCTTCGTGTTTAAATGAAGCTTTCTTAAAAGTCAAAATTGCGAAGAGGTATCTCCATCCTACTGCCAGGTCATTCTGGAGAGATACTCTAAGTATACAAACTCCACTGACTACAGTGACTGTGCAGAGAATACCAAGTTTCTTCAGTTTGGAGTGCCCTTTAAATCAAAGGGGCTTCCCTGGAGAGCAAGGGTCTGCTTGTCTGTCTCTGACTGCAGTAACAGAGCCTACATTATGTATTTTGATTTGAGCTGACATAAATTTAATTACATAATATTAAAACCTTAAATTCCATTAAAAAAATTCTTGCCTCAATAAACATGATTCCTGGCTCAGAGCCTTACTTTGCCCATGGAATCACGGCATTCCTCTTAAAATTAGGAGAATAGGCCTGATCACCTCTATTTGAATAAGTAATGGTAACACTGGATGTAGAATAGAAAATGCAAAGTAATCTGCTAATAGTGACAAACTTGTTTGCCAACTGTATGTTTGGGGAAAAGTTTTGAAATGTAAATTTAGATAGTAATTTATTTGTCCTTTGAAAAACTTGTCTTGCTTTTTCTAGCATAGCTTGGTAGAGTAAAACCTGCCAGTCATTCTGTGTCTTGGAACTTGTTTACCAAGTGACAGTTTTCTTAGAATAAGGGTAAATCAGACTTCCATTCATACATCATCAAGGGAGTGTAATTATTTCTTTGTGAAGTTATTAATTTTTTTTTATTGAACTTCTTGGTTTTTTCCTCAAATATTTAAGACAGAATATTGAAGTTTATAAGCAAAGCCATTCCCTTCATGGAGTGTCACAGAAGAATGTGTTTGACGCAGTTTGATTTATCAGCAATTCAAGATTTATTAATAAAATGCGATAAATTATTTTAGGAACACTTTTTGTAACAAGTCAGTAAGACAGTGACTTAGTTACAGATTTGAGAATGACAAGATCCATGCTACCTTACTACAAGGTATCTTAAAGTATGTATATATGCTTAAACACAAAATGTACAGACAAATACTTGGCCAGTGAAATATGTAGATGCCCACACGCATAATAAGTAAATGCATAAAATCATACACCTAAATAGGTAGAGAGGTGGGTAAAAGAGACTAGCCTATAGTCAAAATTTATATTTCCTCATATATTTATATGAGGAAGCTCTGATCCCGTGTCCATTGCATGCATTTTTTTGAAAGGAAAAGGCTGGTATGTCTGCCTGAAGAACCTGATCCCGAAAACTTAACATTGATTGGCACTGAAAACATGTGCTCCAGGGTGGAATGGAAGCTGTAGAACTGTAGTTTTGCACTTTAACCTGTATTAGCATGGGTAGACATAGGGCTTTCCCTGTCAGACTACATATACCTTTGTTCATGGAAAGAAGTAGAACTTGCTGCTTCTGAGAGAACTGTAGGAATAAAAAACAAAAAACTAATACTGGTCTTGTCTAGGTGGCCATCAGGAGGGTTATATCTTTTATTTAGGCCCATGAGCAACATCTGGGTACTATTCTGGTTAGCTCTGATTCTCTTCAGCAGTTTGTACTGTGTGAATATTTTTCAGGGAGGCATGAGGTAAACTGAAGTCATCCAGATGCCTGCTTTCTTCATGTAGAACTAGCAGGAGTAGAAGCTAGAGGGAAGACTGGGGCTCTGGCTATGTATCTGAGCAAGAGGTGGCATGGTAGCTGTGCTGTCTTAGAAGGAGTCCCCCAACCATCTCTCTCTTTATTGCTAGCTTACTTCAAACAATCAAGGATTCTCTCAGAATCACTTCTGCTGTACACTAATTACCTTCTACTAGCTTGAGCGTGAGAGATGTTGGACACATCTCGTATAATATTGAGGTAGAGGACTTTTTTCTAGTAAATAACGTAATCTAAATTGAAATCTGACCTGTGGAGACAGAGAGGGCCTAACATGAAATGCTACTACAAAATTTCTGATGCATGCTTTTTGTCAGACCGCTTTTAACATAGAAGAGCTAGGATACAATAAATCAGTTTAGATACCAGAGAACTTGATTGGGATGCTCAATTTTACTATAATAGCCTAATCTAAAACACTCAGCCCTTTTCAGCTCTTCTGTACTCTTCCCAAATTGTTCCTAACAAGAACAATCTTTAAAAATGGGGCATTTGAGACAACTTAATGATGCTATAGCTACTCAAGATAACCATTACCTAAGAGTAGCATTTGCTGCCTAAGCAAAAGGCTAGATACAGTGAATAGTATCTAAGTTATTCTGTAGCAGCTTGGAGAGACTTGAAAAGAAAGATACATTAGCCATTAGAAGAGCAGTGCAGTTAGACAAAACCACAGGTTTTAAAAAAACCCCACAACTTCATTGTAAAAAGAAATACGAAGTAAAAGAAAGGTTAACCTAGTTTTAAAGTTCACTTCTGCTTACATTTAAGTTAAAATCCAAGAATTGAGGGTTTCCTTATTCGTGCTTAATTTCACTTTCAACGTTATTTCTTTGGTATTTTTGTCCATGCTTACTAGTAGTCCATGCACTACTAACTTAGTTCAAAGACAGTCTCATTACACCACTCACCTTTTCTCCTATTTTTGTGCAATTAAATACTTGCCTTCAAGTTACCAACTGCGGTAATACAGTACTGTATTGAAACATGTATCCTGCATAACTTAACTTGCTGTGCAAGTTTGATTTTTCCCTATTGATAAACCTAATTTAAGTGTTCAGTGTGACCATTAGCAATTTCTCTGTAATTATGTAAAAAAAATAACATGTAGAGAGAGTTTCAGGCTTTGAATTTAGTATCTCGAGGGACATTTCTGTGTGAAATGGAACTGCTGAAAACAAGATTTCTCTACTGAGCTGGAAAGAAAAAGGAACATTTTTTTTTTCCAGGTACATTTCTGTTCTTTGTCAACACTCTAATCACTTTTAATATTTAACTGAACCATGTGTTCTTTTTTGGCAGGGAAGGGGAATGTATCTATGTATGAGAAGATGGGGGAAAATTGGTTCTGTGGTTTGTTAATTTTTTATTTTTTTTTAAAAGATACCTCCCCCAGACTTTCTAGTCTGAACTTGAGGAAGCAAATATTGTGGACTTAGACCATTATATTCCCTTTCCAGTAGATTACATAACCCAGTTCCAGCCCACCAACAAGAAGGTGCATCCCTGAGATGTTCTTTGGCACAACTCCCCCTATCTCTACCTGTTGCCAAGTCTTGCTTCTGCTTTAGGAAAGGAAGCAGCACTGTTGGAATATCTTTGCAAGCCTCCTTCATCCTGGCAAAGAGACATGGTTGATTCCATTAGTGATAAACGTTAGAACACTGTGTGCTTTTTACTTAAGAAGCTTTTGGCCTTCAAGGTTGCATATGTATTTCTAATCAATTAGGAAAAACTGAAAGAATCAGGAAAAGCAGTATATATTGCATGCAGAGATGACATCATATAAGTTACTGTCTTTTATTTTTGAGGGCATTTCAAATACGCTTATAAAGCCACAAAACTTGCTCTCATTAGTCTGTGCAAATACAGCAATGGGGGAAAGCAATGGGTAGGAAGCAATCTGGTGAACAGGAAAGAATCTAGCTAAGTGACTTGTCTTAAAAACCAACAAAACTATTCACTGCTAACAAAGCTGAAATTTCCTTTTTCCATTCTTAGATATTAGGAAGAAAGTCTCTGCTGAGAGAGTGGTTGGGCACAGGAACAGGCTGCCCTGGGAGGTGGTGGAGTCACCATCCCTGGAGGTGTTTAAACAATGAGTAGATGTAGCACTTGAGACTATGGTCTAGTGGTTAGAGAGATGTTATGATGAAGGTTGGACCTGATGATCCTAGAGGTCCTTTCCAACCAAAATGCAGTTTTATTTGTGGTGAGGCACAGCATCACGAATGGCAAATGTGTCTCCTAGAAAATTCAGCACTGGGAGCAATCAGACTGGTGACTGGGGAAAGGTATCAAATAAACATTGAGAGCAGTAGATTATCCTAGTCAAAGCACACACAGTGATGAGGAAAGTTGGGTCTTCTGCTTTGAATTGTACTACTACCTGCAAGCTCTTACTGACCCCCTACTAAGTGAAAGTGTTGCTGCCTGGTGTTATATACCCATTCATGAGCAGATCTCTCTGTCCAGGATTAAAGGGTAGGCAGTTACGTTAAAGTCTGCAACACCTCCTTCCCATCACCTTGCTTTAAGTCAGAGCAATCTGATCCGAGATCTTCACCTGGTTTAAATGGAGAATGATTTCCTCCCATCCCAAGAGTGCTATATAAGCACTAACGTTTTCAAACAATAACATTGTCAGGGTATAGAACTACTTTCTTCTTCCTTTATATTGTGTTGTCTGACCTTTCATTGACATGCCAATATAATTAATGATGCGTAATTACATAGACTGCTGACAAAAGCTGTGGTGGTGTTTTCTTTTGTTAGTCAGGGCCAATTATCTGTAAAGTCACCCTTTTCAATTCTCTACATTCAATCATCACCTACCTATGTTAAAAAAAAAGCTGTTTCATTAAAAGGTTTATTTCCTTCCACCCCACAGTTGTGTGCACATACAGCAGTGTCCTTTCTGTCATCTTTTTTTTTCCTCAAGTAAGTGCTGATTGACAAACACTCACTGGAGTAGTAATATCATATCTTCCTAGATAAACTTTCCTCTGTAAAGTTGAAATTCAAACTTTGCCACTAGGTTAGTTCCTTTTATTTAAGATATTTCTCAGTGGGAGAAAAGCATGTAAGTAGTGCTATAGTGCTTGCGCTGCATGTGCTGTGATGCTACCAGGACCTGAAGGTTAGAAGGGACCACTGAAGGTCAGGTGCTGTATGCAAGTACTGACTCCCATTTTTGGTGGAAACATAAATCTCTTCTGAATGTGAAGATTTGACTTTATGTAATACACATCAGACCTTTCTAATCAAGAGACACTTAGTACTTTCTTTTCTAAAAAGCTTGATGTAAGATGAAGAAAATGTATTCCTTTTATTGCATAGTTTACTTGTAAATTCATTCCTAACAGATCATCTTGACCTTCTGAGTCGGTTTCATTTTCATCCAAATTTAAAATTAAAAAACCGAACCCCAAACTTTATTTGAGTGGGTTGATAATTATAGCTCTAATGTTGTTGATATCATTCCTAGCTGTACATCTGTATAAGATTTTGCAGCTTTCTTCCCTTAAAAATGGTCTTTCTCTTTAGTCATTTCAGTGTTATCTGTTTGATAGACACGAAAAGAAAAAACTACGATAAAGAAAAGCTTGGGCTTTAGGAAAGCTGGGCATTATTAGATGTGTATGCTATGTTATAAGAGGTCTTTTAAAAATAATTCTATATGCTGTACTTTGTGCAGGGCAAATACTGAAGCCCTTAAAAAAAGTACAGCTGAAGAAATGTCAGACCTTAATAAGAATGCTTGAAATCTCTGACTGACATGTGAGATCACTGTGGATAAACTAGACTTCTACAGTCACTGTCAGTCAGTCTGTGACTTACTCAGATGCTAAGCAGAGTAATGAACACAACTGAACGTGCATCCTTGAGATGAATACAGTAGATTCAGGAGTGGGATGTGATCTGGTGAGTGAATATGGTTGGTATTTTTGCTCTTCTCAAATGAAACTAAGTAATATAGTCTGTCTACAAGTAATATCTATAACCCATAGCAGATTAACAGATAAAAAGCCTTTTATGGCTGGTACACTTAACTGGACTATTGTAAAAATCTTTGTATCAATCAGCAGACAACTCTGTCTTTTAACTATGTAATAAGTGGTGAAAAGCTGAAGTCAGGGTACCTGGTCCTCTGTAAAACGTTTGTAGGCTCCTTAACTGCTGGAAAAAAACCTGACCCAACAGAGCACTAGAGTTTTTAAATTACTTGGCACTTATTCTAGGAGCAGTAATAGGATTCCCATTATCAGCCTGGTTGCAAAACCTTAGTTTCCGTGCTTTCCCTCGTTTCTCTTCCTATACCTTTCTGTCACTCCGATGCATGTAGCATAGCACATGCACTTGTCATGGTATGAGTAGAGGGAGCAGAGTAGTATCTGGCAGTTGAGTAATACAAACTGTGCAAGTAACGTCACTTTCCTTTATGGTGCAATGACATCTTGTGAAAAAGTAATCTAAGCCTCTTCCTACTGCAGCTCTTAAACAAATATGACAATAGGCAAATGTCCCATTGCAGAAAATGCAGGAGTCAAAGCAGGGCCCTAGAGCAGGTCAATTATTTCAATTATCCAGACTTCATGATGAAAAACAGCAGCAGCTTTCAGGAAGTATGCATGAGTCTGGCAATTGCTTGATCAGTTATGACAGTCACTGCCAAATATCACATCCCATTGGGTTTTGCAAAGGGAAAGCTTGGAACAGGTGTGTTTAGTTACCTATGCTCCATCACAGGAGTGCGATGCACTTCCCAGGAGATCTAACAGGCCACCAATGGCTAAAGTATGACATCACTGGCAAATATCAGAAGGCAGTAAGTAATCACAGTATAGGCAGAAAAGGAGTACAGAGAGCAGATGGATTGTTTCAATTATTTGGGCCCCTTGATGAATAAGAACTTCAACTGCCATCAGCAGATCCTGTGGCAGGCAAGTAATAACTGCCTTGCTATGACATCATTTTAAAATCTGCTATGGCTTAAGTATTTCAACAGCTGTAAAGCTTAGATTTGTCTTAGCATCGACTTGACCCACAGTTAGCTTTGGTGCTGAGAACTGAACACTGAGAAAATTGTTTCTGAGTGCTTCCAAGCACTTCATGGTATTTCACCACCTTGGGGAAAACATTGAACCAGCACCAAGCTTGCTGTTGGTAAATTTTGGGGGGTTTTTTGTTCGTTTTTTTGTTGTTGTTGTACTGCATTTTTCAGAAGGAGTCAGCTGGGAAAGCTAAGGACTGCTTACTGTCTGGTGCCAGGACAGAAAGCAACAGCTTAGGTTTAATTGCATGATATACTAGGTCCAAGATCTAATAGGCCTGAAAATTTTTAGGAGAAATTGACCTAAGAGCACACTTTCTCATTTTGCTTTAAGTCTTTCTTGAGGCTGCAGCTGACACAATCTATCTTAATTTCTCCTTTTAACATTTGTCTGGATGTTAAAACAAGTTTTTGATGCTTGCTTTTGCAAGAAGATACATGATGCCTTGTATCACTATCCCCTTTCAGCTAAAGTTGTTTATTGGCTGTGGTGCACAGAATTCTAGTTTATACATAAAAAAGGTAAAGAACAGAGGACACTGAAGAATTAATAAACTCTGAAGCCTGAAGATGTTTTTTTTACAAACCAAATCCCATCTGAGTTTTATCAGATTTAAAGTCTGAGATCTGCTTTGGTCAGGCCTTGAAGGCAAAATAGACAGTCGATAGGAAGCTTCTGTTTGAGCTAATGGTCTTGTTAACATCTTTCAAAAAGTTAATGTTATAAAGGATTTGGTTTCTGAATCCTTCAGTGTCTTTTAAATTCGCCTCAGCACAAAACTGGTAGAGAAATATTTCCTCTAAGTAATTAACCTGGTTACCCAAACATGGAGGGGGAAGGAGCTATCATTTATGTTAGAAGATGGATGTCAAAATGTTTCTAGTCAAAATTTTAATCTTTTCTACTCTTATATTGAACAACTAGATAGGACAATAAAAGAAGAATCCCAAGGGCAATTTAACTACATTAATTCTAGAAAATATAAAGCGCAGCAATTAAAGGTTTTGTGGAGGCTGAGTGGAGTAAAACAAAAAAACCAACTCCTTTTTCTGCCACATAATACACTTTGAGATAATTAAGGAGGGGTATTGATTGCGTTCCATCCAAGGAAAAAAGTAATCCTCATTAGTATCCTTTATCTGACTGGTCCATTTCCCATTACAGGGTAAAGGGCTTCTAATTTGAGATCAAGAAATTACTTTTGATAGAAACACATCTCTCAAACCGATGATAAAAATTGAGCTTTTTCCTCCATTTGCTACTGATTTGGAATCTGCAAACACTTGTGACTTCTGATCATTTCTGTCCAAAATTGGATAGAAGTTACTGAGACAACATTGCTGCCTGCTTTTAGAACTTTAGCGTAATGAGTGACATTTTAATAGCATTTATGTGGTGACTACTTGGGATTAGCTTTTCTTTTATTATTTTTTTCTTCCTCTAGTGTTCTGACCATACAGTATGTAGTGCTAACATAGAAGAGTTCAAAATCATAGGACTAGAAAATATTAGGGTAGATTTATACCCTTCCTCACCTGTGATTTACTGAGTTAAAACAGGATCATGTTTCCTGCTATTCTTGTAACCACCAGAACTTGAAATTTTTGAGAGAGGTTTTTTTAACATATTTCCTTCAGAAGCTGCAGATTTAGTAGTAGTAAAGTATTGTAATAAAATAATGAGAACTGGCAAGAGGTGCTTGCAAAGAGGTGTTG
Organism: Eurystomus gularis; assembly: GCA_013400335.1. Taxonomy (NCBI): domain Eukaryota; kingdom Metazoa; phylum Chordata; class Aves; order Coraciiformes; family Coraciidae; genus Eurystomus; species Eurystomus gularis. Next base: position 90,632 of record VZZY01025751.1, on the reverse strand, counting down.
TGTGGTTTAAAATTATGTTGAAGATCAACTCTCCTCCAACTTAGTCTTGTTATGGTATTAGAGCAAGGCAGGATTGGTTCCTTTTTCTAGAAACAATTTATGTGACCCAGTTGATTGGCAGGATGGTGCGATAGCTGAAATTTGGTAGCGTACAAAAAAATAATTGAGAAGATAGGAAATTACTGATTTTTAGGTGAAAAAGAGATGTGAAGAGAAGTGAAGACTGCAAAATAATAAAGGCAAAGAAGAACTGGAGGTGACTGGGGAAACAGGTTGAAAAAGGGCAGGAGGCACAACTGGTAGAGACACCGTGGAGACCAAAACAGAGCTGGGAATTGTGCAGAGGGAGAAAACAAAAGACTAAAATCATAAAGGGGCTTCTGGACATGAAGGGAAAGGGTAGTGGGGAGAGACTACCAGAAGAGAAAAGGGACGGAAGATATTTGGACAGAAGGAAGAAAGGAAGAAGTGAGTAAGCAACTCAGGGAAAATTTAAAACGAAAAAAAGGGAGTAAAGAAAGAACAGGAAAGTGTGGGGTTTGTTTTGTTTGTTTGTTTTGAAAAGAGATGGAAGGTTAAGCAAGCTAGATGATGTAGAATGCCAAAGGGCAGGTTAGAGAGTGGGATCGGTTTTGAAACCAAGATTAGCTGACACTTTTTTTTTTTTTTAGACAATCACAAGTTGCAATTGCAGGTTTTCCTACTTCCTATAGCATTATCATGCCCTGTTAAACAACTTTCTTGTTTCCTCCGTGAGGAAACTCTGCTTTTCCCTACTCCAGTAAAGCAATTTAAGTGGATTTGAGAACCTCCTCATTCTAAAGTTTTATATTCATAGAATCAGAGTGGTTTGGGTTGGAAAGGACCTTAAAGATCATCTAGTTTCAACCCTCCTACCATGAGCAGGGACAACTTCCACTAGATTACGCTGCTTATATTGAAAACGCTTTGTGGTACTGTAGTATACAGGTAGGGTCTGCTATCACAAATTTTATCACTTTAGAAATACTGTCTAGGGAAAGCTAGTAGGTAGTCTTTTAAAACTGCTGTCAGCGCAAGGGAAAAATATTGTATTCGTATGTGTGGTTTTCCGGAAAGTCTATTTCATCTTGGAAACTTTAGCTAAGGAACTGACCAAAAACTAAACATGGAAAAACTATAGAAGGAGAAGAGTTTCAATGTGCTGTGGTTTTAATTGAAATATCTCTGAATCATTTGCCATTTTGCACTTTGACACAATACTCTCATGCAGTGGTCCTAGAGATAAAGCCATTGAAGATTGTATTTGAAGGAATGAAGATAGTTTTTATTGGTGTTCTTTTAGGATCGACCACAAGGACTGAATAATGCTCCCAAAGAAATACATTTGGATGAAGATGACTGAACATGCAGATCCAAAGGCCTTTTAGGATATGGTGAACCTTTGGCCTTGGATGAAGAATGTTCTTGGATGAAAGAACTCCAGCTGAAAGACTTTGTCTTTGCCTTGAGAATTGCAAAGATATGAAAGACATAAAGGAAACAAAGATTTGCAGCTGAATTCTTGCAGGGTGCAGCTACAGTGGCTGACACTGGCACGCAGCCAGCCTGCCTCATTACTGTGGAATGTCACATGCTTGTACCCCTTACCAGTCTCCTGCAGCTCCTCAGAAGCCTCTTACACACTTCCTTTTTTTTCTGTTTTCTATTTGCAAATTATATTAGCAAATTTTAATTGCATAGTATCTGTAGTGAAATTAGTACCTCTGGGATTTGTGTATCATGTGTAGCTAAAAAGGTAATGCAGAAAATACATATTATGCTTTGTTCATCAGATAATAATATCATGCTTGTACCTGCAGCTGAACAGGTAGTTAAGTAATAATCTTTTGTCTTCATAGTTAATGACTTGCCTAAGTTTAAAATGGCAAGAGTTCACTAACTGGGTCAATGAACTGACATTCACAATATGGTCAGCCAAGGCTACCTGGGCATTTCAGTGGATTTCTTACTCTAACATATTGAATGGTGTTAAGTCAATAGGAAGACATCTAGTAACTTCCTAAGTTTCCTTACTAAATATTCAATATACTTGAAGCTTGATGTGCATTTAACTATTTAACTTCTTGAAGTGTCCTTATTTTCAAGTTATAATACAATGCAGCTCTGCTAGACTGATTCCTGAGTATGTTAGAATATGATTTGAACCATGGATTTCATGTAACGGTGTTTGCTAAGGTTGACCTTCAAAACATGTCTGTATACAGACACGTTACCTAACATGTTAGTTACCTATGTCATTTTGCTAACATGTCAAAAAATGACTATATACAGAGAAATGCTGTACCAAAGTTAAAGGGCTTGTTTTGGCTTTGTCTCTCCTGGAATCAGTATAGCGATTTTTCACTGTCCTGGGTAGAATTCTGTAATTCCTCTGTCATACCAACTCCCCCACCATAGTACCTTTTGAGACAACAGGGCTTGCTTACTCTGCCAGAATTCAGGCATTTACAGTATCTCTGTTCTGAAGTGTGGCCACTAGCATATGTAGTCACCAGACAGACTTCTCAAAGGACAAAAACTAGTTAATCAAAAAATGCATCTTCCACCAGGATAGTTTATCAGGTGAAGAAATTTTAGTTTAATCCTCCTAAATGCCCTCTGCAACTTGTTGAAGTTTTTCTTCAACAGCTATTTCTTCTTTCCCTCCCATCTCATCTAGCTTTACAAACACGGTTCTAGAAGCTGTTTTTAGCCAAGAAGTAGACTTTTTCTAAATGATAATATGGACACTTTCTTAAAAACCCTTAGCTTTTGACCTGAAGAACTAGGAGACAGTACCCTACCTTCCACCAGTGATGTTACTTGCTTTTCTCTTCACAACTACCTGTGTCTTTTCCTCTCTCCACCCTTATCTGGCCCTAACTGATGATAAAAATTATGCATGGCTATTGGAAGTGTCAGTTACTGCAGGATCTCTGTGCTGGGATGAGTAATATGAAATAATTCATACTGAGGTACATATGTATGTATTTGTGTGTGCAAGATGTTAATATAACCTGCTACCAACTAGTAAATATGCATTGAGACTATCGGAATATGTGTATACATAAAGAAAGCTATGGCTAGAGCTTCAGATATCTAGATGCTGGACAGTTAAATTCCATTGTTTACTATTGATTATTAATGTACTGATGCTGTTTTGTTACTGCCCTAATAAAAGAAACCTTTACCAATGCTTTGCTACTGAGTAGTGTGTATGGCAAAGAGGTCTAGAGTGTTTCTCTAATGGGAGCCAAAAAAGCCAAAAGATGTCTGGCTTGACCAAAACAAAGTGCTTTTACAGTGATCATGCCCAAAACCGAGTCAAGTCAGTCATGGGTTAACTTGGAATACCTTTGTGACTTAATTTTTCCTCTCCTTTGGCCTCCATTAAAATTGATTAGTATTTCTGTTTTTACATAGTACCTTCGTTTCAGATAATATTTTAGTGTGATTGTGCAGGCCTCCCTAAGATTGGGGCCACATCTATTTCTGGGTCAGCAGGGGAATATTTACTGTTATTACAGAGCCACTTGGTCTTCCATGTATTTCTAGAAACTTTGCTAAATAGATAGACCAGCAATTTTTTTCTGAAGAGGTAGGTGTCTTTCAGTTCAATTTAGCGCTTTGTTCTTCTGGTGCTAGAGCCATGCTGTGTTAAAGAACTGTTGCTGCTCCCAAAAGGTGAATAACAGTCAGGTTGGATTAAACTGCAAGATGTTTTCTTTTTGTTCTGTTTTTCCAGGAATTCCTCTTACCCAACACTTTCACCTCATGTTAAGTATCAATAGTACTTCTATGTTGGCAAATGTTGATTGTTCCTCAATGGGGAAAATGTTCTGTGTATTCATCTCTGTGGTCACTAGTGTGTCTTCCTCTAAGTTACATGGAAATTCACCATGTTTATTTAGTAATACTCTAGTTAAAAGCGTTATAAATCAATGATGTAACTGAAGAAACTTTGGAGGGATAATTCTTAGTTTGAAAGCTGTGTGTGAGAATTTAACCTTGTATTTCCCCTTTCTGTCCAGGCTTAAAAGTTCTTTACTTCAATCACCTCTGATAGGTCTATCTTAAAGTAGAAAGGACATGGGAAACAACTTCTACTAGGTCCACTTGTGTGTGTCTGTGTGTCCCGTCCCGTCCCTTCAACCCCCCCCCAGCCTTTTTTGAGGGTGGGGGCGGCAGTGAGGAATCACTCTGCTTTTTGTCTTCCTTTACATCTGAACCTCTGTGCTTGACTCTCGATTTGGAGGTGGAAAAATTCTGTTTTATATTTAAGATGAAACCTAAATACATCTTTTGTTAAAAACATTGTTTCAACCTTAAAGAAATTCATATGGGGGCTTTCTTTTCACTTCTGTTTTCTTCCATGGGCTTTTCTTTGTCAAAGAAAAGCATAAGGGGTGACATATCTACTCCACACAGAATAGCTGCTTGGTATTGGGGATTCATTTATCATGAAGACAAAATATAACAAGATCCTGAGGCTGAGACTGAAAGTCAGAGAATTTGATCAGGAAAGATGATGCCCATTTTAAGAAGCCAAAGTATTTTATTATTGGAATGCATCATTCAGGGAATATGATAGATTTTCCATTAGTGGAAGTCTTTGATCAAAACTGCATACCTTTTTAAAAGAAGAGCTGCCTCAAGAGCAAGCAGCTGAACGTAATGCTGGAATTATTGAATGAGGGAGTTTTGCCCCCTTTTTTTAATGCAGGATGAGTCAGATATAGGTACCATAATACCACAAATGGTAGTAGTTTGCTATGGAAGAGGTACTTGGAGAAAATTATTAAAATGGAGCCTAAAGCAACTGCACATCTTGCTGCTGGCATCAGAGAACATGTATGATGAATGGTGTAGTTAACTTTTGTTATAGGTAACTTTGTGTCTGTGATCTCAGAAATGCTTCTTGAGGCAGGCAGGTGCTTTTGTGTTGAGAGGAGGCTGTTTAAAAAAATTTCAACAGCTTTTAGCTTCACAGGTCAGAGCTGTAAGTTCACAGGAATTATGTTACTGTGGATTTTCTTTTTTCTAATGGTTAAAACATCCAGACAGAAAGACTTGGGTTCTAGATCCTGCTCAGTCCAAAGAGTTTAAACCTAAGTGTCAGGAGTGTCAGGCTGTAGTTATCATGTCAATATATTATGTTGTATGAGTATGATATATTCCCTTATTTGATGCTGGGCTACTGTAGTTGCCAGTGGTCAGAAGCACAGGAGCAGCAGATAACCTCCTGGTAGACTAGAAATTAGGATACAAAACTCTGCCAGTAAGCAAAGAGTCAGGACTATCTGGGACTGGTTAAGGGTTGGTTGGTTTGTTTGTTTTGTTCAATGATAGACAAATGAGATTGCAGGATGGTGTAATACAGATGCACAGAGCATGGTGCAAACCCTAGCTTCTCCTCAGCTGAACCAGGCTGTGCCTTGCCTGCACTCCTTCTGGCCAATTTCCACTTGCTGCGGTCCCTTGGCCTGGCGGTGGAGTGGAGGGTGCTCCTCAAGCTGGTGTCTGGGATGTGCTTCTTGTGAGGTGATAGCTGAGGCCTATAGCAGTGGCATCCTGGCTCAAAAGAAGACTAAATTGCCTGGATTTCAACTAGTTGTGTTCACAGGTTTTCCACTGGGTAGAACTCTGCTATCACATGAAGCCTGTTACAGGGTCTAGTCACGGCATCTTCTTCACCACTGCTGGATTACAAACACATTATAGCATCAGACCCTGCATAAGCTTACTGCTGGACAGAATAGCTCCCTTTGGCAATTCTGGGGATTTTGTCATAAATTAACTGAATTGCACAATAAATTTTGCAGACTTGGGTATCTTACAGTTATATACCATCATATTCTCTCCATTGTAGTATCTTATTCTTCAAAGTTCTTGTTAGTGTACATGGTAATAAAATTTTCAAGTGCTGCAGAATCCACTATTGTCAGAAATGAGGCTATTTTTTAAATTGTTGTGGTTTTTTATACAGACGCCTTCATATCTTCCATACATAAGAACATGTTTTAAGTACAGACATTTTCAGTTTTCCACATTTTCAGAGATGATCTAGACTTTTTCTGCTCTGGGTAGTAATTCTTTTTCATTCCTGGAGTGATGTGATAGTCACTGATCTCCCAGATGTTACTAATCTTGCTTTTTTCTGTATCTGGCTTGTGCACAGACAACTGGAACTGCAGAAAGTTCTGTGATGCTCAACCCGCTTTTGTCTTTCTGGGCAATCTTTGTCAGAGACAAAGTCCCCTACAGTATAAGAAGTTTTAACTTTAGTGTATAATAGGCCTTTGCTTTAGCCTTTTCCCATGATCATGACCTTGTCTAATGAATATCTATGGGCTGGTCTCACAAGCAGTGCTATTACTTATACCTCATCTCTTTAGCTTCACTTTTACAGCCTCAGTTGTTGGATAGGAGATATCAGAGAAGTTACCAGGTGACAATTTTGTTTGTAATAATAGTTCTTGTCTCCTACTAAATCTCTCTGCCTTCCTGACAAAGGTAGATCCTTTTTTTTTTTTTTAACCTGTTGTGTATGACTTTATTATGAATGTCTGTTACTGTAAATGTCATCACATTATTAACTTTTATTGATAAATGTCCAATATTTGTGCTTCAGATAAGTAGAGCCATTATGCTTTCATTAACTGCTATTGCTACATGATGTGAGAGAAAGGGAGAGACAAAGAAGAATCTGTGGAGGATAATTTTCCTTTAGAGTTGAGGAATTATTTTCCTTCATCACAGTAGCAGTTTTTTGAGAGCCTGAATGAGGAAAGTTGCTCCTAGATACTTTCTGCAAGGAGAGCATGAACTGTGAAACAATCTTGACACCAGTACCAAACACGGCAGTTCTGCTGGTCTCATTGTCCCTTTCTTCTGCTGTCCAACATGTACATAGCATGTCACAGATACCTTTGAAGCTGAATTCCTTAGTTTGTATGAGACTGTTACAGTTCTGAAATATGTCTGTAATTCTGCTTCTTTGGCTTGTTACAAAGCTCAACACCCATGCTTCTTCCTCATTATTAGAAATGTTATGTTTTGATACTTCCTCCTTTGTATGAACTTCTATATTCTGGTGCTCTTCAGTGATACTTTTAAAAAAGCTGTATGCTTCAGAGCCTAACACCTGGGTTATTCCATACAGCTGCTTCCAAGCAAGAAGTGTAAAATGGAATTTTTAAAAAAGCAAAACTAATACTTGAATATTGAGATTTTTTTAAAAATGTATTTTAAGTACAATCAGTTTTTTTCTAGAAGCTTTGCATAGGGCCTTCAGGGGCACTCTGAAGTTAATGTAGAAACTTGGGAAAATCAGTGTGTACACAGAAATTCTCTCCCATCCTTTCCACGGAAGCTTCTACCCAAATTTCAGATATTGCTCTGGCAATTTCAGCATTACTTTTGAGGATTTTGAAGTGGGATGCCAGAGTAAGACCTTTCATTATTTTCTGACTTAGCTTATATTTAGTACTTACATAGAAGGATTTTCATAGATGTGAGTAGCTCTGAAAACAAATGTGAACTATTTTTAATGATCACAAATTAGTAGATTTCTCCCCACCCCCACCCAAGGGAACAATCTTCAAAATTCATTGTTCACATTGATATCCAAATGTTTTCATGATCCAAATCTTCCCCATTTTTCTCCTTCACCCCTTACCCCTCTCTCCTCCCTCAAGATTTCATTGTCTCTTCACAAGATATTTACTCTGTGAAATTATCCACGAGAAGAGGGGTTAGAAGTGATAGTCAAGTGATAGGCTTTATTTTGTACCAAGTCATACAATTTAGTTTTCAGGTGACACAAAAAAGAACCCCAAACCCAAAATGCAATGCAAGTTGTCAAAAAGCTGACACTCTAAATACCAGAAAATATTAACATCTATTGTCAAGAAAAATAAAATGTATGAATCAATCCATCTCCATGACACATTTCAAAACTGCTATACACAGCACAAATTATAGTGTGTTTGATGGTACCAGGGATAATAGTGCTTGAGAGTTCCTCTCTGAACACCCAGCATTACTACTAAAAGGGTTCAATTGTCTTGGCTTACACTATAGAGCAGCAGGAAAAAAAAAAAAGGTTCTCTGAGGTCATCTTTGCTAAAAATAAAAGCTGATACAGAATTACTGTTAATAACTTCAAAGGAAAATAGTTTCTTGTTTTGTATATTACAGTCTTACTGCAAAACCAAAATTATATCTACATGTAAAATAGTGATTTATTTTCTTAGTACCTTACAGAATATTTACAGTGTGACATCCCCTTTTTTACTGGCTATGTCCGACACCACCCTGTGTGTTAGTGTCTTCTACTGTCAAGTTCCTGATAGGCAAATCAGGAATGATTCCTGTGCGCAGCTGTCAGGTCAGTCCTACACAGAGTCGTCAGAAATATGTCAGGAAAGGCTAAAATATAAAAATCTTGCCTGTCTAAAAAGCTTATTAGAAACTGTCCTCCTTTAGAAAGGCTACCACCTTTGATTTTTCTTACATTACCCTTAGCTGGTGGTCTCCTGTGCTTTAAGGAGAGGGAGAAACAGCTTCACTGAGAACTGTAGGGGATGGAGGTGGCCACTTGTAGGCAGCATCTTGTTTCATTTCAAGAGAGAGCAGTGAAAGATAAGTATTTTTTCCAGAACAGTTCTTCATGGAAATTCTGGAACAGAACATTATTATTTGGCAATACTGAAGAAAAAAAAAAAATTAGTTGTAAAGACTTCTGTGGGGAAATCACTGTTACCTTCAGAGAAAGTAACACTCTTCAAAGGAGAAAGAAACACAAGACTTGAAGAGTTTAAATTATACAAGCGAGGGATGGAATTTTTTTTCCGCTTAATTCATTCAAAAACAAGTCCTTGTTTTGTTGTGTGTTTTTTGGGGGTAGGAGGTAGTGATTTTCTAGGGTGGGGGTTCTCTTTTTGCCTTTTGTAGTTTAAGGACCCGACTGTAATTCATTTTAACTCCAAAGTAATTATTGGCTTTCTATCTAAACTGTGAGAAATTTCAGCCATAATAGAAGGGAAAGAACTGCGATATTAATAATGTAATTATTTGGTTTATTGTTCATGTATAAGAAAGAAATGTAATTCTGCTTTGAATGCTGAATTTAACCCTAACTGCAGGGGTACAGCAACTGCCTATGTAATGAAAAGTTTCATAGAGGAAACCGTGGGGAGTATGGTTGGAAAATCCCTGTGGTTACTGAATGTTGAAAAGGAGCAGAGAGCACGAGGAAGAAGATAGTATAGAACAATATAAGGTCTGTTAATATATCAACCCACCTGGAAAGAAAACAAATTAATTGTAAACCAGAAGAGAAAACATAGATAGTTACACAGATTGCCTGAGATACAGTATGCATTGTTGAGGATGAAAAGGTCATTGTAAAAGCATTTTCTGAACAGCTTCCTTTTCTGTGTCTCCTGGGGTTAACTGCTGTATTAAAAAATACAAGCAAAAACGTTGTTTGATTATGTTCTGTTTAGGTTGTCTTCATCATTACAATGTCCCAATTGCCTCTAGCAGTTCATTAGGGATTGCAAACAGTATGCAACTTGTAGTTTGTTCTTTTGACCCTGCACATATAAAGTAATGAAAAGGGTGGCAAGTAGCTGATTGTGTTCAGTTTTGCATTTTCGCCAACAGGACTGTGTCCCTTAATCCTGTCCCTTTTGCCTGTAGAGAATTCTAGGAGTCAAGGGACCTCTAAGAGCCATTAGAGATAGAATTACGAAGAGCCCAGCTGAGCGTGCAATTACTACAAATCCTTTATTTTTAAACTAGTTAACATGAAGGCATTTGGTGTGGATATGATTAAAGTAGAATAGGAGACAACATAATTTTCACTGGGGGGAACATTAGAAATTCTCGTTTTGGCCAGTAAGATCTTCTTCAGTTCTTTTCCTCAGTGAAAGAAAAGACATTAAAAGGGCAAATAGACTTTTTTTTGGAGGAGGAAAGGTGCATGTTGGATATGATGGTGCAATATGATAGATTAACTTCCCAAGACAAAATAAGTACTGCTGCTGGAGACAGGTAAATGATGTAGGCTGAAAGTTATGGTTAAAAATATGGAGTGTGGAGCAAGTCAGTGTTGAAAGAACATACGAAGTTGCCTGTTGATATAGGTCTAATTTCTACCATGACTTTATGTTATTTTATAAACTTTTTTTTTTTTTTTCTGCAGTGTGAAATTACTTTTAGAGACCCCATTTGGTTTGGTGCTGACCTCCTTGATCTTCAGTATTTTGTCTATTTGGCTTTCTGTGTATTTCTGTCATGAGGCAAGTTTTACAGTCATAGGTGCAAATAAGATTGGTTCTTCTAATAACATTTCAAAGAGCAACTTTCATTGGCAGAAAGCAAGTTTGTGCAAAATGGTGATGACATAAGCAGCGTGTTAGATGAAACAGCCTGAAAATGAAGCTGCTAAGAAATCTTCAAATCAAATGCAGTTGTGTCCAGGAAGAAATCATTTGCATCAGAAATTTTGCTGTAGCTTGCTGCACCGGCTTGGCAGCCCACATTCCCTATGCTCTGCGTTATCTCATTAACATTATTATTTAGGAGCCAGACTCAAACCCTTATACAGGGTAACAGTTATGACTACTTGACACAATGTCAGTAAAATGCAATTTTTTTCCTATAATTAGAATTTTGACAGGAAAGAGAGGAAGAGGCAGAAAATGAGAAATTAGTTATTTCCTGTACCTCTGTCGTTGCACACATTAAGCTTCACTGGTACATTTTGCATGATCTCATGGCAGCCCTTCCAGAGCAGCCTGGTCTCTGCCAGATTTAAAGACAGGATGAGTAAAATAAGGAGTAATGATTTAGAAACGTTGCTGGCTAGAACAGTAGACCTTTTAGGTTTTCTAAATTGCAAGAGGTCCCAGATAGAATATTGTCACTCTGGTCTTGCTGACAATCTGGGTTTATCAAAATACAAATCTTAAATAAACCTTTCCTAAATTTTCAGGTACAAAATAACACTTGTTAGCCTGGAGCCTCTGTAGAATGAGAGTGAAGCTTTCTATTATCAAAGGGAAGTCAGTGGGAGTAAATTCTAATGAGCATTAGAGCCATAATAAATTAAAGGTTTGGGGGTATTTTCTCTTTCTGAAAGAGCTTATTTTCTCACCCAAAAAGAAAGATACATCCTCAAAGTCTTTAATATGAAGCTCAGATTTCAGAGATCAATAATCTCTGCATACAGGCAGACATCTGCCACCAGACCTCCATCTGGGACAGATATTGGTGAGGCTAATGTCCCTAGAATTAAAAAAAAGTCAAGTTACTCTGTGTCATCTTGGAAGGACACATTCATTAAGAACTAGCGTGTCTGCTTATTTATTATTTGATTACTCCTATAATGTTTTCAGCAAAGTGCATTTATTCAGCACTACTCACATCACTATCCAAATTTTGTCATTTAATTTTTAAAATCAGGTCAATTTGTTACTTTTTTCCTCTTGCTGCTCTTTCATATCTTTGTGTCTGCATAATTCTGTGAACTCCTGGTATGCTTTATTTGCATTATTGTACCCATTGCGCTCCTAAGTGAAATCAGAATTCCCACTGGGCTACACACAGTGCAAGCTTGAGGTAAGAAAAGCCTTCACCCTAAAATGTTTGCTTTATAGTTGAATAGAAGTGGGCAAGGAAATAGAAACAATAAAAGCGATGAGGATCACAGAATAATTAAGTGGCAGAGCAGAAATCTTTTTCGGCAAAACTTCCTGATATGAACCCAGTCAGGTGATATTGAACTCAGCAGTGTGGAATCTCTCCCTTTGCCTTAGAGATCTGCTAAAACAAAATAAACTGACATTACAGCAAGATACTGACTCATTTTAATGAAAACCCAAATTCTCTCCTTTGGTTCCTATGTTCCTCCAGTTTTGTTTTTCTTTATAAGATATTCACATATTGTTCCTATATATAAAATTGCTCTGTTCATATTTAAAGTTACAAAATTATTATGACAGGCAGCTTGTAATTCTTGTCCTGCACCTCCTGAGATTTAAAGTAATTAATAATAACCTTATGACACTGCTGCCTTTTTATTTTTCTTCTAAGATCAGTGAAATTGGTGTAAAACCGTACCATGTTCTTTCCTGCAGTGCTTTTGGAAAAATTAATACAAAATTGCAATATTATAATAACACACTTCATTGTGTGCTTCTCCTCCATGTTTGACGCTAACAAAACACCCACTTCAATTGTTTATTTCATTGGAAAAGGAAATTGGATTTTGATAGCTAGTAATTTGGTCAATATTGCATCTTGCTAATGATTTACAGTTTTAAGTCTATGTTTTGGTTTTGGGGCTAATCCTGCAATCAGTATGTGTGAACTTCTCCGTTATGTATTTGTATTGTATTATTCGTACTTAAATGCTGGATTTTATCTGATAATCTAAGTAGAATTCAGTAACTCTGCAATGTTCATTAATCTCTTCTTCCTAACTCATGTCACTCTCTCTTAATCTGATCGTTTGATTCATCATCTTCCTCTGACATTTTAAATCTTTGACAGCATGCTATATTTAGACTGTCGTGGCATTTTCTGCAGGTGACGATAGAAACTTTTTCATGTCTCATGTTAACAGATGTGTATGGTTAGATAGCAATCAGGTTAAGTAGAATGAATCAGAATAAATCTCAGTTTGAAAGGATTGGAGCGCATTGGAACTGCCGTTATAGCAGATACAGGAGGTGAAGCTTGAGTTGAGAAGTCCCTGTTCATGTAGGTTGTGCCAACTAAAAGCACAGTGTTTCATCTCTTGACTGACAGGAGCCCAGACGTTGATCTATGAAACCAAGCTGCTTTTCTGGTTAGTCATAGTTCTTCAGAAAAACGTGCAGTTGGACATATGTTGGGAAAAACATCATGCTCAAGATTGCAGTGAATCCAGACACAGAGTTTTGTTTGAAATTGCCTCTTCCTATATGAATTTCTCCTGATATATCGATCCTGTCACTCTAAATCTATGAAATCTTAATAAATTATGAAAATGACTATTCAGGTAATGAGTACAGACTTCTACTACTTAAAAAAGTAATGTAATAATCAAGCGACAGCGTTGTCTGAATTCTGAGACTATATTCTTCCATAATCATGCTTCAACAAAATATAGAAAAATGTGAAGTTCAATAGATATTATGTTTATTTTCAACGACTAGCTAAAAGTTGTCCTTATCAGAGTCACTTCTTAAAAGATTAAACTTATACTGATGAAAAATACTGGGGGGGGAGAAGAGGGGGGAACCTTCATTTTCTTTTCCTGAGTAAATTTTATTTGGTTTATTATATTAGTAGTAAGAAATATGTAGTTGTTAGCTAAATTATAATGGCTTAAAAATTAAGACCTTTACATATTTTGAAAAAAGATACAAGTACATAAAATAAGCTGGGATGGATGTTTGATGAAACATCAAGCATATGGTGACAATTTCTGCCATTGATTATTCTATGAAACAGAGAACTGTAGAGAAGTATTAATTCAGTTTCAAGACTGTATATCCTTCGATGCTCTCATATTAGAGCAGCGCTCTGAGAAGTGTCGCGTTGGTACTCCTAAAAGTATTTTGTGGAACTTCTTGTATAGATTTCACTTTTCACACCGAGTCATACATTTTAAGTAACTTGACTCTCCTCTGGATATGGAGGGTACTGAAGAATTCTGTGGAATCTCTGTAAGAGTTAAAATATTTCTCTATCTTTATATAAATACACAATCTGTGCTTGCATGAGGAATATACTGTAAGAGAAACAATGGCTAATGCATGCTCAAGTCAATTGGCAACTTATTTTTTCTGTGAGTTGCTAGAAGTATTTATGTGTGTATGTTGATGGTGAAGCAAAATATATATTGTGACTGTAAGCGGCTGTCTTCCGCACCACTGTTCTGGAAGCCTCTCTTCGATTGCTGTTACAAAGCTCCATCTTTTTGCCTGTGCCTTATGCATCTAACAAGTTTTACTTTATTTAATTTAATTCAATGCTTTCAGTTAGAAAGTGCAGCAAATTAGCAGGCGTTTGCACCATAGGTAGAATAAAACATCCACATAGCTCTATGGAAACCCTACAAAAAATTCCTGAAACTTCATAGCATCGTACTAACATCGGTATGGAATCCAACAGACATAACTGACAGCTCTGTAATTTCACCTTCCAACATAATATTCTTGGAACCTCATAAAAATGCAAAATGAATTCATGCTAACAAATCTACAATGTTATGTGTAGTTACATTCTCCTCACTTAGCAATGAGGATTTCTCTTCACAGAGGATTTAAAAGTGGATAGAAAAAAGGTCAAATCACATTTAGCCTTGATAAATATCACCAAAAAATGGAAAATTATCATATAAATCATGTTGATACATTGCAAGTTGTACTTTGAAACTCTATTTGTTGTCTCAAGATCACTGATGTGCAAGCTAGTAGAAAATGGGTTGGGGAGTGATTCTTATTCTGACAGAAGTTTATTAAGCCCACTAATATTTCATAATAGTAGCATAAGGGAGAAATAATTGGCTATATCTTGTCATATGGCAATACCTTATAATCTAACCAGAAATCAAGCATAATCATATTAATCTATATGAGATGTTTATAAGCTCTCAGAAATTAAGTCATAGGAGACTAATACTAGTTCATAAATCAGTAAATGAGATCAGATGAATAAATCAGTGAGGTTTTGTACATGCATGTGGAGTGCTTTTGTTCTCTTCCTTGGCTTGTGCTCTCTATTTTTTTTCCCCCTTTTAGGGTTGTTCTTCCATTGGCTGAATGTTTAGAAAAAGGAATATATAAAATGTAGGATTTATAAGAGCTTCTGACATTTATGGTATTTTTGATTAACACTTTTATTAGACTTGTCTGAGAAATAATTCATTATTTCAGCTTTTCTTTGTAGTTCTCTAAAAAGCTGCTATGATCATCAAATAGATCAGGGCATGTAATAAAAGCCATACAGCCAGTAGTAGAACATACTGTCATATAACCATTAAGACTGTTCCAAGAGCCAAAATGTTGGAACTAAAAGTTTTTTTAATGACTTGAAATTGCTTGAAGTGCTTTTTGAGAGTTGAAGGGTGCTGACTTATTTATCTAGTGTACTTACCTAAATTAATTTGGATAGAACAACTTTGGTTTTAATCCTCTTACACTGAAATTTATGTTAATATTTTCAGATGTTGCATCATTTTGTCTGAAGGATAGAGTTAAATAACACTGGGCTGAATATTATCATTAAGTAAGAAAATGTGAATGAACTAGCCAAAAAGCATTAGGAAGTGCAATCTTACCTGGATTATAGTAATAATTTTTAGAAGTGACCTTGCACGAAATGCAACATTTTGGTAGTATCTTTTCTCTTTCTCCTTTTAATTAGTCTTTTAACATTGCAACAGTCAGTAGCACAAGTACATCAGTGGCTATTGAAGTAATTTTTTATATCTATATGAATGCATTTATTGTTCCATCTTCCTTTGCTTTTTCTTTAACACGCTTACTGAGAGGAAGTGTATTAACCCGTTGGGACATATTGTAGATGATGTAATAAGCAATTAAAGGCCTGATTTTTTTTAAACCTTACTGTTTTTTCTGTTGGTAGAGAAAAGGCTGCTCACTTGGGTTTATCTCCTTTGCAGCCGTTTCTAGACTTATTCTACTCACTGCATTGCTTCTTTGGGGAAATTTAGTAGCCTAGTGTCCAAGCTGCTTCTTCATTAACCATCACTGTGATAAAACTTATCTTCGTCAGTGAGAGTAGCTCCTATCAAGACTTTTTCCTGTCATACCGCATAGCTCTCCCAGAACAATTTCCCCCAGGTCCCATCTACCTCTTGTTTCCTATGTGACTGATAATCCTTTTTCCTTCATTCCTACTGAGCACTGCCTCATTTCTGCTGCACATCTTCATTAGCTAGGACTTTGTTGCAGTCATCGTAGTATTGGAATGTCCTTGATGAACATCTGTCCCTTCACTGGAAGGTTTGCCTGCCAGTAGATATGGGCTTTCCCTTGTACATACACTTGTTTTCCTAGGTCTGGCTCTAGTAAAGCAGAACAACCCACTGATTTATACACAGATTGAAAATACATTTGTCTCTATTGACTCTTGATTACAATTTGTCCTCTGCCAAACTGTGATGCTCTGTTGCATTATGCAGCAAATACTGGTTGTCCAAGTATCTGGGGTCTGGAGAAATGGCTAAGTGTAACAAAAATTTTACCAACAGCGTCAAGATTTATCCTTTCTCTTTCATGGTCTAGACAGTGCAGGTAGAAATACACCCCATTTTATTATATACAGACATGCAGATATGGGTGTATAAATAATAGAAATAGAAAGGTCTGAGAATGTAAACTTCCCATCATTGTGATTACTTTATTTATTAATCTAGTGTGGCTGCTTGATTTCTTTCATTTTACTCTCTTTCAAAACAATAAGAAAAATAAGATTGGGAGGTGAGGGGAAAATTACTTAATATGGTTTTATCTCATCAAAGAAGGAAGAATTATGCATTTCTTCTTTTCTGAGGCATGTACATAGATTCTTGAACTATTGAGAGGAGGAACGGAAAGTAACCTTTCAGGCTTTTTGAAGAATAAAATAAAAACAAAAGCAGAATACTTCACTAGCTTATGGGGAAACTTGATTTCTTAAAATGTCCCCAAATTAACCCAACTTCAATGAGATGACATTCTGGAAGATTTTATGATTTTAGAAACCTCATGGAAAGAGATACCTTTCCATTTCTACATTTTCTGTTCTAGTATGTCCCAGGCCAATCAAAACTTACAGTTATGGCAGGCTGTGCCTAATTTATTTCTCTGCTTAAATATGTCTGCATTATGCAATATTTGCCAAAACAGCAGTACCTAGGAACCTGTTTCTAATTGCAGAAAAGTGAGGCAATGCCCCAGAGCTCTGGAAGCGCAGTGCTTTATACCTTTCTGTGAGCAAGTAGTGAGAGGTATTACTTTTGAGTTCTGGTTTTCTTCATTAGTAAAGTTTTGTCGCTGTTGTTGGTTTTTTTAGATCAAGGAAGATCAAAAGCCAATATTAAAAAAACCCCTCTCCCTGGGAGGGAAAGAGTGGTCATTTTTCCTGCAACAGACCTAGTCTTCCAGAGAAAACTGAGGCAAGATGGTTAAGAGGCTGGGGAAATATATCCTGCTGACATAAAATTTAACGCACCAGCCTGTTAATCACATACTCTGTAGGTAAATAAAGATTTCCTAGAAAAGCCATGCATTTTATTAAATTAACAAATATATTTCTGAAATAATGGTGAGGCTAGCTTTCAGGCAAGCAAGACCTCTTTCAGTCTAAAAAAGAAATGGCAATCTTCAAGTTAAATACAGGTTGTAAACCACTAAGTTTAGTTAGTATAATTAACATAAATGGTTAGTGTAACAGAAATTAGCTCCTGTGAGCAGAGAGGCATGCTAGCAAAGGAATATATAGGCTGATATTCTCAGCCAGTTAGTGACAGTACTAACTTAAAATATTTTCAGTCCTCTGCATCAGGTCCCTACCCTTATACCTTTTACCTGTACACTTTTGCTTGAGTCCTCTAAAACTGCTTGAACAACTACTGTTAAGTAGATCAGGGAAGTTATCCTACTTTAAAAAAACCCATCAGCTTGCTTTTATTTTCCTGTTTCATTTTTCTTTTTAAGGTAGACAGTTCTCAGGGTATGACTACATGAACAGTTCTGCTGGGAAACCTAGCAGGGTGGTGTGCTGTGATGCAGAGCTGAGAAGGTAACACCAATTCCTAGCCCAAGAGCTGAGCAGTTAGTGCACATGGAATTTTAAAGGAAATATTGTGCTCCAAAACTGATAGCTAGTCTATGGGTTTTTTGCATGAAAGAATTTACAGTAATTTTTACAGTAAAGTACCATCAGCACCTGTGGGATGACGCAGCACATGCTGCAGACAGGGATATATCCTTTAGCCTTCAAACTAGAATTTCAGCACTGCCATTAAAAAAAATTTTCAAAAGTCTTCTAAGGTTCTTAGGGTCTAAATATGTTTGGTAGGCGAGAAGGGAACTGGAGCTCAGGTGCAGTAGAGCAAAATTATCTGTAAGGAATGAAAAAACTGAAATTTATTTGGGTTAATGACCTTAGTTCTGTATTATTTGAGGTATTCAGTGTATCTGCTGCTCATTACAAGAGCTTTTCCACCAAAGAAAGCAATCTAAAAAGCCTCATAATTGCTGTGCACTGTTACCATAGGTGACCATATAAATTATGGGAAGATACACAACATTTTTGTTGGCATCTGTTTGAGGGGAAAGAAAAAGCAGGGCTAAAACTCCCAGTACAAGAAAAGCAAGAGCAAATCTGGAAAGCAGTCATTCATTACTCATCCCTTGTCATAAACGCACACAAATTAGGTGTAGCCAAGTTGATGGAATAAAACCTCTACAAGAAAACTTGCTGATAATACAATACTTTTTTGTTGCTTCAGTTTGAGATTTAATGGCTTAGAAGTCGTTGAGGTTTGAGGTTTTTAATTTCTTGTTTTTGCCATTTAAGGTAATAGTGAGGAAAATCTTGATGCTAGCTATCACATAACTTTTATGCTTTATTCTTATGAGTGACCTGTTCCTCGTTGTTTTCTTTTTCGCTATAAACCCTGATCTGGTGTCATTTGTTCAGTCCCTTGTGTTACTGCCTATAAGGTTGGCAGCAGCATGGGCTGTGTTTCTGCAGGAGTCAGCCTGCCAAAGCACAGGTATTCTGTTATTACAGAAATTGGCAGATGGAGGTGCTAATAGCTAGAGACAAGGATGGAGACAGGGTTCTGCTTACTTTGTAAAAAAAAAAAAAAAAGCCCAAAAAGCCCTCCAGCTGAAGGTGAGGAGCACAATCTGGCAGCTCTTTTTGAACAGGAGAAGTGCTAGCGATGCCCAGGCAGCTTCTGTGACTTCAGGGGTAAACGCAGGGGGTTTGCCGTGCATCTGCCTTGTGCTTACTTGCCAATAATTGTGTTCCTCTTTGTTCTCTTGAGGAATGTTCTCCTTTCTCTGTAAGTACCACTTCTTTTCCCTTCTCATGGTGTAAGCTGTGACGCTGAGCGCACACAGTTCAGCCTCTGAAGACAGGTCATAGCAAACATCACTTGCTGTTTAATTTTGAACAAACATGGCCAACTCCTCCCATGTGTCATAGATATTTTGTTTAGAGTATAGAAGCAGATATGAAAGCAAAACAAAGTATTTACTGCTTCATCAAAGGTGAGTGCCAGTCCATCTATAATAACCAATTTCATTTAATCTCTCATAAAATCCAGGCTGCTGGGCCATTTCTCTTTCCTTGCCATTGCTTTCCAGTTAGAGGCTCCTGTTTCCTGAGGGAAGAGGGGATTCAATTCCTCCATGGGGTACAAAGTGATTTGATTCCAAGTATTCTCTGTAACATACATGTTCATAGATGAAATTCATCAATAATTCCTACTTCTGCTCACATTTATAGCATCAGTTGTTGCCAATTTTTAAACTTGCAATTTTAAAAATATATTTAGTTCCATCCAGAATTTAAAAGATGTTTGACATAGTCATTGAACCTTTTATTGTCCTTAATTAAAAAAAAAACAGTTAACCTGTTCAATTTTAAGGAAAGGTTCACTATAAAGGAACAGACTTGTTAAAACCTGAATTTATGTGCATTTTTCTCAGCGTGCTACCTTCTCCCTTAACAGTCAATACCAAATCAGAGTATACATTTTCCTGTAAGATCTACAAATATCAGAAACATTTAAAAGTTTCTCACATAAGTCCATTTGGAGCTTTATGAACTCCTATATATTATCAATGAAGCAGGTAGTGCACCTGTTTAGTGTTTTATTAATTGCAGGGTAGAAAGTTGCATGTAGGAATAAAGGAGAATTACATAGCTAGTGGCTTCAACACAACAATAATATAGCTTGTTTTGATGCTTCTGTATTGTGTAATACAGGAGTCCTTCAGAAGAAATGTTCAAGAGCTCTTATTTTTTTTACTCAGAGATTTTGTGAAAAACTCCTGAAAGGAAAGATATAGATCTCAATACATAAATTTTGTAGAATGGCTGATGAAGTTGAAACTTCATTTCAAAAAGCACTGGGCTTTGTTTAACTCTGTATTTTTAGTATCCAGAGTTACTGAACCAGACTTTACTTAATTAATAACTATAGGATGTGAGGCAGTTCCAGTGCTGCTTTTTCTATTAACTTGCAATTTCCTTTAGGAAATGAATAAACTGGGGGGTGGGGGGACAAGGCATGGCATGGCTGCTGAGAATAAATGTGGTACCACTGTACACTGCCAAATTCATTTGAATGAGTTAACAAACATGGATTAAGTTTAATTCCATAACTCATGCAACACGTTTTGTAGGAAGAATTTTTAAGATGAATATGGATTGAGATTAGGAAAGCAAAGAGGTCAGTTCTAACTGCTCATTCAAACAGTATTCTAGTGTTAAAATTCAGTTGGTAATTTATCACTATCAAGTCCATATTTACGTAAGATATTGAGACATTTCAAATAGAATTCCCCTTTTTAAATGTAATCTATATGACTTCCATTGAAATTCCATTTTGTCACTGAAAGCAGCATCTAGAATGTTCTAGCTTTTAAAAATTTCATAAAGGTTGGGCTAGACTTAAAGTTGCCTTTTTTTGAAAATCTACCATGGAAGTGTGAACTGCTGAAGCCTGTGGCTCTTTCCTGAAGGTTGCATTAAAAGTAAAAAGACAACATTCCAAACATTTTCCACTTGGATAAAGGGCAATACTAGTATTTGATGGTATTTAATGAGTAGTTTAGTTGTGATTTTGCCAATTAAATTCAGTATTCTTATATTCTGGATAGGTGTTTTAAATATTCTAATTTCAGGAGGTTATCACTTATTTATGGGGAAGTTTTGTATTTAAGTAATTCCATTAATTATAGCAACTCTTAATGTAAATATCTAGTTTTCAATTGTTATCAATTAAGAATACTGCTGAAGTAGCGATATTTTCTGTCTGAACACCTCAAACTGTAAAATTATCCATTTTCTCAAATTAAATATTGCAGGACATAAGTTTATTGCAAATATTTGTATTTTCAGGTATATTTGAATAGGAAAGAACCATATCTCTTTCTACAAAAACACTAATTGAATGTGCACAGTGAGTTTTCCACAAACACTACTTATTTCCTGTGCTAATAGTGCATATTCAGCAAATATGATTGTTGAAATCAAAGGAATTACAGTTAGGCAGCTATCAGAAATAAAATGTAAGAACATAACAATCTCACATTTGCTGCAAGAATTAATCAAATGCTCTACAAAAAACCCCACCTATATAAGAGTTTTTGTTATCTACATGCAAACATGGGACTACTAGCGCTGAGCTTGTACTATCTTGTATATGGCATAAACTGCAGAATGGGTCTCAGTGTAGCTTCCCTGTCATTTAACACGTGCTCATGAAGGAATCAGCCCTGCTTCCAGTTTTATTTATTAGACACCTATGGTCAGTGCCTGGGTTTATAGTTTTTTGATATCATAGATTCATCATTTATGTGGATACCGGTTTAAAACATTTGTCTTTTGTTTAATTTAGGCTGTGTATAAGCATCTAGTCATTTGTGTACCTGAAAATTTCTTGTTCTTGATTAACATGTGCTAGTGAGTTCATCTGAGTGTGTCTTGTTATTAAGTTTCTTTATTAAAGTCACCTTTTAATTTCCTGAGTTAATTAAAGATTTCTGTTATTTCTTCAGTCTCTGTAGTTGTGTGATGGGAAGTATAGTACCTTCTACTCGTTTGGCTTCTTGTAATTTATCATGCTGTCAATGGAGTTGTTGAACTATTACTTTCTGTTTAAGTATTAGAAATGAGTGACTGAAACAAACGATGTTCTAATAGCTAACATATATTTATAAATTATATTAAGTACTATCTTTAACATCATACTGAACGTAGACATTGAATGAAACATGGCGTTTCATCATTTTGGTCTTTGTTATGGATGCAGTATAATGGAGGTGTTCGTTTAGATTTAATTTTCTTTGGTACTAAAGAGCTAACTGTATTTTTTAACATCCATTTTTTGATTTCTGTTCTGCATATAGTTAGAAGTACTGGAAAATCACCCCTTCTTCCAACCCCCCAAAATAATTTTTGGGCCAAATTTACCTTTGCTTAGTGATGTGCAGGTTTGGTATGCACCTGTTTGTGCCTACAGATTAATGGGCACTTAAAAATGATCAATGACAGCTGGCAAGAAGAGTTGACTTTAAGGTGATTAAATAACTACGATAATATAAGCATCCAAAACAAAAGACAAACAAAACCAAAACCCCCAAACAAAACAAAAAACCCCAAACAAACAAAAAACAGGAAAAGAGTCTAATTTGTATCCTAGTGTTTACGAAGTCTGAGAGAGGGAGTTCCATTCCTTTTCCTGCTTACTGTCCAATCCAAACCTTTCAAGCAGTCTTGAGTTTAGTGTCTTGTCCATGTGTCCTGCCACTGGAATAATAAGCTTTCCCACTGCGGACTGTGCCGTACCTTGGTGTACCCTTGTGGGAAAACTGTCTCCAGAAGATCGGTGAAGTTGTGTTTGAGTGTCTGTAACTTATGGGATATTGAATCCAGGAATTACACATCCTGGATGTGTATTTTACTTTAAAGATTATTATGCAAAAGGCACATAATATATCCATTTTTAACATAAGGTAGCATAAGTTTTTAACAAATCAAGACCCCTCTGTGGGATTTAGATGGTGATGAGATGCCTCTCCTGAAAGGACTCCAGTTTCAGCAGAATACAGGTAGTAATTAAACAGCTCCAAATGAGGACCTCTTCTCTGCATGGAGACAGCTTAAGTGATCAGAATAGTTTCTGACCCAGGTGGAGAAGCTCGGTGAGTTGTTAGACCCTCCAAGGTAAATCAGCACAAAAACACAGGCAACAAAATTTTGTTGCTTAAACCACAGGTCTAAATTCTGAAGAAGTCTGAGGCATCAGGGAACCATGGTAGATCACATTCCTGTAGCCGTAGTCTTGCATCTCCTGGGAAAGTGACTCAATTAACATGCTATGTGTTAGTATCTTACAGATGATCCATCTCACTTGGAAGGAATTAAATAAATCATCAACAGTATGTTTGCCCACCATATGGTGTTATGGCATGTATCTAGGCTGTGGGAGGTGCAGGTGCAATTCCTTACTTTTAAACAAACAAAGCAAGACCTTTACCCTTATTTCTCACATTCTTGGTAGAAGTGGTCCTGCAATTATTTGGACTCGCCTCTATCTTCTTTCTTGCTCTATTCTCAAGTTTTGGGTTTTTCTTAATAGGAATAACTTTGTATATTTTATTTTACTATCCACACTACATCCTTGTGATTCTCTGCTTCCTCATGCAAATTAACTGATGGGAAGAAAACCCATCTGATTTGTCTTGCAATAGGTATCATCATGGGGTTGAATGTAGAGACAGGAAAGCTACATGCAATGAGAGAAGTGACTTCCAGTATTTGGAAATATTAAAGCAGACATATCTAAAAGAATACCTTTGTGTGCTTTCATGCCTTCAAATCTTTCTGCTGCCCAAAACAATGTAATAGGCAGGTCTTAAACCTGTAAAGCACTTCGCTGTGGGCTAATTCATAATCAGTGTCCACTTTCTTACAGGTTATCATGCTGGTGCAACATCAAGTGGTTGAGTGATGCCAAGTTCAATGTGGCAAATACAGTTCAATCATTTATTTCAATTTAGGGAGCTGGAATTAGGTTGTAATTAGCTGCATCAGTTCATTCTGTTTTCTTACTCTGACCTGACCGCCATGGCAGAATATGAATTACGTGGCTGCAATTTTTAGAATGAGCTGTCTGCCAACTCTTTGATTTTAGTATTGATCATGAATAATTTAAAAAGTATATCCTCAAGATTTACAAGCCGTATTATATGAAGAAACTGAAAGTCTTATAGATAGTTTAGAGACTTTATGACTCAACACTTAAAAAGTTGCATTTGTTGTTTAATATACTGAAAACACTTCTTTAACAAAAGAATAACCTTTGATTTATTGCTGAATGTTTACTTAACTATTGTAGTTATATTCCTATACATCAAATAAATACCACTAAAAAAGAACATAAGAGGCCTTTGGATATAGTGTGATTCTTAAAATTTGGGATATTTTGAGTTTTTTGGGAAATTACGATAGCTATAAGAAAAAATAATATAATTCTTAGCCTTATTTTTTCAAATTTCAAAAAACTGAGCATGTCAAAATCTGCCCCTAATTATTACGTGTTATGGAGGTGTTGATGGTGAACCTGTCAGCTGCCTGTGCATGCACTGGAAGTTGTAGAACATTGCTACCATCAAAACCAATAAGAACTAGAAACATACACTACAAAAAACCCCCCTTATTTATCAAATGCAAATCAAAGAGTAAAAATGGTCCCTACTATACAGAATTATAAACTCAGATAATCTTACAGTCCAGTTTTCTAGTTTTGTGTCATCATGCAGTTGAATTGATGGAAGCTAAGGCACTGGTTTTAGATCCAAAGTATACAAAAAACTGGTATGAGAGAAAAAATCTCACACTTCTATAAATTACATCTTTTTCTGAAATGTATAATGTATTTAGAGTGCATGATTGTATGATGTAGGGGTTATGCCTTCATCAGCATGACTTGCATAAGCTCTGACATTCAGGAATAATGTGGCCTTCCTAAAGTGATATTCATTGAGTGTTTTCATCTTTCATATGTGTGTGAGCAAGGGTTTGGGATGACTGCATTACTCATAAATGAGCAATATGTAAGTTATACAGATCAAACCAAACAGCCATCAATAAAAGCTTTGTAGATTGCATTGCCATATATTATGCATATGCCACATGTTTCATGACAGAAAAAGATAGAAATTAAGAACTGTGTTATGGGCTTAATTCTCTTAGATTATAAAACTAGTTCCCTTATTTGTATCAGTCTAAATTTGAAGTCATGAAGCAGGTGCTGTGTATCTCAGTGGAAAGCTGAATCTCCCAATTTAGGTTATCCAACCCTTTAATTTCCAACTTTTAGGATCACAAGATAAGAGGTCCAAAAGTGCTCACTGGTGCTAAATGAAATATCAAGCATATATATCATGAGCTTATAGATGAATTGCAGATCTTAACAGAAAAGTGCCTTGGCATTTTGAGTTAGGAACAGCTATAAATGTAATTAGATATTTTTAGAGTCAGACTAGGTCTCCAAAAGAGTGTTTTGGGTTTTTTTTATGTATGGAACAGGTGAAAGGGGTGTGCAGTGGACTATATCTGACACAACAGGTATGATAACAGCCTGTGTGGGTTACAAGAGAGCATTAATTTAATCATTTTCATGTACATGGTAATGGAAAGATGGTGGTAGGTGCCATATTTAAGAACCCTGGCAACAAGTTTTTACGTGTTTTGATGAATTTACTTTCAGAAGAATCTGGGAAATTGCAAAGAGAAGATGTCTCATGTTATACAATCTGTTTCAATCAATATGAAATAGATGTGCTATAACTGGATTTTGAGAGAGATGACTGAGTCAGAGCAAAACAACTGCAGAAAAAGGAAGCTGAAAGTCCTCAGGTTAGATCTCTATTTGTGGCTCTGTTTCTCACTTCATAGATTTTGTTGTTGTTGTTGTTTTTCAACCCTTGGTGATTAACAAGTTCATTTTATTTCTTCATTTTCTTTCCATCTCTTAATGATCCAGCTCAACTCCTAAAGACTATATAGTAGGGATCTAATTACATACAAGTGCTGTCTGGAAAACAATTGGAGAATTTAAGACAAAACAGTGCTTTGGATGTAAGAGTCACAATGATCCTGTGCTGCAATATTGGTGTAAAGCATAAAATCAAAATGTGAATATCTGCCTCTTAAGTTATCTATGCCAAATTACATGGATTCTGTCATTTTCTGCTCACAGGACATGCTATGTAAAAGCAGTCACTTCCATGTATATATTTTGTGCAGATGGTCCAGTATTTTTGGTCATCACACAAAATCTTCTCTAGTGTGGATTAGCAGCATTGTAATACTTTTACTTATTTTTAGTAGTTATAGTGAGGTACTGAATAGAATGGGGAAGGATGAGAAATAGGATGGTAGAACTGGAAGTCCCTCAGAGTAGCTGTAATCCCTTCCATGTGATTGACTGGCACCCTTGATCCACCTCTGTATGGTAAAAATGAGCAATACCTACTGACACATATCAGTAAGATATCTGCTTGTAAGAATAGCGAAGGTAATTTTTTTTTGTGCTAGAAATTGCTCTTAAGGATGGACAATAACTTAGTGTCTGTCTCTTTGTCATGGCTGTGAGCAGCATGTGAGAAAAGAGCTAGAGGCTGCGCATCAAGTCTTTGTGAGCATATGTGGTCCCTAACAGCATACTGGGAATGGGATATATATAAATATATAGTGCCTTATATATGTTGCCGTGCATATTATAATAAAAAGAGATATCCTCATTGTAGTGGCATGCTCAAATGTTCCCCAGGAGGCGGTGAAAGACAAGATTTCTTAGAGAGCCTGTTTGAAGCTGTTCAGAAGCTCCTGTGGTCGCTGCAGAGTGTAGAAAATACTGCAGTATAGAATTAGGTAGATGGTAGCTTTGAAAACAATATTAAAGGAAGATAACTGATAAATTTATTGATTGAAACCTCAACAATATGAAAGAACTTTCTAGCTGATAACCATTGGTGTTCTGCAAGGCCAGAAGCTTTGCAAATGCTCGAAGTAATGCTCTGGAGGAAAATTATCATTTTTATCTGAGGAAATAATTTTATTTTTGAAGACTATCTCTCTATTACTGTCATCATAGGAATGTGTGGTCTTCATTATCCTCACTCCTTACAGCTGTGCAATACACAACCCTTAGTATTGCTAAAGTTCCACACGCTTCATGGGAGCAACAGGTGCCTGCAATTTTTGATGCTTTCTCATAATTACAATGACACAATTAGAGAATTGATCAGTGATCCACAATCTAAATTGTGAGCCACTTGTCTTTTTCCAATGACTTCCTGTATATTGAAAGAAGTCAAATTTCTGCTGCAGGGCAGAGTGGTAGCATAAGGCCCTTACTAGCCTTTGCTAGCTCACGATAAATGGCTGAAGCCTGTTACTGAACAAGGGTTTATTTACAGATGGTTAATTAGAGACCTAACTGAATCTTTTAGAAGGACAGATGCAAATTGATTAACATCTATATCATCTACATGAGCAGTCATTAATGACAAGCCCTTACAAGAAAAAATAAAGTGATATATCCAATTAATATCTTCAGCTTGCTCAGCAGTTCACTGAAAATTAGGAAACTCTAATGACCAAAATCAGGCAAACTGAAAGAAAATTACAACTATAGAGTGCCCTTTAATGTGGACATGAAAATTTTTTAAAAATATATAAAGAAAATTGTAAAAATAACACTCAATAATATAAAGATCAAATGGATATGTTAATCCCCTAAATTAAGTTTATCATTATGTATGTGTTAAGATACCTCCCATAACAGAAGGTTACACAAAGATAATTCTTTTCTTAAATGGAGAAAAATATTTGTCTGTGTTTTAAGTTATATAACTCATGCTAAATTCATAGAAGTTTGAATAAGGACAAAACCAATTGGAATTTGAAGGGCAAAGATTGCTTGAGCAAAGAGTGTTAGCTGATAAACAGACTAAAAAAGATAGTGTTTGGAATTGCAAATTTCAATGCTAGGTGATTCTGCAAAAACAGGGACTTTACAACAATCAGAACTGGAAGTCATCCAGAAATGTCACAGCAGAAGAATGAGGGACAAGGGAGCTGGAGAAACTAGAAACCATTCTGGCAATTTATGATCAAAGAGAACTAAAAGACACCTATGAAATTCTTAAATATATTGATGGCTCTAGAACCTCTTAGCACAACTCATTTCAACAGACATTTGGGGAATTATGAGAAACTGCTCTGTCTGGGACTGAGGAGGTTTTCAAGATGATTTCTTTTTCAAGGTCTTTGACATAGTTCTTAATATGCTTCCATTTTTGCTTCAATGTAACATTCCAGAGATTTCTGATAGCACAGTTAGAAATAATATGTATGCTATCTGCATGTATATATAAATGCATATGTATTTTTTTTTTACGTGGCATGTCTTGTCTATGTGGAATACAGCAGGAGAAAGCTGAGAAAAAATAAACAAAAAACCCTTAGGAGAGCTAAGTTGGGTTTGGCTTGCTATAGACAAGTGCTGAAGGTTGCCCTAAGTCAATGTAGCTGTAAATGGCAATTTGGTCAATTAAGCTGGGAAGTAGGTGGCAGTGAGATTTGTCACTAGCTGTTGTAATTCCCTGAGGGCCCCTATCCAGAGGACCTGGCATGCATGGTAGGCCCAGCTACCTATAACTTCTCCTCCGTGGAGAAAGCATGACCTACTTCAGACATACAAAATCTTTTAGATGTTCTGAGTATAGTGCATGGGTAACTGCCATTTAAAAGACAGCTTGTATGTTCTCTGAACCTATAACCTTCCTGTAACTACAGTATTTAACTACAGCACTTTCCTCTCTGGTTGCAGGTCCATCAGGACATGTTCCATGCCTTAATTGCATTCTTTGTATTCAGTCCCACACAATCACTTCTAAATTGTAACTCTGTCTTTATAAAACATGCCTGCTTTGTCTGTGATCTCTTGCTTTGTCTGTGACCTGTTTCCAGAATATCCCTTGCCACATATCTCTCACACTTAAAATGTTTTATAGATTATTTTTTTTTAAATTTATTTTATTATCTTCAACATGCTGCTGCAGGCAGCACAGATCTCCACAACTAAAACTTTTTAACTGGCTCCTTAGTTGTGCTCTTTTGTTAATGCTTTCCTCACTATGGCAGTATTGTGTGTTAAAATAGTAGTGGCACACGTAGTTCCATACTGCTGTATATTCTTATGGAAATCTAATCGTGCTCTGATTGTATCACTGCATTTTTAAACAGATTTGTTTTACAATAATGAAAGGCAGGAATCGTCAATGTTACCCGAGTCAAGGCCAAGTTTTAAATTAAATTCTAAGCCTTGGATAGAACTGGTATTAGGAAAAATTGTGAATTGTCCCACATCTCAAAGATAGCTGAGAAGTTTCTGAAAGACTTGGGCAAAATTGTTCTGTTTGAGCAGAACTCAGTACAGAAAGTTAAAGAAGATTACGAGCATGTGACAATAACTTGAGAGTGAAAGCAGCTTTGGAATTTTAATTATAATAGTTGTTGCTACTATGCTTGTCTTGAATATCTCTATATTTTGAAATTAGTAGCATATTATCCTTTCTAAGGATTTCTCTGTGAAAGGAGACAGAAAGGTCTCCAGGAAGCAGTATGTCCAATATCCACATGATGCATTCATTCTGTAATAAGATTCCTTCTAATTTCCTTGCATAGCTTTAATTACAGTTTTATTTTCCAAGTGTTAACAAGGCAGCTTTCATCTGCTTAACTTCATACAGAAATTTGCACTGTTATCTATCTATGGGTAGTTTAATTGGAGAGGAGTAGGGGGTGTTAAAATACCCAGCACAGGTTGAGCTAAAAGAACTTCACGTGCCCCTTCCCACTGGCGCAGGCTGCAGTGTTTCAAAGTCCCCTGGTAGTGATAGATCTGACCTGCTCCAGCCCTTGAGATGCACTCAGGGCCAGGGATCCCACACTGCTGAAGCTCCACTGACTTCACTGGAACTGTGATTCAAATTTTTACTCTTCTTCTGGCATGATTAACAAATAAATCAGTAAGTCTGAAACTTCTGGTTATGGTATGACAGGCCATTGAAAGATGCTTTCTGAGTGACACACAGCCTTCACAAAGTCTGCGAAGAATGGTTTAATTGCTAAAGAGGCTGGGACTGGCATTTAGTAGCCACTGCTGGTTTTGTGCTGCTGATCTAACCACAGGGATTAGCAGTGGGTTCCTGTTTTTCACTGTTGCTGAAGAGGGAAACACTGATTTGAGTGGCTGCCCGCAGGAGGGGGGAAATGAAACAGACGGGAGTTTAGTGCTGAATGAGTACACTGTGTGTTATTTTATGGATGGCTGGTATTGCGATACACTATCTTTTAAGACCTATAGAAATCCTGTCTTGTAGTTACTATTGAACGCAAATAACCAGAAAGAAAATATGCGCAGTTTATAACTTACTGTGGGATGTAGCGTAATGCAGAGTGCGGTAGTTACAGCACAGGCTAATAAAGAAGTGTTTGTTTGGCATACTTTACAAAGCTCGGTTTCCATAGTAACAACCATGTGAATACTTTCAGCTTCAGAAATAACATCTGCTTGATGACTGATCTCAAATCTCAACCCTTGTTTAAGTAAATAAGATCCTGCTCCTTCTGCTTATTGTGTTAGTCGGTGGCATTTGATATGGGGCATTTATTTCCATGGAAAGAGCACCCTAAAATTGGGTTTGGTCTTGGGAAAGGGTGGGGAAAAGGGAAGAGGAATCAGAAAACAAAGGTGAAATGCAAGATTTGCCTCATTTGCCTAATAGTCACTGCTAAAATAAACTAGAGTTTATATGTAGTGGAAAAGTAAATGTGTTATACCATTCTGGCGGAAGTACAGGACAATTACTTCTGTAATTTACTTTTGGCAGTAGATTAACCTCTATGCGTAAAATTAAGAGAAGAGAAATTGTTTGTTAGATATGAAAAACTATGTAAGGTGGAGTACAAAGCTTCATGAAATGCAAGGATTTAAAGCAAACTCCAATGAAAAGTGCACAAATCTGTGAATTTTCAAGGAAACTCCTTAAAAAAGATGGTCAGTCTGCTATGAAAATGGTGTGCCTTTTGAAGAAAAGATGTTTCAAGCATCATTGCTGCGGCTAAATTCTACAATGTAAAATTTAAAGTGAGAACATTCCCTGAGGGAAAATAACAGGCTTTTCTGTACTTTCATGCAATAAGGATGGTGACTATAGAATTCAATGTGAATAATGATATTTGTGGTGGTGGCTGTGTACCACCTTACTGAAGAAAATAATAAAAATACAAATTATAAATATAAAATAATTAAAAGTTCCTGCTGTGCCACAGTAAACACACGTGGAACAGAAGTCTAAGTTGAGCTAGACTCTGTTTCCATACTACTCATTTTCAGTAAGCAGTGCTCAGGGGGCTAAGCAGACTTGGAATATGGTACTCTCTATGTAAGTGGAGTAAGTAAATGAGATTCAGCAAATTTTCTACTTTATACAGTAGATCTTTGCAGGTTTAATAAAAATCATACAGATTTTTTTCCTGTTTTGTTATTTATGAAATATAAACCTGCCTCTTTTTAAAGAAAAATTATTCCCCCAGTTACGTTAAGCTAAGCTGAGTAACATGCGTAAATAATTTCATTCGTGTGAGTAATCCTGTTTGCTTTAATGCAACCATTTCTCCAAGCAGTAATTCTCATGTATCTAATTATTTGTCAGATTAGATGCTGTAGGTTTCATTTCTTGTGCATTTTCAGTGAAGGTCCTATTATTTTTGTGACCACTAAGTACTAACAGTCTTGATGCAGGCCATCTTGGAAAGCAACATTAAGTGATAATACTTGAGTTTGAGCAAAATTTTTCAAAGACACCATTAGGAAATAATAATATAGTGTTATATTTGCAGCTGGTATAAATCATCATAGTTCTGCTGTTAATCCAGTGTTGTGCCGATTTAGGCAACTGAGGATTATCTCACAGATATTTGAGATTTGAATTAATTCATGGGATCCAAGTGAAAAACTGTACCCAATTATGCTTTCAAATTGGTGAATGGGCCAGAGTAGGTGATGGAGGTCCTCAAGAGAGGAAAGTGAGAGATGCATCTTGGAAGCCCTTTACAAAGGTCTGGTTTGTGCTTCCTCAAGCCTGCTAGCCTGCCCTCTCCCTTTCCACCTTGTTGGCAGTAATTACTTCCAAAACTGCCAGTCAGTTTAGTGCCTGCTGCTGCTACTATATAATACAGCAAAGCTAGGTTCCCTTTTGTTCCCTTCACATACCTTTCCTTGGGATAGAGAAGTCTCTTATGGTTTCTTCCTGCTGCTGGAGCAGCTATGATCTGATCCACACTATCCACAGACAGTCACCAGGATGAAAACTTCTATACACTTACAAATCTTAAATAGTGGGATGATTTGTTTCAGAATATTTTTGGCTATGTTGTACACTTTTTACAGCTGTCCTTGGACTGTGGCAAGGACAACCAAAATAAAAGCGATGTCATACTTTCAGACATTTGGTTTGTGTCTTCCCTACATTTCAGGAGGCTGTGATCTGTGTAAGTTGTCATGATAGAAAGTAATTTGTTATTCTGGTGCCATTAGCATTTTTTTCCCACATTAAGAATATTGCCAACTTTGCACTTTAATCCCTTCTGCTGACAGCTAGTTTTCACAATGTGTCTTGATTTACTCCTCTTTTTTTTATTATTACTATTCCAGGTATAAATGTTTTAATTTATCATTCACTAGGCATCCTGGATGTGGCCAGGAGGTTACAAAAGAACATTAAAAGACATTGCTGAAGAAAAGTTCACTAAAAGTGTATTTTGGATGACATATGGTGTACTATATTTCCTTTCCCGTTTTGCAAGAAATGCAAAATACAGCAAAATAATTTCACGACACTTGCCTTTCCTATCCCTCAAGTCTGGCATAGATCCCCTAAACAATAATAAAATCTTAGCTTTAATGACTCTAGGATGCTGCACAGCTACAGGAATGAGATCTCTGTGATCACAAAAGGCACTTGCTAGTCAGGACTTTTGACTTCTGTCCGAGATTTGTTGTCACAGTGACATATTAAACTTTTATGATCCATCTTAAACAGAGGACAGCCCAAGTTTATCCACCCCATAGACACTTCCCAAACCTGTAGCTGACTCAATTCTCTTTTCCCCAATGAAAGTAGTCTCTACAGTGCTCATCCTTAGCTCTGCATTTCCCTGCCTGCAACCATAGCCACTCTTGTTAGTCTGCAACTTAGGCAGAATTTAAACTGCGCCTAGTACTTCATATTTCCCGCCCTGAAAAGTTGTTAGTGGCTCTGGAGGGACCACGTCCTCTTCTGTCAGGCATTCTGGGGTAAAGTTGACTCACTGTGATATATGGAAGTGATGATCTGGTCTTAAGTGATCAACCTAAGATCAGTGATGGACTGTCAGTAATTTGTCACCAGTGCAATGTGAGTTTTCGTAGATAAGCCTTTCAGGTTGAATTGTGAAGGAATATCAGAAATCTCCACTTGTTTCTAATACTTGGGGATCCAACAGATACACCCATCTAGGAAACAAATTCCCATTAGCTTCATTTCACTGCGCAACACCACTTTCACTTAGAGAAGTTGAAATGGCACTAGGAAGAATTTACAGGAAGGTATCTGGGGATACATGACGCTTGGTATATGCCACAGACAGAGGGACACAGTTGCTTTTCCCAAGAGCCTCTAGCTAGCTGCTGCCAAGGTAAATTTCTTTTCACAGACTGGGTGCTAGCATTGCCAGCCTTTAATCAGACTCATACAGCTTAACAGGGGAATGTTCTGGAGGCTCTTGGGGATTCCTCTGGTAGTAATCCGGTAAAACCACTACACACACCATTGTAAGTTATGTTCAATATCTTCCAGATTAACCTGAAATTACTTTTATTAGTGGGCAAGGTGTAACAGTAAAGTAAAAACAAGCTGATTTAACAGGATGAAGATACAGGAAACTGCACACATGGACACACAGAAAAGGAAATGCAACGTGCCTTGCAGCTACCTGATACTTTGGTTTAACCTCAATGTCTTTGGTTCTGTTCAGCCAGTTGTGAAAGTCAAGAGAACTGCACGATGGTTCATACTAGTGTCACAGTTTAGAAAAAGCAACCTCTAGGCAGTAAGATGAAAGCTGAATAGGCAAACCTGACTAGGAGTTATTTCTGGAAACCCCATTGAAAATAAGTGTGTCTGCAGGTGTTTCTCATAGCTTTGTCTTAATAAATCAGTTTTAATCAGAATATCAATTCATAACTCTCCAACTAATGAAATGCAATATGAGATTGTATTACATTTTGAAACAAAGTCTCTTACTAGATTAACTGAGAGGAACTTTGTTGCAAATAAATACAGTTCTTGTAACAAAAATACTGCTCTTCTGAGCATAAACACAGATGGATGCATAAATTTAACATCAGTACATAACCTTTGATAACTAGCAACTACATTCTACTCAGAAAAGCCTGCAAAAAAGAATACAACCTATCACTGCATATTGATATAGTTGAGATAAAGAGGTGAGACAATAAATTGAAGGATAACAATATGGCTTGCTCTCTGGGACCATAATCACAGCTTGGTAATCATAATATGTTCTTTTTATTGTTAGTTCCCATTGTTTTTCTTATGGAAATTAATATACCAATATATTCTAAGATTTCCATTGCTATTTTGAAACAAGGAAATTAATGGAGATTTATATTCTGCAAAAACAACAGAGCAAAATTACTCTGGAAAGATAATTCACTATTAAAAAAATCTCTAGTAAGAAATGTTAGTATAATCTTGGTCATATTACATTTTATTATCAATAAGCGTGTTGATCTCAGCTCTGTTAGACACTACAGAAGTTTTCAGGGAAAACTGGCTCATTCTGAAGGTTGAGGATAGTTAGTAGAGCCCTCCCAGTACATAGGTGCTAGCTGTCACTCAGTGACAGAAGAAAGGCAGTTACCTCAAGTCTGTTTCAGTATGGGTGAAGGAATTGTAACATGCTACAAAATGTTCTCTAGCTTTTACTACTGTAGGTAATGTGGTTATGTACCTCAGATGGGTTAGCGAGACTTCATTAACCAAAGCTGGAAATCCTCAGGCAAAAGAAGGTGCAATGTGGAAGCCCTAAAGCGCTGAGGACACTCAGGCTCTGGGCCATTCTTGTGAGTTTAGATGAGGTAAAGCTTTCCATTCACTAATTGCAGGAGAAGAACTTTATGGGTTAGATAAAATAAAAATCTTCAGTTAATGCATATAATTTCAGTAAGACTTTAAGGTCATATGAAGAACTGGCGTTTCCTATGCCAGCCACAAAGCAATGTTCAGGACTCCAGCCTTGCTTATTTATTCTGTAGGGGTATTTCCTGAAGTATATATTCCCTGGCACACAACTGATGTTTGCTTAAAGGCTTTTTTTTTTCCCTGGTTGCACTGTCATTAAGGCTCATTACTTACTGAATAAATCTGTGGAGAAAATTGTTAAAACTTTTGGGCGCATGGGAAGCTCATACTCAACAGTATGTTAAGTTAGTATGTACCAATGTTTAGAATAGCAAAACAGTGTAGCACTGATAGCCTAAGAAAACAGCAGTACTGATTACAGTCTTTGTTTCTGTCTGAGGCATTGCCGTAGTTTCAGCACTCTGGAAGAAGTGCCAGGTTCTCCTTCGGGCAGCAGTGGGCACTGTGAAAGCGGTGGGCTTCTGCTGGGAGGGGTGGGCAGTGCTTGTTTGTTCCTCTGACATGACTGTTGATTTTGATTCTATTGACAAATGACCACGGAGAAAATCAGATGGGGATAGGATGGAGACTGGCCACAGGTTGGAGTCTCCAATCTCCTTCTCTTGGCAGGGTAGCTGTGCTAGGGACACTTGGAGTTTCTCCAGCAAAATGGCCAAAAAAGCCCCCACCAAATGACAGGTGTGGAATTCTGTGAATTTAAGAGGATAAATTTTCTTTTCCTCCTTTGCACTCCTGAAAGGTCTACCTTTACTGCACTGAAGATGGTCAGAGCAATCACAGCATTTTACTCTGTGTCTTTAGATACAGGTCAGAGTATTGTACCTCCAACAAGCATTTAGTAAAAGCAGGACAGGAAAACCAGGATTAATCCTCTTTCCATGAAGAACAGTGCTACCTCTGCTTTCAGCTGTGTTTTTCAAGTTGCCACTACTGTATTGTAAAAATCTAATATGGTAAGCATGTTTTGAAAACAGCAACAGATCAAGCTCTACATCCAGGGCAGATGCAGGAATGCCAGTGAATCCTGAGTGGGTTTAAAAGAGATCAGGATGTGCCTGGGCAGGTAGAGCAGATCTTCTGCTACTGGGAGATTTTAAATATTAAAATTTAAGATTAACAGAGTTTTGAGGCTTTTGAGTTTGCGTGTAGGTATCTAAATTTGACAAAAATCCAACTTGGGTACTCAAGTGTTTTTCTTAATCTGAGACTTCCTTGTTACAAATAAATCAAGAACGTCACAAAATAACCCAAGACTTCTGGAAAAGAACCTGAAGCTGAGAAAAAATGAAGATGTGAATACTTGTAATACAACAGTCTAAATTTTATGTTTCCTCCTTTTCTACATTCCTTATGTCTTCAGAGGACACCACCTTTTTTCATCAGAAGTCTTGCACATTGAACTCCAGAACAGTGGCTATTTACATTCTGAGCTTGGTACTAGTCCTGCCACAACAACAGATTTGATTGTTTATTTGCCAAGCCATCAAGCTTAGTTTATGTGGAATTCACCAGATTAATTCTGTTTTAATAATATGATTAAAAACTAAGTTTAAATTGGCATCATTTATTACTAAAACAAAAGTACAAGCCGAGGTGTTTTTTTTAAGAAGAAGAGATGACGTTTTATTTGTAATGATTTCTCGTAAGTTCTACTAAGACCGTTTTAGTTAGGAAACGTTACAGTGATGAATGCATAGTTGTTTGCATTTCAATACTTGATTTATATATCAGATCTGTATTTGTGCACACTGTCAAACTTTATTCTGCTCTTGTCAAAATACTTATTACTGCTGACAGGTGTAACATGCTCACATTAATCCTTAATTCCTTGATTCAATTTTCTAATTGCTTTTTTGGCATGAGTTCGGAGCCATTTAGTTTTACGTGATCTATTTCTCTTATGGCATAATAATGCACTTTTAAAAATTGGATGCACCTAACTTAGAATGCTGAACAGAAAATGTATATAGATATTACTTAATACTGAAAATCCAAAGTTTTATAGCACTTTTGTGAGACGCCACTTCTTGGAATACAGAGAGACCCAAACCACTTTAAATTTCATTTTCCCATATTCACAGTATTGAATAGGTTCATTGATAGATACTAATTGATGCTAAAGTTTCGGTGCATTTCCCCCAAAGAGATCCATGAACATCACCTTAGTCATCATTGTGTTCTCCTGCTCTTCTTACATCTTCATGCTGCTGCCTTCTGTTGCCTATCCTGCCCACCAAGAGGGAGAGAATACACTTCCCAGCTTCCCCTTGGTCTGGACTCTTAGAGATGCTTGTTTGTGTTACTCCTAAACAGCCAAATAATGCTATACCAAATTTATTGTGTTTTTCAATACCTAAATAAAAAAATAAACCTGTTTTGTTACTTTGTTCTCATTATAAAGCAGATGTGGTAAGTTACTTAGAAATAAACATTTTAAATACACGTATGAATCTGGCATGCACTGGGATATGTTTTTAGGCCAGTAATGGTAGTATTATCACCTGTCCTTTGTGTAGGAAAAAAAACCCAGTCAAAGTTTATTTTTTAAAGGAACAGATTAAGGGTGCACAAAGAATGGTCCCAAAATTCAGTAATTCCTCACAAACTCATGCAGGAAGCTAGACTTTGCCTAGGTCTTTGTAGGATTTTCAGAAAAAAAGTCTGGTGAGGAGAACCTTTTCTCTGATAAAGTCTAGGGCCCCAGGAAGATGACTTCTGATACTTGTTTTCTTTGAATAAGTATATGACTGCACATTTAAATTGTGGATAAAACCTCATCTCTCTTGTTTTTTCTTTTTAATTATCTGTTTTATTCCCTTCCCTCTCCACTTATTTCTTCCCTCTACCTCCACTGACTCATTTTTCTTAATAATAATATATACTCTTTCAACCTTTTATTCCTTCATGTTTTTCTTCACCTTCCTTTTTCACCTTCCCAACTGACATACTTCTTTGTGTCATCGTGTGTGTAAGAAAGGCAATAGAAGAGTAAAAGGTTGTTAAATAAAGAAGTATTTGTTTATTCTGTCTTCCACTGATAAAGTGTTATTAACTTTGTTATTGTCATTTGTGCTTTTTGGCAAAAACGTAAGTCACTTTCTGTACAGGGGGGAAAGATAATTCTAGCAAGTAAATCATGGTAGCTAAGTGCTTTGGGCAAACAAACATGTGCCTTATCTCTTCCAAAAAACCCGTGGAAAATGCATGATAAATGGCACATTTCAGAGAACATGTTATGTCACTGTGAAATAACTTTGATTCATGGTTATGTATTTATCTTTAAAGAACTGACAAACCTTAGGGTATCTAAATTATTATCATTTGCTCTATGCTTCCGTGTTTTTTTGCTAGTGAATCTAAATGATGTGAAGTAAGATAAGAGATCTGCTTTTCCAGTCATAACATTCTAGAAAGAACAAATAAGCAAAAACGCAAAATTCTTACTGTATTTGATTTTTTGATTAAGTCCTCTGGAAAGTATTTACCAGAAATCATTTCCTCCAATTGTGTTTTGAAAAGCATTAGTATAAACTTCAAACAGAAAAGGACGGGGCCTGTTAATGAAAGGTTTTATATTACACAGTAATACAAAATATCATCATTTTGATTTATTATAAAGTAATTATTCACCAATTTTGAAGTCATAATGGTAAACTCGTTCCTTTCAGTTGTGTGTATGTATAAAGTATATTCTGAATTACATTTTTAAAATGAAGATTTCATTTTGTCTGCCTTTCAAATAGAAAGGAATCATACTGTCTGATTTGTCATTGTGACAGATCAGGAAAGATGACTTAAATGCTCTATTACTTGCATTAGTAATACCAACTATTTTAATCTCAAATGCTGTATAAAGTGCTGTGTTGTATTATTCCATGCCTACACTTGTCTGATTAGATTTAGAAAGCCCAGGGCACAGATTAGCTGCTGATCTGAATGATCCCATCAAGACCTTTTATTAAATGTTATGATCAGAAGAATTACTGTTATTTTTATATGCTTTTTTTACGTTGCCCTTCAACATATGTAAGTAAAAGAAACCTTAATAAGCGAAGTTTCCCACACCATTTCTTTTCCTGTAATCCACTTGTACTGCCTTTGTGCATGTGCAATCAATCCTGCTAATATTAGCAAGGTTCTTGTTTTCCCCCTTTTCTGCATTGCTTTTAGTATAGAAGCATATCCAGCAACGCCTGTCTCAATGTTTTGCTGATAACAGATCCATGGAAGTCAACAGATATACACCAGCTTACACAAGTTCACAATCTGTTCTCTTCATCTGTTCCTTTGGCCTATATTGAGCTAATGCAATATAAGAAATTATTATTTAATGCTACAAATTCAGTACACTTAGATTAGAAAATATTTCTTATGTTGCTTTCTTTTCTTTTTTAAAGAAGTTACTTTTTTTTAGCTAAAGCTTTTGGGGTTTTACTTTTCTGTTTCATCAGTTGGTAAGGTTTTAGTGAATATAAGTTGTCATTCGTTATGTCATAGCAATTTTAAATTAGATGACATTCTTCATCCAAGTTATTTTAGTGCTACCACCTCAAATTAATCTACAGAAATGCCTTTCAAATATGACCATGAAGTAAAAACTAAGTATATTTATCTATTGTTCGATTTATTGCTGTATTCTCTGGTTCCTTATCTTCATTGAGCAGTAGTAAATATTGGTTACTTGGAGGTAGAAAAATAGAAAATGATAATTGCTTTACATGATGAAAGTGGCTTTGTTTTCTTTATATCTACTACTTTGCAGTGTATTTAACTTGGCTATACTATCATTTTTCTTAGTATACTTGAATCAGTTGACATTTATATATACATTGGAGTTTGCATGTAAATGATAAGTTTTACGGCTTTGAATTTTGAATCAAAACATCAAACTCTTATTTTGCCTTGGAACATGATAGACATTCTAAAAATTTACAAACAAAAAAATGACAAACAAATGTTTATGCTGATTTTGACCTGATGTTTTTAGAATTAACTTCAGTGCTTGGCTAAATGTTTAAGCTCTCAAATGCCTATCTTTTAGTGAGCACAAAACATTGAAACATGTAAATATGGAAACATTGTCATATTAGAAACTTATTATTCTATGCCTTTGTGGACTGCTTTGCTTTTTTCCAGCTCCTAGTGTCCTCTGTCTCAGTAACTAGAGAACAATGTGGCATTAACCGTTTAATTAAAAGCTAACTGCAAATTAAAAGATCTATATAGCTAATAAGCGACATGCTTGGTAACAGCACATACCTCCCACCATCAAAACCACCATTATCATAGCTTTATGTAAGACAAAGAAAGATAATTGCACAGACAACATTTTTAGAGAGTTTCTAAGTTTATTTAAATATAGTAACACTGCACCTGTTCTCTAAGTATGCAAAAAAAACCTGAAAGGTCCTGCCTCAAAGAAATAATTTGCTTACCAGAAAACACAGACTTACTGGTCTGGGGAAACCCAAGAGAGATAGGCTGTCTTTGCATATATGTATGTAATATAGATTTGCTCTCATTTTATGGTTTTGGCATTAGGAGGGCTAGGTAATGATTGCTGTTGAAGCACAATTCTTTCACATGGTTACTTCTTATTAGAATAGCGGAAATTCTGATACTGATATCAGTGTATATACTAAAAGGTTTTGCCATTTTCTAAGCTTTAAGAAGTTGATATCATTACATTTAGTGAGCTATAACATTAAGTGTAATTTTGTTGTCTTTATGATCATTTCACTTTTTCTGTTTGGTTAGATTTGCAGTGTGGGCTGTTAAAGCACATTTTTAAGTCAATTAACATGGGTAGGACAATCTGTTTAAATGCAAAGAACTATTTGGGAAAAATAACTTCCCACTCTTCCAGTGAATGTAAAATAAATTAAAGACATACAAATAAAAATGTAGTGGAAATCACAGACATTACATAGGTATCTTCCTTTTTCAGGGTGCTCCTAAACCGATTGCCATTGAGCCATGTTCAGGAAACAGAGCTGCAGTCCTCACGGTATTTTTATGTCTCCCCAGAGGATCATCAGGAGTCCCACCCCCTGGTCAGTCAGGTAAGGCCCATGTTGGTGAGTGTCATATCTGTCCTCATGCAATGCAGTCTACCTGGACAAATGCACCTACACAGATACATAAGAACGGCACAGCAGATGAGTAGAAGGTGCTACTCAGTCAAGTTGATGTTTAGGGCCAATGCTTAATGAGGAATTTTGATTGGAATTTGATGTGGTATCCCAAATAAAAAGCCCAGTGATCAAACTAGGATGGCATACAATGATATATCTCATTAGCACTTCCTGAAACAATATGTGTACATACCAATATCCTTCAACCTTGTCTTGTAGGGCAAAAAAATATTCAGATGCAGACACTTCTAGATTTCAGTTAAATTGCTATATATAAGGCTATATATGGAATATCAGTGAGTATTCTCAGTTCAAGTTGATGTTCAGTGCACTAACTTCTAGTTAAGTTCTTTTGCACCACGAATCCCAATGTTGTACTGTCTAAGATTCAATTAAAATATTAGGAATTCCAGAATGCCTATCGGATGGGACGTGGGATTATGCAAGTGAATGTGTCTGCTTCAATAGGAAGGTGTTCACTTTGGAAATGATCCCAGCTCATTTTAAAGCAGCATTTGCACTATCTGGAAGCACTTCTCATGTTAATTTACCTTATCCAGTCTCTGCTAGATCGTTCTACAAAATCATTTCAGCCATTCTTATAAAGTACTTCTTAAACTGAAGGTACTTTTAAAATCCTTTTAAAAATTGCCTCCAATGATATGATACAAAATGGTCACAGCAGCAAAGTTGAGACAGTAATGTGCTGCGCAGATCACCATTTTGCTATTTCGGAATTCATTGGAGTTGCCAAAATGAACACCTTTGTAATGAACAGTGAGTTGCATGGTATGTGCCCAAAATGCTCCTATAAACCAGAAAATATGCTTTAAGGTTAACTTTAATCATTAAGAGCCAAAAAGATCTCCTTTTAACCTTCAAAAATCCATTTAAGAGATTAAAAAGTATTGAGTAATGATGATGAGGGCAAACTCAGTTGACTTATGGTGGAAATAAACTCAGCTGAGTGTTCTTTCTTCTTTTGGCCTGATGACTATCTGTTATTTATTTGGGTTTTATAGTTCAGTTTTTTAGATGGAGCGGGGAGGGTATATTTTTTTTCCCTCCTGAGTTCTGAGGTGAGGACTTAGTTCTTAAAATGCTGTTTATGGCTTGGAATACAATTTCTGGAAGTGCTAGGAAAATAAAAGTGTTACTGATGCCTTGTCAAATACCTTTCCTGGAAGAAGTATGAAAATGTAAGTGCTCTGAAGAGAGCAGTGAGGGAGGAAGGATGTTTAGCGTATTCCCTGTTCATGTTTTAAGGAAATGAAAAAGAAATGAAGGTGTTTATAGTCTTAAAACAAGGAAAAACATTATGAAAGGAAATTAAAAGCAATTGTTGAAATTGAAGGTTAAAATGGTTTTTTTTCTGTTGCTTTCAAATTTACCTATGATGTGCATATCGGCAGTAAAAGTGTATTTATCTAGTTACTTCTTAATCAGCTTCTATTTGGCATATACAGTTCTTTAAAAAGTAAATGCTGTTCTTTGCTGTGTGTAAAACGTGGAGCTTTTTGAAACAGAACTTAGGTTCACCAACACAGCAGATGTGTCATTTTGAATGTTTCGAAATCTATGAAAGAATACACTCCTTATTTACATGTGTTATGTCCTCCTGTTCTGCACTGTCTGTGTCTTCAATCAGCTTTGCAAGCGTGTATTGCAGAGGCTTTCCTCCATTATGGTCTTTGTCAACCATTTAGTGTTTTAAAATATCTACAAATTTTAGTCCCACAAGTTTAGTTTAGTTCAGGGTCAAAAACAAATAGAAATGCTTGAGGTGTGCAGCCATGCTAATTCAACTATTGTACTATATTATACTGTATTATATATTGCTATGATCATTTTTTCTTCAGCGTAATGAATTTTGGTACTCATGGACTGCTTTCAGTGTCTGTAACCATGCACAGCCTAGGCAGAAGCTTTCATGCAAGTTTGGTGGCATACCTGTAGCTCTACTAACTCACTTCACTCCTGTTCTGCAGCACTACCTGCTGCTCCTTTCCTGGGAGCAGATGCTGTGAACTGTGCCAAGTTATTTGAAATTATGTGGAAGCTTTATGCGGCAGACATATGTTTGCTATGCAGTTGGTTTCCCTTATGACCTAAGCTAGGTTAAAACAATGATATTTAGGTGGATGGAAGTAGTGTGTTCAGTAATTATATCTTGCCAGGTAATTTTAGAATCCTCTATTACTTGCATATAACTATTTTCATGCTTTTTGGGATAATTCTAGGATAAAACTGATGGTGTGTCAAACATATTTGTTTAAATGATACGTCAATGATACTGATTCTCAGTTCACAATGAGAGACCATGGGTTTCATTTCTTATATGCATATATCTAAAATGTAAGAAGGAAATGCCTGTACTGTTCTGCATTACATTTTCTCCAAAATCAGGAAAGCTAGTTCTTTCCACAAATAGCTAATCTATAGTCTACTGGAGTTGTTAGAGTTGTATTCCTGTTTTTAAGAACTAAATTTGATCAAATGTGAGTATTAGTTGTTTCTGAGGTTTACATTAGCAAATATTTTGTTGAAAAATATCTCTGAATATGAAAAAACTCAGCAAACTAATGTAAAGGTTACTTATTCTGCAGCATATGTTCTATGCTTCACCTTTACCAGCAGCTGGAAGAAAGGTTGAAACTACAGATGGTGGGCTTTAGCCAAAGGCTATTCAAGGCAAAAACTTCTCTAGGAGGGACCACATGTCCCAGTGGAGATCTGAGTGCCCTCTACTTCCTGCAGAAAATACTCAGAAATGTACACATTTCTGACAGCATTGTTTAATTCTAAGTGCTAAACCTATAAGTATAGAAATAACAGCTAGGTTGACACAACTAAATTCTTTAAAATTAATATATGGTTTAGGATAGGTCTCATACAGAATGGTCGTGTAGATGAAATACTGATAAAAATGAGTTTATGGAACAAATAAACACTGTTCATTGTGACTAATGTTTTTAAAATGGACTTTTTCAATGAAGGAATGGTTTATAGAGTTAAACATCCTGAAAATCCAGAAAGTCAGTAAATGTCACCATTGTAGCAGGTTAGGTGTAGCACAGTACATTTACATTTTCCCTTGGGTGTGAGCTTTGAAGAGGATCCTAACAATTCAGTTATACTTCTCTGGAGTAAAATCTGCTTTTAAATGAAATTTTGATTGGATTAAGGCAGAAATTAACATGAAATTATAAATTAGAATGATCAATGAAAAACAAAACCTAAATTTCTCTGTTTTGG
The DNA here is from genome assembly GCA_013400335.1 of Eurystomus gularis. Lineage (NCBI taxonomy): Eukaryota > Metazoa > Chordata > Aves > Coraciiformes > Coraciidae > Eurystomus > Eurystomus gularis. The sequence continues at coordinate 46,132 of VZZY01025751.1, read as the reverse complement.
ATTGGCTGATAGAACATGGTGTCGTCATTCTTTAGTTTTATCATTGGCTGCATTCTACCTGAGTAATCAGATCAAAATTCAAAGGTTAAAAAAAAATAACAATTCTCTGTACAGTTCATGTGTATATAAATATCCATGCATCAATGTATGTGCATATCAGAAAAATCACTTCTTCAAGCAGTTGTGTGCAGATACATGTCTTACAGATTTTATGACACATTGAAAGCTAAAGATCATCTATTATTGCTGTAGTGTCTGACCCCATGCTTTAAATAGCTTAAACTCTTCTTATATCAAAGGAGATCTAATAATGAGAGCAGCTGCAACTAGATCTCTACAAAGAACTAAATTACAGGTCTCAAAGGGTATTGAACAAAACAAGCTAGGGGAAAAAAAAAAAATTACTTCATGCAGAAAAAGGTGCCAATGAATTACCAGCAGTGGAATGACCAAGAATAACTTCTTCAAGGTCCTCATAAAGCTCTGGTGATATATTGGGCAATACAGAAAGAATAGATTGGCAGCGTGATAAATTCTGTTAGAAGAACGATGATTGTGTCATCATTATTAGTAATGATACTAAATCCCACGCTTTGAGGTATTAAGTTCTTTTACTATAAGTTTATAAAACTCTCATGCTTGAATTGTTCTTGGATAAGGCCAGTAAATGCTTTAAAGCACAATGTAATTTGTGAATTATTTACAGTTTATGTTATTTTCACATGACAAAATTTCCAGTAAGAGTGGTAGAGCACTCAGTGAGGGTGATTTCCTATGGAGGCAGCGAGCTGAATGGTCTCTAAAGGTATTAATATATCAGTGTCTCTCTTTTAAAACATAAAGGACATATAACATCTAGAGGGCCATGACTGTGTGAGGTGTATCTAACTTAATAGTTAAAAATAACACTTGGAATCTATGAAAGAATACACTCCTTAATATACTAATTAATAGAGCAACTTCAGTGGAAATAATTTTGTAGTGGAAGTTGCGGACTGTACATCTTGGAAGAGTGCATGCAATATTCTGTTGCTATATATATAAATGAAAATAGCAAAATTTTGTATTCAGCAGGCCTCTCCAACACACCTATTTGAAAGTTACTCTCTGATATCCTTGAATCAAAACAATTTCATGTAATTTTGGCTACACTGACTGTGGTGTTCAATCCTACTTAATCAGCAAGCTACAGTAGGATCACGGAATCAATAAAATTATCATGCCATCTGCCTTCCCTGTACTCACCATCATAATGAATAACAACTCATTAAGTGTTCTACAAGATATTTAGCTCTGGATGGTGGGGTTTCAGTAACAAGGCTTTCTTGGTTGTATTTCTAATTTTCCCTGATAAAAATAAAAAAAAAGGGAATACATATCATAAGAAGCATGTTAATATAAATACAAAATAATAAATAGTTTTTATATAATATTATATTTAGTGATATTGCTCAATTGTTCTGAACCTTGGAAACAAAACCATAGGTTAGGGTTTTTCATGTGTGGAATGGGTTGATGAGTGTTCCTACCCCTGTATGCAGTGAAATAGTTGCAGACATACACCAGGGACGAGTAAGGCCCATAAATTTTTCTACAAATACACTCCTTGCTCAGTCCCTTCATACTTGCAAAATAACCCAATATAAAGTCACTAGGGTTACAAGGACGAGTAAAGATTTTCCTGTAGAAAAATGTAAAAAGATGTTGATGAATATATACTGTAATTAAGACCTATAGAAGATGGTTGAATCTCTTAGTGTTGGAGGGTATTTACAGAAGAGTAGAGGAGTGAAAATACAGGCTGACTTAATGAAAAAGACAAAAATGGAATATAAATTGAATTGTACTGTGTGATGTATAGGGTACATATTATTGAGGGCCTATGTGTGCATGTTGAGGGTTCTAGAATTTCTCATGTACTCAAAGGGAAAACGCAAGAGAAATGCAGGGAAACACCTGAATCTGATCCTGCTTCAGCAAGTATATCCATGTGCCTTCTGAAAACCTCCTGCCTCATGGTAACAGTGAGGCTGAAGAGTTGAGGGTGAACTTCAGAGGCTTGTTTTAACCTTTGACTGCTTGTCTTCTCAGACATACATATTCTGGTACAGTATTTCACCTCTTTACAGACTCTTTCTTATACTTATAAAGGAAAAAAAGGGCGTATGGCTTGCTTCTGTTTAGAGCTGAGGACTAGGCCAGATAATTAATCTGGTCTCAAACTGGAAAAAATATTACTTACAAGTTCAAGAGCTGTATCTATGGTATAATGTCAGGTAGCTAGTAGAGTGGAGTTCTGGCAAGGTATCTCTTTTGGAATAATGCTTTCACTAAGTATATATTTCATGCTATATAAAATGCGGCATTAAGTATTTACAGAGTATTGCATGCAGCGTTTTGAGGTTGTGTATTGACTAATATCGACAGACACAAAAAGAAGCCTTCAACTACACAAAAGAGAATCTAAGGAAAAGAATAGCTTAACCTGGAGAAGTACTGAATTTATGTAAAAAAGGCTTTATTTCTCTTGTTTCTTCATTTAGAAGGGGGACTTTAAAGTCACAGATACATAGATATAGATATAGATATATAGATATATATAGAGCAGGCTTTAGTGAAGAAAGACTATGAGCACTGGATGTTGGGAAAAGAAAAAGTGAGGGCAGAGGTAGAAATGGGAGGATACTGATAACTGGTAGGTTAGACTTCTAAACATATAAACAAGAAACCTAAAAGTGATACTGCAAAAAAAGAAAAAAGGAAATCTGTGACAGAATGTAAGTCTATATAAAACAGAATATAGTAATGCATTCTGGTTTTTTCCTATTCTGTTTATTAGTCCCATCAATGTAGTATCTAGGCATCCTACGTGTGTATTTAAGTAAATATATTTCTCTGCATCATCCTGTTCTTTGGTCTGTAGGGGTTCACCTCTCTAGACTGAGTGGTATTTCTCCTTTGTAATTTTGGAGACAGACTATTGTCTTATTTTCATAATTTGCTGTTTTATTGACATAGGTTTTTATTGATGCATCAAAGAAGTAGAATTTATAATCTAAGAACACTATTTATGTAGAATAAAGCAATATGTAAACAGGGAAAACATTATAAAAACACTGAGAACACCAACATCACAATTCACCTGCAAGAGATACCCTCCTCCCATCATAAATAACAAGATTTCTCTTATGAAATATTAAAAATCCCTCAATTCATATTCTCTGAAGTGCCAACATGCAACTGGAAATAAGCCAAACTATATGTATTACAGCAAAACAGTGTGGATGTCTAGAACTTGCGTTAACATACAGGGATGAGTCAGGCATTTTCTCTGGACCAAAACCAAAGGAGGGTTTACAGTGCCATATAATTGACCATTCCTGGAAAAAAAACCTGTCTCCAAAAAATTTTATACAGCTGCATTGTACAAATTATGCTTCTGTGATGGAAATCACAATGACAATTCACATAGCTCAGCTTGCAAAGATGTATGGACATATTCATTTGACCAGAGGCTCTGCAGATAAAGTAGATTATTTCAAAAAACTGAGTGAGGAATGGAATTTTTTGAAAGTTTACCTTTACTGTTTTGGCTGTGTGAAGACTTGAGTTTAATCTGTCTCTCTAATGTAAGGCATGACTAGAGCATTCTGTGTAGAAATGTAAAGTGGCAATTGCATTGAGGGATGCTACATATTAGTTGCCAATATGATGCAGGTTATATTCCTAAAAATAGGAAAAGTTAAAATTGTGTGAGAAAATAAAAATGGTCTTTGTAAGAGCTTAATGCCTATAACTAAAACTGAACTCCTAATTAATATGTTAAGCAGTGACTTACAGACACTGAAAGACTAGTCTGTCAAGTGCAATGGTCTCAAAATAAGTAAAATCTGGAGTTCTTTTCATTTAACTGGAGATGCTTAGCAAAACGGCTCTGTAAGACTTGGCGAAAACTGAAATAATCCATTCTGAAGATTGTTTTACTGAAGGAGTTACTTGCTTTTAAATAGTAAGGCCTATTTTTGGAGTGACTATTTTCTGCTTAATTCCATTCTTCCGCACTGCATCAAATGAGGGAGCAGACGGTGTTTATAGTATTGACACTGTGAAAAGAACAGTGGTAAGTGGCAGATGGTGCTGATGGTTACTTAAAAAATATTTATGGCAATAGCAAAAACAAAGTAGATAATAAGACCCAGTAGCCACCACCACCCCTCCTCCAGCCCAAACCCAAAGCAATTATTTTTGCAACCTGAAGGGTAAACTCAATCTGTAAAGTACTGAAGTTTGTAGCATAAGAAGCTTTGGAAGTGATTAAGAATGAGGTGGGCATTGATTTTCTATGGTCTTCTAAAGAATTTTAGGTGGTTCTGTTATGCATTAGCTTTTACATCATTCTAGCTGTAAAACCTTGATTTCTTTATATTCTGCAGAATTTATTTGAAAAGGACATAAACATTTTAATATGAAGAACATGCAGTATAATGTTAACAATGTGCCTTCCACAGATCTTGCCAAAAGTAACTTATTGATTGAACAGTAAAGACTGAATTACTGTAGAGTTATCAACTGAAAAAAAAAAAAAAAGGGAAAACATGAGAAGAGGTAGAGGTGGTTGTTTCAATTTATCACTGGATTTCCTGCCCTAGAGGGACTCAATACAGTGAGACATATTAATAAAAACAGTTAAATACCATGAACATTTATTTGACAACTAGTTATTCATTGTTCAAACCAAAACTGTCAGTGTTCCTCCAGAGCTGCGTAAAGGGAATGGAAAGAATGTCTGATGAGGCTGTAAAAGTTCTGAGCATTGTGAAATGGAAGTACAGTCATGTGCATCTCCTTTACTGTTCGTAGACTCATCATGGGACATGGAGGCAACGAAGGATGCTTGTAATCCTAAGCTTCTGGCTGTGAACATACGCACTAGGACCCAAACCTTCAAATCAAAGGCAGTAACCAGGAAAGAAACATCATAATTCAGCCATACCTGCCTGCTGACCGTCAGCTGAAGTACTCAGGGGTTACCTTATTTTCAGTGTTATACCTATCACCCACAATGTTTTAATACAGCAATTATATCTCTTTTCCACCTTCATTTTGCCAAGCTAAGGCAAGTGAGGTCTGCTTTAAACATGTCTTCAATCTCCTGAACACCATTGTAGTACTGTCCCAGTTTCAGCTTCAGTTCAGCTTTTTTTACCTTGCATGGCCAGGTTGTACTCAGAGTGCCATGTGAAGTCCCATCTGGCATTGCCCAATGGCATAACATTTCCTTCCTGTATCCCATTTAGCTTTTACTTTTTTAAAACAATTTTTCCTTCTTCCAACTCGGTTTTTCTGTGGGCAACTTCTTACAACCCTGTCCTTCTCTTCCTGAAACAGTGAACTTTTAGTGGATAAGGTTCTGCCTGTTCCTAAAATACATGGCTTTGAATTTTGCACTGTTGAATCTAAGTACATTTCTATTCCTCAAGTTCTTGAGGTCATGCATCTTTCTGGATTATATTCAACTCTTTCTCTGTATTGACGATAGATACCAATGTTTGTCATGATCGAATATCAGCAGCATACTCCTACTTTTATGTCAAGCTCTTTAATGAAAATATTAAAGAGTGGTCAAAAGATTGATTCCTTTTGCCATACTATACTTTCAGCAGCCTTCTATTTCCTCTTAAAAACTACTGCTTTCTCTCATTCATGCAATTGCCCACTCTCTATAACTCCTGCACTAATCTCTTGTCTTTTTTGTCTGTTGGTAATTTCCCACAGTGTAAGGTTTCAAAAAGCTATAAAATCTTCTGCATGCTTTTACCCAGAAAGTTAGTTACCTTATTGTAGAGAACTATCAGGTTGGCTTGGCACAATCTTTCATGATATGTTGATGCATTTTGACCCATTTTCCATTTACGTGCCTTTAATTATTATTTCTTGCCAAGTATCATATAGCCAACTCTGAATAATAGGTCAGTCAAGAACTAAATATTTTTTTTTCTAGAATCTAGACAATTTGTAGTATGAAATGAACAGCACTTACTGTTCTCAATTTGTATGCCACTGCATTTGACATGACAGATTATTAAATTCTCTGTTAGCAGCCTTTGTTTTCTTGTGTTCTTACAGAACTAGTGTTCTGATTACCCTAATGTCAATGTATAAAACTTCTATTATTTCTATTTCCAAACCCTCATTCCGTTATCCATGTTGATGGTACCTTCTTAGACAAACATTGTCTCTCGTCTTGAAAACCATCAAATAATTCACTCTTGGGACAATATCTAGAAAATACTTGATCTCTGTTTCATTCCTTCTACATAATGGCTCTTTTTTTTTTTTTTTTTGTATCTGATTTATTTATACAGTAAAAATCTTTAGATGCTTGTTTCAATAAACCTTTGCAAGGTCTAATTCAGCTTGACTTCAGGCAATTCTTATTTCACTCTTACATCTTTTTACCTCTAAAACAGAGCCTCCTTTGTTGCTTGATTCTTTTTATCCATTTTCATAGGCTTTCTGAATTTATAAAGTGCATAGCCTCTTTCCTTCATTGGCTTCCATACAGTATACTTACAATGTATTTGTTGGAAGTCAGGGAAGAGTCAAGAATTTTTCTTGATGAATGTATGGCAGGTCAGCAGTAACCTTGCACGATGTGCTTGTCTGTTGTTGTAGAAAGGGGCAGATTTCTAGCAGTGATTTTTCCCTTGGAGGGTCTGAACGACATTTATGGTCACCAGGACCCTGTGATCCCTACCTTGTAAAATGGCTGGGACAGCCTTAGGATGCTGCAATGGGTCCCATGTGGAGGGGGACCCTTTCTACTCACAGATCTTGATTTCCTCAGCATAATCACTCCCTCTAAACAAAGTGGTAATTTACAGAGCTTGATCTTATTTTCTGTTTTTAGACTGTGAAATCCCATACTTGTATTACTGGATGTGATGGTTTTTTGCTTGTAGCCTGCTAATTGATGAGGAAGGCACAGGATTAATAGGGTTTGGAAAGTCAGAGTAAAATTGATAGGATGTACAAAGAAAATTCATTAATAGGAAGAAGAAAATGTTCTGTAAAGTTGGGTCTTCAAATCTGATTGTATCCCAGGCAGACCCTTGGGCACTCTGCAACGCTAAACTTTCCATAGTTGAAATAGCTTGTTGTGCGAGTTTCTTCTTTAAAATGAACTATACAGATGTCAACAAATGAAAGAAAAGAAAAAACAAACCCAAAACAACCACAAAAAAGTGATAAATGCAACTAAAAAACATGTAAAGTTCTCACTTGAGAGTTTTGCTGAGAGAGATTATATGATACTTATGTCATTTTTAATAGAGATCTCATGGAAAAAAAAATATTTCACAAGGATTATTTATTTTACATGAATAGAAACATTGGTGATCAGATAATGCTATTAAGCAGTGTTTTGTTCTGCTCTCCTGATATTGATGGAAAGTGCCATAGAAAACAGGCAGTAATATGGCCTGTCTCGTCTGTGTTCAGCCCTCGTGAATATATAGCTTTACCTAACAGAGTATCTTATTCGGCCAAATTTCTCCTGAAAACCAAGTAGATTATTTTAATTTTGTACTGTTATACTTTGAGGATTCAACAGATGTCTAGTTAGAGTTGCAAAATCAGGTAAAGTGAAGAAATCCCTGTGCAAGTGACACTCTGGATGATAAGTGTTTTTCCTGTTTGAAACTGGTGGTCTGGTTTTATATTCAGTCAACACGTACTAGGTGGAGCAGATGGCTTACAGTTAAATTAGAACCATAAACCTTTCAGAGATAAAGTTATATATAATTTAAATCTTTCAGCAGGGGAGCCCATCACCTATTTCTCCTTCTTCTAACTTTGAATTCCTTGAAAAGAAGCACCTTTTTTTATCAACAGAAGTCAAATCTCTTCAAATCTACCACTAGAAGGAGTTACATTGAGACCTGTTCTGATTCTTAGTCATTCCATCATGGAAAATTTCATTCATCACCGGGACAATGCAATTGCCCATAATCTACCTTCCCACATTTATTTTTATCACGCTCGTGGGGTAAGATGCTTCTACTGCCTATTTTGGGGATAAAGCTATCAAAAATTATACAGACACCAATCAGATTTATCGTTCTGTGGCATTTGATGGCATCCATCTGTTTATTTACAAAACCATTAAAGACTTATTGAGTTACTAGACTACAGAGAAAATAAATTGAGTTATCATCTATAGTTAAATTCAGTCCTTGCATCTGCTGTCTTTTCAGCCTGTATGGTGTTTTCTGAAATTACACTGACTTGCAGACCCAGGCTTCAGGAATACATTTACTTCACAGCCTTTTAATGCCATTTTAAGTGAGTTTCTAATGCATGAGCAATTTGTGGTTCAGAAAAATGTTGACAGAAGGATGTCAGGGCTTTCTGTTATTAGCAGTTTAAAAGCATGATAGGGACAGTTCTTGCTTAAAAATAGCTCTTAAAAGTTTGGAGCTGCTCAGTTTCTGGAAGGCTAGATTTAAAGCTTACGGACACAAATAAATTAATATCACTATCATTATTATTAAGTATAAAACACTTTTAAGAAGAAGGATGGGAGATGAATTACGCTATGTGCTCTATATATTCAATGGCTATTGTAAGTACAAAGGAAAAGATGTAAGGTTTAAAGTTCAAAACCTTATGTTAATAAAATTGAAAAGCAGACTGAGGAAATACATCTTAATGGGATTCTTTCATTCTTGTAATAAGACTTTGTAACAGTGAACTCGGTTATTGCCCTGGTTGTGGATTAACTGTCCTTTAACTGTGAAAGCACTAGAAACGTCCTTCTGAAGGAGCTAGTTTGGATCCTGAAAAGATATTAATTCAAGCCACCCACAGATAGCTGAGAACTCAGAGTTGGTGTTAATTAGCTCACAGTTGTTAGAGAAGAGATGTTGGTTGTTATGACGTGTGCCTTTACTATGACAACTTTTCAACTTCTTTTATTTGTGTGCCTTGGATAGTTCTGCTTCGTGATTCTGAACTAAGAGGTATAGGGAATATAGTTCAGAGACACCTGCATGTCAGCTTCTGTCCTATAGGGATCTAGTAGATCCAGGTCAGCACTGTCTGTACAAGACTAAGGCTGAGTTCGGCATCTCTCCGCACTATCCTCTTAGCATCTAGGTATGGCACTATGCCTACACATACAACAGCTAAACAGTGCATTCAGATGACTAAGTCTTTGTGGAACATAACATGGGGAACAGTGTAGAAACCACCAAATGCTGGTTTTTGCAATGAGTTTGAGCCTAGCAAGGCCATCAGAACTCATACACCATGGTGAATCATGCCTGACTGCAGAACTCCTCAAGAATTTCTGCAGGATACTCCACTATCTGTAGTACTTGGACTAGGTGGGCAGGCTTCTCTGATATCAGGGCTGTTTCTGCCTGCAATTACTCAAGTGAAAAAAAAAAAAAAAAATTGGAAAGTGATTTTTCCTTCCTTACAAAATACAGCAACAGTAAAGGTCTGTGGAAACAACAAGAAGGGCTCAGTTTAGGCATGCAGACTTAGCAGGTCCATATAATGAAAACTGGCTTTTTAAAAGATTGATTTTTTTAAAAAAATCCTAACAAAAACCAAAGGATCAGTTTAATACATAAAAATGAAGATATAGAAAACATAAAATGAGATTAAGCTAGTTTTCTGCAAGTATTATGCGACCTGGCAAGTCAGTCACACACCAAAATGCGTATGTTTTTCATACTAGAGAAGATGAGCTTAAAAATGACTGCTAGTTAATATGGAAAAATGGTAGACAAAATAGCCCGTCCAAAAGAGGGACATTTTAAAATAGTACCTGTATGTGAATCACTTTCAAAAGTATCACTTTTTATAAACCTAATCTTTCTAAAATTCTTGCATCTGAAAAATGTTAATATTAGGTGAATTTTCCAAATTACTAAGCATGAGGCATGAATCTGAACAGTAGCAGAAAAAGACTACTTTTGTCACTGTAAGTCTTTCATTTCAGTAAAGTTGTCTTAAGTGCTCAAAACATGCTAGGGTGTAAATGAAAGATTGCAAAGAAAATTACAATGGCAAACTATATTTAGGGTTGAGAGTGACTCAATGTGACACAATCATGGAAAGTTTAGAATGACAATGTATCTACCCTTTTTACCCATTCTGTGCTTAATTACTACTATTTTTATATATATTTATTACTTATAATTCATGATTCAGTGATACACAATCTTGAGTATCTTCTGTGTAATACTCAGTGTCCTCAGCTTGCTTTGAATGCAACTGACTCTAAGTGGGAGTTAAAATATTTAATGCCTTGCCATAGGGCAAACCCAATAAGACAGTATATTTGGATTTCAGTGATCAAACGGTAACCTTCCCTAGCCTTGTCCTCTGACAGCGATAAACCAGCATGATGCCCATAACTGCTGTTCAAGGCTTCAGACTTGTCCCTGGTGGCATTATTCAGGGCACTTTTCCAGGTACTGCTCCAGGCTTGTGCTGTCTTTTCTCTAGTGGGTTCAGCAGAAGTTGCTCTGTAGTAAAATTATTTCACTGACTAGAGGTAAGCATGGAAGTTTTAGATGGCCGATTTTAGTTAATCACATCAAAAAGGGAGAAAAGACTTGCTGAGACATGTACGTACCGGAACTTGAATCCAAAGCAGACTTTAGTCCTTGCTCTATTACCAGAGCCCCATGTGTTTGTGGATGGGTGGTGTTTCTCTAGGCTCTCTATAGTATGGGAATACTACCTCGTGAGGATGTTGTGGGAATGAGTGAATTAATGTTTGAGATGTTCTCAGATTTGTTGTTGGGAGTGTAATAGAAAACATATAAACAATCATTCATACATTGGTTTACTGCATAACATCATTCATTAATTTCCAGATCCCTGCATTGCCTCAGCGGGAAAGTTTGAGTCAAGGACAGAGTTAAGAACTCTTCTTCAGTATTTGTTGATGAATTTTCAGATCAGTATCTCGATATATAGGATACTCCATTGTTTTGTTTTGTGGGTTTTTTTTTCCCAGGGAAGTGCAGATTAATGCATTATTCTTCCTGTGGATAAATGATTCCTGTCAAATAAACCCATGCAGGAATTTTTGTCCACAATAGAGAAATACTGATTAGTCATCATGAGGGAAAATAAAGAATCTTAGCACATTGCAGCTGAGAGTACACAGTGAAGTTTTGGTAGAGATATTTTAGTTACCTGAAAATGTATCAATATGCAAAAAGCATAATAAGTTACACTACAAACTATTAGAGCATAATATATTACATTCAGGAAAAGACTATCTTTTCCTGAGGAAGCAGCAAAGGAATGTTGGCCATAAAGTGCAAAATGATCTAAGTATAAACATGAGCTTCAGATGAATTTTCTTTACCATTTCTGGAGATGGAATTCTAAATGCCAACTATTGAAGAAATATCCTTTGAATAAATTCTGTTCGCATTTGTATATGTAGAGGTTTAAAATAATGGGGTTTTTTGTTTAGAAAATAGCACACAATGGCTGGCAACACAGTGAACCACATCCTGATCTGCATCAGAGGCTTTGTCAGACTGATACAGGCAAGAGTCATATGTAGCTTTATAAAGTCTGTTAGATGGAAATTAAAATATATCCTTTAATTTACTGTTTTCTGATTATTTGGGAATATTTGCTCAGAAAAATATTTAGAATAGAGAAAGCTGTAATTTATGTGAAATGATGCATTAAAATCAGTTACTCATCCACCTAGGAAACATTGTCAGCTACCCATCAGCTTCAATTCAGAACAGAATCTGAAAAATATCTTGAGAGAGGCATCAAATTTCTTCTGCTTTGTAAAAAGCTTGGTAATGCAAGATACTGAGTGTGACAAATGCAGCTAGGTATAAATTACCACCCTTCTTGTAGCTACCGGAGCTCAAGGTCCCACTTCCCTGCACTGAAATGCGTACAATTCCACCTTGGTTTGTACCGGAGGAAATCTGGAATGCCATTACAGAACACTCTGCAAACTCCCATTATTTTCAATAGGAGTGATGCCAAGCTTCTTTCAAAGTTGATTACAGGATCATAAAAAAATAAGGCTGGAAAGGACTTTTAGAGATCATTTAGTCCCATCTCCCCTGTTCAAGGCAGTATCAGCTGCATGTAAACAATTCCTGGCAGATGTTTGTCTAACCTGTTCATAAAAGTGTACAAAAGTGAAGTTTCTGCTTCTTACCTAGGATTTTTTTTTCCCATGCATTGCTGTGCTAACTGTTAGAAAGTTTTTCCTCATGGTTAACCTAAATTTCCTCTGCTATGGTTTAAGCCCATTACTTTTATCATGCCCAAAATGAGCATGGAAAAAAGATTATTTCCTTCCTTCCTCTTCTCCGCAGCCTTTTATATTTTAATGTTTCCCCTCTATCACCTTTCTCTATATCAAAATAATCCCAGTTCCTCCACTCTGGTCAAGGTCATGTTTTCTAGACCTGATTGTTTTCATTAGTCCTCTATATTATGCCAATGCAAAGACAGGCACAGCGGGAGCATAGAAAACTGATGACTGGAGGGGAAAATTGAGTATTTTTAAAGGAAATCTTCCTTAAAATGATGCCAAGCGTTCAACAGCTTTTTTGCAACTACACCAGTTTATCTTTCAGTCTCTTCTTCAGTGTACCCTTTTCACATGTGCAATTTCTATCCTCCTTACGCTGTTATTTACTGATGTTTGATATAGCTGAAATAATTTGCTGAAAAACTGGCATACCTAAAATGAAAGGAATGTGATACGTGACATTGTAATTCTGAAATTGGGCAATATGCAGGATCTATAGAGTAACAGGAGAATCAAGCCTGCAGTTGATTCAGATTTTCTACTTCCCAAATCTTAACTGTACTAAGTGCCTTGACACTGAAGCCAGAAACCTTACTCCACACTTCTTCCTAAGTTTGGCTATTTTTAGGATTTCCTGCAGAGATCTTGGCCCTGGGATTTAATTCCTTCTCCCAGCAAACATACCCATCTCTTTCCATACACAGTGGAGTCAATGATTCATGTCTGGTACAGTCAGCCAGCAAGGATCAGTTATTTCCTCCTGCAGGGCTATGGCACTTCCTAGCAAGGTGCAATGAAAATTGCATTTAACGGAGAGGAATTTGTCTTAGGGAGCAAGTGTGACTTAGTTCCCAGCAGAAGTGGTACATGGCAGTTTAGGATCTGTTATGTACAGTTTCTTTATAAGGTTATGTAACTCATTCACAAGGGAATTTGTGAATTATTCAGGTAATCCTTATCTGTGGGATAAATATTGTCTCCTAAGACTGGCATATACCTTTATAATCTGATAATCTATTCCATCAGTATAGCGCTTAGAAATTCTGTAATAAACTTTTGCCGGTTGTTATTAGGTGACTAGAGCTTTATTCAAGTGACATTTCCCTGATATTATGCTTCAGTGATGCTTTCTCTGATTTTTCTCCGTTGACCAAAAGTAGTGATAGGAAAAGAGACTTTTAGAAAGCACCATTCTCTTGCATCTTCTTATGATAAATTATTGGTTTTTTCTTCAATGATAGTTACATGTAATTTTTCTACACTTAGGGGAGGCCACTTTGCACTTCTTCCCTGCTGTGACAGTCCCTATGAAAAATTCATGACATACTTGGATTTTATATCCCAAATCAGGCAAATCCCTACAGCAGACTAAGGTGAACAATGAAATAATCAACAAATTTGACTACAGTCACAGTCTGTCCCACTCAGACAGTTTGGCCCAAATGAAAAGAGAGTTTACATCAGCCAACAGCAGATGACATCCTGACATTCTGCTACAAAAAGGTCAAGGAAGACCCTGTACCCTTCTTCAAATTGGAGCAATTATACTGTCAAATCTTACTCAACAGCTCTGAGGAGTGCTGAACAGCCATTCCCTGTTCTCTAATCCCTCATTAGATCCTATCCAAAATGCTCAGACATGGAAATGCTTGCAAACCTAATCTGGAGTGCCTGACTGATTGCTACACAAAGCCTGTACTGCCACTTAACCATCAAATTGGAAACTTATACTGAGAAAATGATTTCTAGAAGGTACAATCGACATACTATAATGCACCTCAGCATGTGCCCTTCTCTCTGTATTATCATATTCCATGTATTCTGTGCTTTTATATCCTTAAATGTACCAAATGCATCTATTTTATAGATACATATAGGTGCAACTAAATAACCACAATGCAGCACAGTGAACTTACAGTCCGTGACAGACAGCAATTCCCAGCTACCAGTAAAATAATATATTTTACAATATTCTACTTCTCAGTCCTGAATTATGTTAATATGAGCCTATCCAAATGAAAAGGGTAGGTCCCTCATCAAATCGGTGTCTCCAATGAATGAAAGATATCTAGCAACTTGAAAAATTATGAAATTAATTCCCAAACTCACCTTCTAAATGTATTTTATAGGTATACTTTTCTAACCTGTTTCAGGTGTTCTAGTAAAAGTTGATGTTTCTTCAACCATACCTCCTATAGCTGACTAAGGGACGGAACAAAACTATAACAGTAGTAAATTTTTTGTTCATTTACACATTCACCACTAGTACACAAATAGCATAAATAAAACCTTGGCATGCACACTGGTAATAAACTAACAAAGCATTTATGTTTAAAAGGGTGAATTCCAGTCAAAAGATCTATGCTAGCACATTGCAGCCTGTGTGGGCAGACTTCAAGTGTGCAAATGCACCATATACCGAGATAAAATATTACCTTTCTCTTTCAGAAGTAAAATATGCTGCTGTGGCCACCTTTATACCTATAGGTAGATCTCCAGAACATTTTCCACATGAGGAATTGTCTCACTGTAGTGATATCAGTGCTATTGAAACAGTTTAAGCATTTGAATAAAAAGCTCTTAGAAAAGCCCCAAGAAACTTCACAAAACAAGCAATTTCTATAAGCACACAAATTAATTAGTTTATATGTTCCTCTTGTTCTTTTTTCCATGTTTTGACTACATCCATTTTTGCACAGTACCTAATCTGCCTTCTTTGGCTCATGTTGCATTGTTTTGGTGTTCTTGATAAAAGTACTTGTTACATTCTCCTCTTCAAAAGCTACTGTATGCATTTTCATTTCCCTTTTGAAAAGCAAAAGTTGAGAGATTTTGCTTCCCCAAAACACTTTTCTTTTGATATCAAATTACATGCTTGAATTTTAATGCTGCATTTTTTGCTCTGGGCGCTGAAACCTTTGTTTATTCAGCTGAGAACTGGCAGCACTGGTGCAGTTTTCCCAGGAGGGCTCACCAATATGTCTGGTCCTTACTTTGAAGGAAGCTGTTTCCACTTATTCGTTAATGCTGCTAGAAAAATTGCCAACAAATATAGAGCTTGGTAAGGGTTATTGAGGTTCTTGTAATGATTTTTCTAGTAGAATGAAATGAAAAAACACATTCATGTCACAGAGAGCACCAAATAATAATCAGATGGTAGCAGTAATAATCTGTAGCTGAAGAAGAGGACCATGTCTGAGCACTTAACCTGCTTTGTATTTGCAAGATTGAACTGAACATAACGTGAAGTTATGAGCTCTTAACTGTTGGTTGGGGTGTTTTGGGGTATTATTTATATATTTTGGATTGCACTACAAAGGGCCCATTGAAAAGCTAGTAATGAGTAAAAGCCCTATCTTCAAATCAGTAGTTCTAAGCACTCTTCAAAGTACAGGGAAGAGAATGGAATATTGATTTCTGAAGAAATCATGTATTAGAAAATGGGGTGAGGTACCTCGTTGACAATGCTTCATGAAGTGCATTCTGATTGTCTTTGCTTTTGGATGCTACTTGTACCACAGGTCTACCACTCTCTAATTGGGATGCTGTTCTGCCAGACTTTGAAAAGGAAACATGATTTTCTGTTCAAAACATTCCCAGCATTTCAAGCCAAACAATTTATGTAGAGGAATAGATCTCTGTTTAAAGAAATAGGAACAAACTACTCATTATTGCATCTGGAATCTCACTTTAACGTGCTCTTTGTTTTGGAAGCAAGGCTATGAACTATGCTCATTTTATGACCTGACCAGTCATGAATTAAAGAGCTGGCAGATTTTGTCTCCGTAGTTGTGTGCCTTTCTTGTAAGCTCTATGTTGTAATACCATTTTCTTGTCCCAGAGTGGTAAGGTTGAAATGGAAAGAAATGAACCAGATTGAAGTTGCAGGTCTGCTTGTAGTTTGTTTCATTCTAGATACAGTTGAAACCAATTTTATTTCCCATTAGTGAAGAAGAAAAAAAGCATCCAAGTCTTACATACATTGACTCCACAAAGAAAGACAAATATGCTACAGTTCAATTCCCTGGATCGCTCCCTTACTAAATGAGAAAGCATTGTTCGACAAGGCTGTAAAGCTAAATACCCCACTTGTAAGCTGAAATGCCAGCGCAGGATCAAATTGTTAGAGTAGACAGCCTTTTTAACTGTGATGTTGCACGTGACTGTAGTAATGCAATAAAAATAGTTGGCTTTTTTTTTTTTCAAATTGAATGTGGTCTTCGTATTGAAAAATATTTAATGGGGAAGAAACTTCTGACACTGTCCTGCACCTACAAATACAAATATCTTTCAAGTTAATGTTCCTTATAAACAACAAAAACAGAAGCAGAAATGGAAAGTGAAGTCAACTTTAACAATACGTACCACTCTTTCATGAGCAACTGTAATTATTCCTTGTCTGCATATCGAGTGGTGTGTTGATATCACAGCATAAAATATTCTGACTTCTCCCAGACTTTTAGGACACTTCAAGGTGTGATTATGGAAAGTAACATTTAAGACATTGAACAAGTTATGACATATAGCTTGGAAATGACAAGAAAATGACTACTTTGCTGAGGAGGTAGATGTTGCTGCAAGTAAACATCCCCACACATATGGGAAAATGTAATTTGCTATGTTTTGCTTGTGGAAGCAGTTATTTTTATTATTTTAATGCAAAGCAAGAATCTTACAGTATTATTTGGTAAGTTAGCTCTTTCCGCATTCTTTTACACATACCTGCATATGCATTTTTTGGAGAATATGATAGAAAGTATGGCTCTATAAGGTAAAGGATTTCCTTTTTGGGTGAAGTCAGCTAATCAAAAAATGAATTATGAAGTTGTAAGTGCTTTTAAGCAGATGCTTTAGAAATTATTTCCATAGTATAGTGCCATTCCTTCTAAGCATTTTGCTAAAAAAAATCCCCAACTAAATAACCTGTACTATTTTAGAAATGTTGAGACATTTTAGGGTATTTTTAAATGTGTATGTGTGTGAATGTGTGTGCATAGATAAAACATAGATAAAATTTTCATGATTCTTTGTCAGCTGATTCATAACACCCTTGGGAACCTTCTCTTTAGAAAGCTCAAATCTGAAGAAGGAGTTCTGTTAAAGAAAGTCTGTATTTTTCCAGCTTTATCAACTGGTCAATACCATCTCTCTGCACAAATCCTACCTCAATGTCATTCAATGATGTATTACTGTGATGCATCATTAAATATTGAATCTTGATTATGTAAGTGCTGCTGTACTTGATTTTGTTCACTGTACATAAAGACTTGTGAAACTTGGCCAGTAACTTCCATAGTGGGAAGAAAATACAGAAACACTTTTTGATGCTGAACTTCTAAATAGAGGTTATGTAGAAGTGATGAAGTTGGAGATATGTAATAGTCAATTTGCAGATCTTGAGAGCTACTCAGAACAAGTGGACGAAAGTACCTCAGAACTATGAACTTCGCCATTCTGAATTAGCTGTGGAAATTACTTCAAATACTGTAAATAACAAGGTTAGCTGACTGCTTCTACTTATGCTCAAATTTTGATTCCTTAAACACTAAGCAGAAGTTTATTTGCTAATACTATTACTGATTCAGTCAGGCTGCATATAAGACATTAGTAAGTATATGTCAGGTTTTCTGTATCTGCAGCTAGCTATTTGAAGCAATTAACAAGTTTAAATGCAACTGCTGTCACATGGGTGATCATTTTATCATGTCTATAAACTTGTTTGTGAAGTGCTTGTTTAGTTATATATGAAATGTATATTTAGACAAACGTAGGGCTATCTGTTGAGTTTCCCAGTGCATTGGAATGAAGGATTTTTGCAGGAAAATACGGTTACTTACAAAGGCAATTTCTAACACTTCTGTTAAACTTTCTAAAATTTCTAAAGCTTCTGTTGTTTACAGCAGACTTTGAAATTTGGTCAAGGAAAAAAACCATGAACTAAAGAAGTGCCATTTCTTTGTTTCCTGAATTCAGTCCAGTTTAGCAGAATCATAAACTGTAGAACGTCACAGTTTTCTTTCTTTTAGCTGCATTTCATAGGAAGAATTGTTAACAGGCCAAAATAATAACTGAACTCAAACATTTTAAAGATTCAGGTTCACATTGCTGCCAGAGCAGCTGTACAGCCCAGGCTGCGCTGTAAAGTTTTTGAGCTGCTGGAGCAGGGGGGAAGAAGGAGCAAGCACAGTCAAGGCTCTCTTCACTACAGCCCTTCCTCTCCAGACCTGCCACAGAACCTTACCATTTTGTCCCATTTGGAGAGCCATAAAAAAGGTAATTTTCACCCAGTGGCTTTGTTGACAATTCATATATTTGGTCCTTAATATAAAGTTGATGAGTTGTGTGATGCAGCTAAGTCCAGTATCAAGTACTGAGGCTTTGGGGAGAACATTGCAGTTAAGCTAGCAAACCTATATAGCCTTTTCCTTTAAAACAAGCAAATAACAAAAGTCGGAAAAAAACCCCAAACTTCAACAGCTGATTTAAAACTAAACTGGAAAGCCAAGTTCTTGGAAATAATGGTTTCCCAGATCTGGCTCTGCAGCCATTATTCCGATCCCCTGGGTGAGTGCATTGTGACACAGCTTTCAATAATGTCACGTCACATTGTCATACATTTCTGCAGAGCACCTGCAACATTTGTTGCATAGGCTGGACAAATAAAAGGACAAAATTATGTTTGTACAAACAGCTGCAATGTTGGAATGCTTGATTTTGCCATGTACATACCTTTTAATGTTTTCAGAGTGTGGATGCTGTTGGATGCATGTAGAAGGGTAGGCGCATGTATATGTGCTTACACGTGCGCATGCAAGAACTACCAGTTTCTCAGAAGAAGGATGCTGTAGAGCCACCTTAACCATTTTAGTGCTATAGATGTATGATTTTAAGCCCTGGGTAAAAGCTGACTGTGTCGTAGATATGATTTGTCTTTGGATGATAGCAGCATCTCTCATAAAGCACTCTACTCAATCTGTGGAATGATATTAGTAGTGAATGTGGAGAATGCTCTTTTCTAGTAGCTTGAGGTGTACTTATATGAAGCTACCTGGTGAGTGACATGGTAAATAAAATCCAGAGGAAAAATGATATACAGTTAAAGATGTGTTTTAGTGACAGGCAGTACAGCAGCAAAGGCAAACAGAAGTAGAGCCCTGCAGTAGGTCGATGAAAATAAGAAGAAAGAAGAAAAAAAAGCCTTCTAGAACTAATGGTCCCTTGAATGTTTTATCTGTTATCCCAAATTAGACTGGGAAAGATCCACTTAACAGAAAAAAAGATAAATCTAGTTCATCTTTTGCAAAATCTTGTATATTCCTCTGAATACCCACACTTATGAAATGCATGTTAGGAATAGAGTTGTTCCATTTGAACAAATGGAGAAAAAAGTATCATGCTCATATTTACTGTGTGTAGGTCTGTATTGGTACAACATTATTTTATCATCTAGATAGTTTAAACCACATCTGTTGTAGCCTTCTGACACTAATTCTAGCATGCGAATCACATTAGTCCCCATAGCGGATCTCCTTTCCCGACAGTAGATTTCTCAACAAATGAAAAATCATCCAGTCATTTCTCTCTAATTATGTGTGTCTTTAAATGCCTAATTATCATTGAGAACAAATTGCATGCTACAAAGATAATTTTATGGAGAACTGTTAATCTGTTAAGATGCTACTTTTGAGTTTTGAGCAGTTGATGCAGCTGTTAAAACAGAATTTTTGCCACGTGAAATTATCATTACCATTTTGTTGTAAAATTTAGAAGCAACTGAGGAGAAGCCAGAGGGTTGGACTTAACTTCTCTAGGCATTCTGCATGCCAGGTAAAGAAATGTATCTATATGTTCTTCATAATCTACTCTTCCATTCATTAAACTACTTTGGCATTCTTAAAGGATGCATCTGTGGCAGCAATAAATGTTAAAATATTAAATTTTCTTTCAGAGTTCTTTCATTTATTAATAGCTTAGTTTGCATTGTCCATATATGTGGCAACATGGAATAACAGAATAGATTCACAGAGCTTTCTTGCCAAGTACAATCTGCATAGAAATTACGTGTTTCTGTAGAATACTTGGTAATTGTCCTTAGGTGGCTTAACTGTAACTAATATGTTATGTGCACTTTGGCTAGGAAAGAGAAATTACCAGGTACTTACCTCATGATTATTTCAGGGTGCACTGCACAGTTGTGTTTTGTGGTCATATTAGTGTAGACTGCTGAACATCCTCAGCTCCTATTAAAGTCCATTTATGTTGACTATCTCTGTAGCCTCCTAGATGAGGTCCTGAATCCCTGAGAAATATAGTGACTGTATATAAAGCATAATTTGTAGCTGATGCCTGCATACAAGTAATGCCACTGCTTGCTAATGATATCATCAAAACTTCTCAGCTCAAGGACATTTCTGATCACTAGAGTTATAAAAATGTATTTGTAGTAAAACCTCCTTTTAGAGCTGAACTTTTGGATTTCCTCATACTCTTTTTTTTTTCCCCCCTTATCAGTTCTTCAGGCTAAAAGATTTTGAAGGAGACATGTATGAACTGGAGTGGTTTCAGTATTGGAGACAAACACAGCTATACACATGTTACCTATTTATATTGATCTGCTAATATGAAAGCTAGAAAAAGGTAGACTGGTAATAAGTTGAGAATTCAGTTCTAATTAGGAGTCATCATGCTGCCACCTCTTCTATGTAATCAAATCAGCAAAATACTGACAATATGAAAGAGAGGCGCTTGAAGAAATCTAAGTTAGTGAGACCATTAATAATCTGATCTCATAGGAATATAGCTGAAATTTATTCCTTGTTTTACTTTCATGAAAAAGTTAATTAAACTAATCAGCACTTTAAGAACCACAAGAGAAATCCTGTCCCAAATTCTGCTCATCTGTATACAGGCAGCCTTGAAATGGGAATGAGGATATAACCATGCCATGTCCCTTGCCACAATCTGCAAGCGACTTGTGAGGATAGCTGTAAGCATTGTCAACCTCCCCAGTTGTGTCTGTCAGTCTCGATGGACTCAGATTGTGCATCTGTGGAGATCTGAGGACATTACAGGATTCATAATTTGCTGCATCCAGAGACACACATGTGGTGTTTAGTTTCCTTGCTCTTCTGTGATCTGCTTACAGTAGCTTCTTAATCTTTATGTCCCTCCCCCCAGTAATAGCAGAGATTTGACTGGGTGACCATCAGTATTCCTTGCACTGTTGTGGGGTTCTAGGCAGAAGAGCCTGAGGAGTTAGGCTTGGAATCCAGCCTGGGCAGAGGTGGATGGAAACCAATGCAGGAACTGGTGAGCTAAGCAGCTGATAGAGCAGTATTCCAGGCAAGAGCAAGATGGACAGAGGAGGAAAGAAAGGATGTAGCTTAAAACTGCCACAGAAGGTGGCTTGAATTAAAAGTCCCAGACTTTGCACAGAGCATCTGAGGAGCTGCTGTTGAACACATGCTGTTCCTTCATCTCTTCCATAGAAGGTACATAGTCGTGGTAACACACACCAGAAGGCAGCAATGCCTTAAATCAGTGTTGCTGTGAGTGAATATCTTCTTACATCTAAGTTGGCTTCAAGGGAGCTGTTTTCAAACTCCAACTTTTTCTGGTAAAACAGAGAAAGGAAGATTCTGAGCCTGCTTCCTTTAGAAGAGCCAATACACAGGGAGCAGAGCCCTGGTACCTAAAGAGCACAATGCAATATTTTGACAAGTTTTATTCTGAAGAGAGATTATTTAGCTAAAAGCCACAACTGTGAGCTAGATTGAAACATAAGAGGAACATGAGGGCTATTTTGCAGTGATGACCAAATGCACCAGTATTGCTCTGTAATTTAGTTTTGGTGGATTTGATTCATCCGTGTTGTGATGTCTGCGAGGCAGTGTCTGTACCCGGCACGCCAGCTGGGTTGTTTGTGAGACTGTTTGCTTGTTTGTATTATTCTAGTGCTGAGAAGCCCTAATCGTGGGTCAAGCCTGCATTGTTTTAGGCACTAAATGAACTCAGAACAAAAAGGCAGCTCTGCTGCCATAGAGGTTATAATCTAAGTATGAAACAAGAGACAACAGATGGGGCTAGACAGACGGGGGAGCATAAGGAAGCAATGTGACAGTACTAGTCAGCCAAAAAGTCAGTGTTCAAAGGAGAGCAGCAAGCCAGCTATGAGTTTTCTATAAGCAACATATCAAAGATAGGATCTCAAATGAGATAATTAAGATGGCTTTGCAGATGACTGTAGGGAAATCCTTCTAAGAACAAGGCAGTTTGATGGGAAGGGCTTTGGAACTAAAGCCAAGTATCTCAGGTTTTAGGGCACAGAAAGCACGAAACCAGTAGAAGGCACACAGATAGAGGCGCTATCACTGAAATTTGTAGATAAGTACATGTTTTTTTTGCAGCAGCATTCTGTATAGGTAGGAGTGAGCTAAAGCTGTGTGCCTTTGATCTACTTTGTAAGTGTGGAGCACCCTCTGAAGAATGCTCCTTCTTATCCTCATTGAGGGATTTCTCCCCCCACTGTATCAGCAGTTATTGGTCATGAAAAGTTTGATGAGATTAACTTTTGAGCGTATGAAATCCTTTGTTTGGCCAAGGAGGTTACAAAATACTTCTGTACCCCCAGAATTCAAAGGCTACTGGAACAAAAGACTGGATTTGGAAGCCAAATAAATTTCTTTTCTCAAGCAGAACAGAAAAATAATCACAAGACCATGTTTGATCGTTCTGGACAGTTGGTAAACAACTTGACAGCAATTTCATCATACGGTTACATTAGCTATTATTATATATGCCAGTTGTATTTGGCAAATTACAATTTCTCTTTGAAAATTATCCTTGGAAAATAATACATGACATTTTAAAGAGCCATGATCCATATATACAAACCAATAAATGTAGGATAACTACATACAGCTAGATGGCGTAAACTGAGCTAAAAGAGTCTTTACTCTGAGATCTCTCACTTCAGTATTTCTGTATCCCATTGCTATATTAATAAAGTTCTCTGTATTTAAAATGACAATTTATGGCAAAAATATATGATAAGCTTTATGTTTGCTTTCGATTTCCATGCTGTACACAGGGAAGATAAGAGCACTGGGTATCTCTTAACAAAATGAAATCCCTCCATATGGCACCCTTCTCCCATTAAGATGTGTATTATGAGACCAAAAAGCATCTTTTGAAATAGTTTTATAGCCGAAATGGGATTTTAGTTTAGCTTAATTTGTGAATTGCCTGAAGCAAGAATTATCTTTAATGCTGCCTGTGTAAGGCTGCTCCCACAGCTGTTCTTAACCAATTCTATGTCAAAATAACCAGGAGCTGTCTCACACTCATCTAGAAGTTGGGTTTCTAATGTAAGTGAATCTGAGTTTCCTTGATAGTCAACAGAAAGAATGAAGCACTTGGAGAGGACGTCTTGTCCTATTCTATTACGTGAGCTCGAAATAAAATTGTCTTTCAAATATCTCTCTTGAGTTGGCCCTGCTCCTCTGATGTCTACAGAGGGAGCCTAGATGGTTAGCTTAGTCTAGGCACCTCACTCTAGGCAGCTGAGGTTGAATGAGATTAAAAACAGCCTTTGAAACTGAGCTGGAGTGTCTTTTATTTCAGCTGGTCAAATGTAGTATGGTGATGCTGTTAGCAGGCAAATCTTTGACCAGCAAGTATGGGAAGAGTGTGAGGAGAGCCTGTGTAGAATAGTGGCACTAGTTAACATGTTAGCATGTTAGTTAGCATGTCATACAGCTAAAAGGATGGCCAGGCTTAGTAGTGACTACTGGTTTATAACAGGAATTTACCCTGAGAAGCTCTAACGTTTGAGGTAATGTAAAAACAATGTCATATATTGAGTGCTATGTAAAATAATTAATATCATATGCTATGATTCCTACTTAAGAAGAGGCCTTACTTAAAAGAGCAGTGATTTTTTTGCCTGGCTGGACTGTTCTCATATCAAACTCTACTTCAGCCGTGAGGTCCTCACCAACCTGTACACTCAGAGAAGTCTTCTGTGCGCTAGATTATTGCTGGCACCTTAATGTGGCAGCACCTATTATGCTACAAACATCTGATCTGTTGAATGCAAATTGGGAACTTGCAAGAGTGTTTAATCATCTGTAACATTCTTAATTCTTAGAGCTATTTACCAAATGCAGATGCATTTGATTCAGTGCAGGGACCATGATTCTGTCTTACCTGCTCCCACCCGTCACCTGTTTCGCTACTTCCTCTGTTAAAAGTTGTTGTAGCCCTGTTATTTGAAGGACTTCTGTGTAGTTCTTAGAGCCTGTAAAACAAGCTTTTTCCATAAATCGTATTTTTTAAAGTGATGCTCCAAGTGATTTGACATTTTTTCAAAAGATAAAAGTTTACATGCTTGGAAATGATGTCTCTAAGAAGTATGCACTTTATATTTTATTCATTTTGATAGCTTATGTTATGATACACTTGATAGATCCTGAATGGCACTGTCTTTTTTAAAGATAGAGCCAATAAACTTTTGTACTGATTAAAATGTGCCCCATAATGATCAGATGCCTCTGTCTATGCAAATAGATTGTATCAACCTTATGACATTTTTTTATTTTCAAACATTTTTGTTGCACAGATTTGACCATTATTACATAATATATTCCAGGAAAGGAATATTTGACAAGGAATGAAAAGAAAGTTAAGAAGTGAAAAAAACCAAAAAACCAACACTTTTGCAGTTCAGGAGCACAAATTTCCTGACATTATAATTGTTCAAACAGGTACAAGACCGTAATATCTTTTCTAATCAGTTTGCTGTGAAAATTGCAGAAATAAACCCATATATATGTGTGTGTGTATATAGTTTCAATACCTAAATACTGCAAGTAATGTCATTTTGGATTTTATTAGTTTGCTAGCTAGACAGAAAGAGAACCAGAATCCCAGTGATCCAAGTTTGGGATTAAGCCATTGCCTGTAGTAGAGAGCATCCATTAATACCAGCTGAAGATATGGCACAAAACTCTTCTGAAGGCTTCAACATTATCTTTCATACTACAATATGTTGTAGAATATTTTTCTTCCTCATAACGGAACAAATTTCATGGGCAGTGTGGAAATTCAATGAGTTGAAAATATGAATTAATCAGTAATGCTATTTAAAATACCATTCCTCACAAAAAAAGATGAATGAGATAAATTTTTCTGCTAGAAAAAAGTTGAAATGCAATTACCAGATGGGGAAGTTTAAACAGATATGTTAGTCTCTGACATCCTTCAACCAGTTTGGTGGATTACAAAGTGAGAGCAAGACCAACACAAAAGTATTGTGCGTGTACTGAGGTGCAGTACAAGTGAGAATGCAATGTAGAGATAAGAGACTACTTAAAATCCTGCCAAGCAGTTCCTCTGGTTTTGCTCTGTTTACACTGATTCAGCAGTCAGAGCACACAAAAATTTTTCTTTGTCTTGTAAAGAACCAAAAGTTCTGAAATTTCATGAGAGCAATACTGTGATTTTTACTGAGGCAGGAACCTCCTCGCTGCTCTGTGTTGAGCTTTAGCAGGCAGTAAGAATACAAGCAGTTGTTACTGTAGTTGTTTCACTGAATAATATAAAGTAGTTATTTATAGGTATAGTTTTAAACTGAGAAGAGATTTGAGTGGTTTATAGCTACAAAAATGTTTGCAATTCTGCCAGAGAATGTCTATGTGCAATGTCTCGCTAAACCTCTACTTTTCACATTCACGGGTATCTCCTATCACGGGTATCTTCTTTCCCTTCCTACCAAATGTCACAAGGCATTTACTATCTCTGTATCCACTTCGCAATTAAGACAATACCAAATTTGTGGTATTTGGGGGGGGGGGTATCATTTAATTACCTTTGATAGTCATTTTATTGAAAAAATTTCCCTGCTACAGTATTTGATTTTTAACACCTTTTCTAGGTGTCTCACTTTCAAAGAAAACTTTAAGACCAACCCAGTCAAAAGTTGCTGCCACGTGGATGACAATTATTGCATTTATTTTTTCTTGAGACTGTGGACACCGTACCATGGCAAATTTATGGTCTGCCACAATGTACAGTCAAGAAGCACCTGATTTTGTTTTTGTAATGAACGATTTATGAATCTGTGAGTTTAAGGCAGGCAGTCATGGAAACCTTGTCCTTTGCAAAACCTTCCACTTAGAAAATCCCTTGCCAGAAGACTTGCCCTGGTGTAGCCCTTCTACAATGGCAGGGATCTCGCTGAGCTCCACTTGAAGCCCTCCATGAACAGATGCCATTACTGAATGACCTATGGTTTAGTCTCCCTACTAGTGCCCCAATATTAAGGTTTCTTCTAGGCAATTAATGAATTGCCTGTTTCTAGTTAGCTATATGCATTAACAATATACTATATAACAGAACCCTGTTACATGTAGAGCGAGCGCCACTTTTCCTTCTGTTTGGTTCAGATGGCCTTTTGCAGTGATTTATATTGCTAGTTTATTTGTGCTCTGAAAAAGTGTGGGAAAACAGTACACATGAAATTATCTTAATGTTAAAAGCTGAAGTGTTTATAGTTGGAAAACCTAAGTATACTGTATAATTAAACCAATTATTTCATCAAAAGATGCTTTCTTAAATTGTTTTGCAATTAGTGCCATTGAAATAGTTCTATTATTTTACGTTCATGTAATTTCTGTTTTGGTCTCTCCAATGCACATTTTTGGTAGAAGACAAAACAATTTAACATTTCTATTGTAAACAATTAGAGGTATGCATGATCAGATTAAAAGCCTGAAGTAAACCTTACCACACTGGGACGGAAGCACAGGAGAGTATAGTGTGGTGGATAACTCTATTTAAGGTAGTGAACATGTGGGTATGCATAATATCTTCCAGTTTCAGTGATATTGTATCACTGTATATTCCCAGAAAGTTGAAAAAACAGTTTCCCACTTCTGAAACATACCTCACAAGTGTTATTATATATTGTAGCAGTAATGGATCACTTGTTATGGGTAGGTTTGTAATCCTGATTTCCCAGTCAGGTTTTATAAAGAGGTTCACACATCCATGTTGTGCATCTCTGGTCTAGACACTGCAGGTGCTAGCCTGAGTTTGTGAAGAGATTTGCAAAGAGAATGTTTTCGTGGGTGCAGTTGCATCAAAGCTGATGGAAAATTGGTGTGAAGCAAATGCCTGCTATGCTTGAGGGTCATTCTGCAGTTCTGATGTTAAGTGTCTTGAAGCCTGTGGGCAGATGATCTATTTCCACAAATATTTCTGTGGAAGACAACTGAAGGGAAGGAAAAAATGATGTGGTTCTCCTCGAAGTGTTATTAGATAATACCATTAAGGGACAGATACTTCCCCCATTGGCAGAATGGATCTCTGTAAGGTCCTCATCAAGGTGCCTGTGTAAATGTTTAAGCATGCAGTGGATACATTGACTTGATGGTAAGCATTTGTGTATGTATCTTCAGGAAAAGATTAGCAACATGAAGAATATTTCTTAAATCAAGAGAAATAGTCTGTCAGATAGGAAATGCATGCAGGCTCTGTCCTTTCATTTGGCAGTGAACACCCACTGCTCTTCCCCTTTTTGATCTGGCGGGTTGAGGGGAGACTTATTCTTGGACATTAACAATTCCCCTCAAAGCTCCCTTTTCAAGAAGAGGAAATGGAGTTCATCTGTAACTGAGTGTAGTAACTCAGCACATGTGGGGCAGAGTGCTAGTAATTCTGTGAACTTGGAGGCCTATCACCCCTCAAGGGTGAAAACTAACTGCCTAACTCCCTCTCTGAAATGCTTATACACCAATGCACGCAGCATGGGGAGTAAACAGGAGGAACTGGAGATCTGTGTGGGGTCACAGGGGCACGATCTCATTGCGGTAACTGAGACATGGTGGGATAGCTCACACGACTGGAACACTGTCATGGATGACTATGTCCTTTTTAGGAAAGACAGGCATGCAAGGCGAGGTGGTGGAGTTGCTCTTTATGTGAGAGAGCAACTGGAATTTGTTAAGCTCTTGCTGGAGGAGGACGATGGGCGAGTTGAAAGCTTGTGGGTAAGGATCAAAGGTCAGGCTAATATGGGTGACATTGTTGTGGGGGTTTATTACAGGCCAGCTGATCAGGATGGGGAAGTTGATGAGGCCACCTACAGACAGCTGAGAGTCACCTCATAGTTACAGGCCTTAGTTCTCATGGGGGACTTCAGTTACCCTGATACCTGTTGGGTATCCACTCTGTGGAAAGAGACCTGGGAGTCCTGATGGACAACAGGATGACCATGAGCCAGCAATGTGCCCTTGTGGCCAAGAAGGCCAATGGCATCCTGGGGTGCATCAAGAAGGGTGTGGCCAGCAGGTCAAGGGAGATTCTCCTTCCCCTCTATCTTGCCCTGGTGCGGCAGCATCTGGGGTACTGCGTCCAGTTCTAGGCTCCCTGGTTCAAGAGAGACAGGGAGCTGGTGGCGAGGGTGCAGAGGAGGGCTACTAAGATGATTAGGGGACTGGAACATCTCCATTATGAGGAAAGGCTGAGGGACTTGGGTCTATTTAGTCTGGAGAAGAGAAGACTGAGTGGGGATCTCATCCACACTTCGAAATACTTAAAGGGTGGATGTCAGGAAGATGGGGCTAGTCTTTTTTCTGTGGTGCCCAGTGACAGAACAAGAGGGAATGGAAAGAAACTTGAGCTCAGGAAATTCCATCTAAACATGAGGAGGAACTTCTTTACTTTGAGGGCGGCAGAGCACTGGAACAGGCTGCCCAGAGAGGTGGTGGAGTCTCTGTCTCTGGAGACATTCAAAACCCACCTGGATGCCTTCCTGTGTAACCTGCTCTAGGTGGCCCTGCTCTGGCAGGGGAGTTGGACTAGATGATCTCCAGAGGTCCCTTCCAACCCTACCATTCTGTGATTCTATGATTCTGTGATCTGGTATGGCTCCACAGGGTGCTGAGTCCAGTGTTGAGTTTCACTGTATCTCTTGTACACCTCCAAGGGAAGAAAAGGGACACTCAAATAGGGACAAGTCTAGGCAGTGGAAGCTGTGTGCAAAGTCCAGCAATCCTTTCATACTGGAGACAGCAGAACCACAAAGAGAAGGCCTTGTGCATCATTGATTTAACCATTCACTGAAAAACTTCAAAATGTAATCAAGAAAGATTAGTCATGCAGAAAATGCCTAAAACTTAATTTCGTTATAGCAGTAAGAACCATAATGTATGACTCTGGGTTCACTGTCTGGTTCCTGTACAGGGTTTTTTACGCTCCTGGCATGGAGTACAGGGCTTTTTTAACACTCAGTAAGGATAAGGTATCTCTGAAGGACTACTATTCTACTTTTAAAACTTTTTTAATTTTAAACAAGAATTGCCACTTATTTTCTATATTTTTTGGTGCATGTAAGTTTTTGTCCATAATTCCTTAAAGCTAGGAAGACCCTTCTGTAAGCAATATTTTGTTTCTATTTTCCCTTTGTTTTGTTCATACTTGAGTTTTAACCCTTGGGGTCATCCCTATTAAGGGACAAAGTTAATCAGGCCTAATTACATATAGCTTGTAGCAAATAACTAGGAGTACTAGAAAACATAGTTGCAGTGTGAACACACAACTGAGTTTAAAGTTTTTCTGACTGAAATGCAAGTAGATGGTGAGCTGAAAATAGATGATCCAAGATCCAAAGGTTTCACATAATTTGTGCATATTTTTTTAGATGTATTGCTAATTTGATCACTTATGTTCCTTTCTTAAAGCTTCTGTCAAAGGGCAATTCAGCCCACCTACAATCTTGATTCCTCTCTGGATGTGTCTCTCCACTGATTTTTCAAATCTAGTGTGATACCTTCCAGATCTGGATGTCTTGGCTAAGTACCTAAAGGCAGATGGGATGAATTTGAGACCTTTGTCCCAGTTACAAAGTCTCAATCTACATTGATCTGATGGATTTCTCTAATTCAAGCACTGTGTTCCCACATGCATAATGTACCTATCTCAATCTTCACTTCTTAATGTTCTCTCTTTTGCACTTCTGTCTCCGTAATTTCTTTCATTTCAGAATATTCCCCAGTTGCCCCATGCTCAGTTTAGATCCACCACTGCCTCCTTCTTCCCTGAACTATTAGCTTCACCTCTTCCTGCCCTGGCCTTCCCGCTATGCCCATTTCATCTTTGTTCCCATGAATATTGTTTTTTTTATTCAATCCATTCTGGATAAGGCATATTCTTCCTGTGTTTTTAAAGCCCTGTACAAACTGATATATCTGTATATATTTCATCATTATCACATTGCAATTTCAAATAGTACTATGCATAATTGTCCTATTGTGTTATTCAGTTTACCCAAGATTCTTATTTCTATTTAACTAATGCTGTAGAGCAGTGTTTTGGTCAGAAAGCTTTGTACTATAATTGAGTAACAAATTATTATTTTCTTCTCTTGTGTTCAGTGAACTGGTTTTGCAGATCTTTCAGCTCAATTCATTATGATCAAATGGAGAAGCATTTGTTTCAATAAGATTTTAATCTCTAGAACTATCTTTTGCATCAGTGACTTTTCATTCTTAATTGCTTTCTTGTCCCCCATTAAGGTGTTCTTACAGCTGCTTCATCCAAACTAAGCTCTTTGTCTACACACACAATTTAAAAAAAAAGTCTTCTCTACTTCTTGGGTAATATGAACATTCTTGCCTTCTTAATCCAGCAGTGTTTTTTTTCTGTATTTTCCTCCCTTGATACTGACAAAGACTACAGAATCACCTCTGAAAGGAATTTTAGACATGTCCTGAATTCCTCCCAGAAACATCAGAATAGAAAAAAAAAATATTTCATAGCACCAATTAAGAACACCAGGGTACCTAGTCTGTGCTGGATGTTTGTGAGTGAATTACCATTAATATTAATGATTTAAAAGGATATGGACCAAATGGAGCACACCTTTAATGTGTCATAGTCATCCTACTGAGAATTATTTTTCTTATAACTTCTTCCAAACCTGTTGCTACTTCAAACTCCATAAATGGCACAGGAAGTAAAGACTTCAAACAACCGTTTTAAATATGCCCTCAATTTTACACGTTAAAATAAGAAAATCAGAGGATGAATTCAAGTGTTTCTCTCCCTTTTCAAAAGTCAATTGGTTGTGAATTTATTATTTTAACACTGCTGACAGAGAGCATACAGAAGGAATTCAATAATGAAAAGCATTTGGGGGTTTTGACAGGTCTTGGCTGAAATGAAGTCCTTTGAGACCAGCATTTGGAGGCAGAGGTGAAAGTAGAAATTGGTTTACCTGAAGATCTCTGTATATGGAGTCTAAATTTTCAAGGGAGACTGCCTGCCAGTGTCAGGGCTTATCTTTTGACATATCCAAGCTGAAATCTATAAAAATCTGGAAACTTCTTGACTTTTCATTGTAAGTTCTATATGTGTGATTTTCTACAAAAAACTTGGTTTGCACAGGTTCTAAAAAGTTTCCCAGAAATTGTATGCTAATCTTACAATCTGTTGAAAACTACAAATCTTTTTTTCCCCTCTGTATTCTGTACTTTTAGCATAAACTATTTCTAAATAACATTCATTCACTCATCATGATATTAAAATTAACTATACAAGTCAATGAATTTCGCAGCCACTTGTTAGTTTTCAAAACAATTTAGTCCAGTTGTCTTTCAAAAAAAAGTAGATTAGTCTTTTTGCTCCATAGATCTATGCAGCATTTATGGAAAACAGTATTTTTTACTTGCATTAGAAATGCGAAGCTAGTGTAGATAGGCCGGAGCAAGGTAGGTTGTGTTCTTCGTTGTAGATCATTAATGTAGCTCTTTACAAAGGTCTACTCAGTAGTGGCTGTGTAACAGAATATGTCAGAAATAGAATTTGAAGCCTCTGAATTACACAGTGTAACTGAGACCTGATAGTGATTTGCAGAACTTGTATTGCTTCCTAGGTTGTTGAATAGAAGAAATATCTAGCTAAATTTTCATGCTCAGCCTGACTTTAAAAGACTGTGTGTTAAAGGAGGTCTGTGAATATGTTTCTTATAACATGAAAATTGAAGCACGGTGAAAAGTTATTTCAGATTGCAAGCTCTCTGATGCAGTGCTTACATATTACACCCAACATGGTGGGAGTTGTATCCCTGGCTGGGGCTGATAGAGGTTACAGGAAGGTGTCTGAGTAACAGTAACAGCGATTGCACCCTAAAAGAAAATGAAAACCCGTCATGCTATTTTGAAGTGCCATTCTATCCATGTATACTGTAATATATAACATACAGAGAACACGTTTCTGGTAATTTTAAATATTATTAAGTGCTTCTATCCTAGAAATTGAAATCTGTGTGTTAAAATTGGCTGTGTTCTAGGAATTTTTTCTCAGCACTCAGAGCATGTACAGAATAATACTATTATAAAATAATCCAGTCTTGGGGTCATGTTTATATATCTTTGGAAATCAGATTACTAGTTATAATTTATTTACACATATAGTATTTACTGTTTAAAAAAATTCAGCCGCGTGTACTTAGGGCACCGAAGGCAGAGCCAAGCCCTGAAGCTCTCAAAGCTGAGTCACATTAGATGGCACAGTGACGCACCATATTCATCCTGAATTGTGCAAACCAGAAGATATTGCTTGCTTTTGAAAATATTGACAACAAAGCCAATGTTAACTCCCATGTGATCACTGGAATGCTGTGTGCCAGCTTTTGAAGATATAAAATGTAAGAAAAGTATGAAAAAAACCTCCTAACTATCTATCAGATGTTGCAACTGCTAGGCTGTTCACCAGGAGTTAAAGATGGATAAAAAGTTAAAGATACCATCCATAGCAAGGAGTAGCAGATGAGCTGCATTCAAGACAAAGAGATTCATGAAAATGCTGTGACATTTATTTTCGATATTAAAAATTCAAATGCAAGTGTTTAATATGTCTCATACACATCAGCTCTTTCTGTAATTCTGGGACTGGTGCAGTTTTGCCCTTAGTCATTTGGGGATTGCTTTTCCATCCGCTTTGATCACATTGTGCTTCTGCAATATTCCCACCAGTTATCCTGAGTATTCCAATAACTGAATCTTGTTTCATCTGCCCTAGAAAATAAAGTATCATGAAAGAGACTCTCAAATAAAACTGTGGAGGAGGAAAAAACCAAACAACGACCACTCCAAAATGCTTATTAGCACCTTTAATGTAAACATTAGTATTTATGAGGATTTAACCAAACCTCTCAAAGAATTGTAGCACGAATATATAGAATGTTTAGCCAGTATCAAACCTTTTCTTTCTCACACAAAGAAAAGCATTTCTCATTCTGGTAACACAAGGGACAGAAAACAATGCCAATTCACAAATAAAACCTCTTATGATTTAATATTGTTGTTTTGTCCCCTGTGATCCTAGAGTGATAAATATTGTACCTTCTTTTGTCAGTTTCAGAAACACTTTCATATATGGAATAAAGACTCATTCATTATATTCATACCGGGCTTTTTTCCCAGATTGCTTTTTCCAAGCTTTTTCAGTATACACTGTACCAGTGATACTCTGCCAGCTTTAACTGCGATCATTCCAAAGCCCCATGAATACCTGTGATGCTACGAGTTTCATTTCTACTTATTACTAATTTTTGTTATTATTATTTATATTCTTGAGGCTTTCAGAGGCATCACTACCTTGGGACCTCATTACATGGAGAGGTGTACAAACATGTACCTAATCTAGCCTACAAACACTGGAATTGCACATGGCATGCACCTGTCCATGGAGTGTGGTCCTCTGGGAAGCTGACAGGCAAAGTCTCTTTGTTACTTTTTTCCCCAAAGGAGGAGGGAAGGGACACCCCATGGAGGGGCCAGCCCTTTCCTCTAAGTACTTTCTGTGCTATTTGCTCCTGAGAAGTTGCTGTGAAGGGTCAATGCCTATGAAATTTGTGCGGAACACCAGTACTCATCCCAGGTGAAATGTCTGTACCTCCATCCTCATCCCACCTAGCCTACAACAATTGCCTAATATTGTAATCTTCCAGTAACTCAAAATTTATCTTTGATTTCAAAATATATCTCCAAAAGTAGTTGTCTTTTACAAATAATTAGGACTCTAAATAGACTTATTATTTACACTAAGGAGTACAAATATTAAGCATATTATGTTTTAAGAGGAGTTGTCCAGACTTTAGTGTGATACCAAACCATCTCTCATTGAGTAATGGCTTTAGGAAACATAGCAATTGCACTAAACCTAGGAAAACAAGGTAATCACTATATTAGCATGCATTTGTTAATTTCTGTGTAGGAGGCTTCGTATTTTAATAGTATTTTTCCTCCTGGGCACATCTCTTCATATTTAAACCATTATGGGAAGGTCAGTAAACCTCGATTTTGTAAGTGAAAGCTCTAAAATATGACTTGAAAAAGCTCGTGTTTTGGAAAAAAAAGTAAGTATGAAAATTCAGCTTGCTTAAATCAGGCCTTCAATTTTGGGAGCCAGATTTCTCCTTCCATGCTTTTGATCTCTTAACAGACTCATTTATGGTGAAATATTTGTTTCACCAAAAAAATCTTATTGTCTGGACCTAATGCAACTTCTGGTATGGGCCAGAAGGGGCAAGTTTCAGGGCAATAGGTTAATTTTACTTGGGTAAATAGAAAGGCAAAGAGTAGGAAGCAGATGAAAATGGAAAGACTGCATCATGACTTCATCCTAGACGGAGTGCTCAGTTGTCTAAATTACTGAGCAATTGCAGCTTC
This sequence comes from Eurystomus gularis, assembly GCA_013400335.1. Lineage (NCBI taxonomy): Eukaryota > Metazoa > Chordata > Aves > Coraciiformes > Coraciidae > Eurystomus > Eurystomus gularis. Next base: position 11,080 of record VZZY01025751.1, on the reverse strand, counting down.
AGCAGAGCACAGCAATGACGTACCTCACCCTAAAGGCTGTTTGTTCCTGCAAGAGCCTCCTGGCCCTACTTCACTCCCCTTGAAATCAATCCCGGTGGACTCAAAAACACACTGCCCCAGTCTCTGTGGCCCTTCAGCAGCTTCATGCACATCTCACACTGGCACAAAGGATAGCTGTATCCTTGAGGCCATCCCAGTGAGAAATGCATTTCTGTCACTTTTGCAGAATGATTAGTGAAAGTATAGTTGAAGACATCAAAGGTAAAAAGTTGCATAAAAATGTGCACTAGTTTAAAGCACAGCTTTTAAAATCTTGAAAGTAAATATTTTTCTTAAAGCACATGTGGGACTGAAATAATGAAATAAAGCTGGTTGTATTTAGATTATTCATAATCTACTTCATCGATCTAAAAGAAATAATTAGATCATAGTTCAAATGCGGACAGTTGTTTTTATCTCTCTTTGTAAATAGTGGACATATGTTTTTTTCTTGGAAAGGAATTGTCCACTAAAATGAGAAGTCGGGAGAAGAACAAATAATATAAATTATTATTAAGACATTTGCAGCTTTTAAAATCTGCTGTACCATCACCTCATCACACTATTAGAATCCAAGGAGATGAAAGAATGTGGAAGGGAATTAGAATAGTCTTAGTAACTAGCATCAGATTCACAAAGAGAATTCCTGATTATTGGAAGTCCAGATAGAGAAAAACAAGTACTTTGTAAAAGCAGTTAAATAGCATGGTAACTCAATCTTAACGAAACAAGAAGCAAAAATAAGAATGGAAAATGGAGGGCTGTTTAGAAGGAACACAATTAAAAATAGTGTAGGAAAAAGGCAGGAATCCTATGTATATATTCCACTGTCGTTATATTGGATGCTTGTCCAGACAAGACAGAACAAACAAAATTCAGCTCGCAAGTTCACACATCTGAACACAAGCCTTGCAAAGGTCTAGGTGAGTCCCTCTCACCTCTGACACCTCCCCTTTTGAGGGATAATACCTTCTATTACTGAGCTTCACATGTTGTCAAGTCCCATTCCCACAACTGTTTTTTTTTTTTCACCCTCATCTTTTAAGATAGAGGTCATAAAACCTGGTGTGCCACCTGTTAGAAGCAAGATGCAGTTTGCTACTGATGAGCTACTCTTTCTATTCTTTGCACCCAAGCTTGCAGCAGGCTTTTGATGAACTAATGCTAAGCAGAAACTACACTTTTCATTATCACCTTTTTTCCTATTCTTTATGAAAATCAATGTTTGCTTATGGCTGCTTCAGAGTCTCAATTGTATGGTGTCTAATGGTATTGCTTTGAAGTTTTATATTTTATCTTTATAACTTAGGATAATTATTTATAGTTGGAAATCATAATGTAGCAGCATTATGGGAAACGGAATGCTGGATTGCACTGCAAAGGGAAGAGCAGTTTCAGGGTTTATTGTATTATTATATGATAGAATGCAGTTCAGAGGCTATGGAAGAAAGCAACTCAAACTGTAGCAGTTCTCAGAAGCTGGGATAGTGCATAACAGGTTTCATTCACAACACACTCTTGTATCATCATCACTGTATATATGGCCATTAAAGTATAATTGAAATACAGAAAATCAGGAAATGAGAGAACTGAAGCCAAGTTTTTCACATGTGATCAAAAAGCATATGGGAAAAAAACAGAGGGGGAAAAGGTCAGCAGTTAAATAGAAAATAAGAGATTGAACATAATTTCTGCTTTTAAAAAACAGATGGGAGATTTAGCAAAATTGCAGTGAGGGAATTCTAATGTCCTGCTGAAGGTTTGTTTCTCCTTTATCACATAGTAAAAACTTTTTCAAATACATAAATGAAAATTAGCTCCTAATCACATCCTGGAAACACAAAGCCAGCATGATGCTTTATACAGCACATGAGTTTTTAATGAAAATATTGTAAAGAACAAAGTACAGGATTTCTCTAAATTTTGCCTCTTATCTCAAAGAACCATCTTAGAATTGGAAAACCAAGTAGAATGTATCTCTTGCCACATCCTCTTCTCCCTGTTTCAGCTCTGGAAACACCTCACCTACAGGGACAGACTGAGAGAGTTGGAGTTCTTCAGCCTGGAGACGAGAAGGCTCCAGGGAGACCTTATTGTGGCCTTCCAGTATCTGAATGGGGTCTACAAGAAAGCTGGGTGAGGGACTTTTTACAAGGGCTTGTAGTGATAGGACAAGAGGGTAGTGGCTTTAAACTGGAAGAGGGTAGATTTAAATTAGATGTAAAGAAGAAATTCTTCACTATGAGGGTGGTGAGGTACAGGAACAAGTTGTCCAGGGAAGTTGTGGATGCTCAATCACTGGATGTGTTCAAGACCAGGTTGGATGGGTCCTTGTACAACTTGGTCTAGTAAGAGGTGTCCCTGCCCATGGCAGGGGGGTTGAAACGAGATGGTCTTTAAAGTCCCTTTCAGCCCAATCCATTTTATGATTCTATGATTTCTGCCACTTCTTACTCCCATGACAGTGATGAGGAAGGGCTGTGGTAGTAACAGTTCAGTATCTGAAGGCTTGTTTTCATTGAGTGCATCTTCTGGGAGCTGAGATTGCTGGGTAATTGACTTTATGAGGATTTCTGGACTGTATCTGTCACTTGGTTTCTACATTTTACTTTCACATCCATGTAATAGCATAAGTCCTGTTCAACTGAAAACAAGTGAGAGATTTTACTTTGTTTTATAAAAAGGTGGTGCGCATATTAGGCTGAGATTTACGCCAACTCTGATCTCAAGAGAGGAATACTTCACAACTCCTGTAGGTCTTGTGAATGTGGTTCCTAACAGGAGACACACTTAACCTGAATTTGGTGTGTCAGGAGGACCTTTCTCGACTTTTTCCAGTTACATCCTATAGATGCAAAGTGGTATCTAAAGGAGTGTTTTAAATGGCAAAAGTTATAGCTTGGTAATTGTTGTACAGGAATAATTCTTTCAAATTTTTTAATGGGATTGATAAATGAGACAATGAGTGCTGCTTGTTGGAGTGGAGTACACATTCAACGAGGTAACAAGCTGTGAATATCTACTGTCAGTTTTCTAGTTTTTCGTCTTCAAACTAGGAAGCGTGCCTAAGGCATATAATGTATTTCCAGTGATACACAGTCGTAGCATTACTATCTCATAGTTTCAGGCATTTGCTGTACCTGCTTATGTCATGCAAACAGAAATGGTGCTCTGCTACTAGAATTTTACTGATATTTATCTATATTAACTGTTCAGGACCAAATGTATGTAATTAATTATGAACATACAGTGTTTGAAATAGAACCCTATTTCCATGCATTTTGACAGTAACTGGGTCTAAGTGTGTCATTTTGCCATAACATAGTGTCATAACACAGTGTTTTCAGTGTAATATAGAAGATTCAGGAAATAATAAATTAGTAGCTGTATAGCTTGCCTGTGTATCATAGAATCATAGAATATTTTGTGTCAGAAAGGACCTTTAAAGGTCATCTAGTCCAACCCCCTTGCAGTGACCAGGGACATCTTTAACTAGATCAGGTTGCTCAAAGCCCTGTTCAACCTGTCTTTGAATGTTTCCAGGGATGGGACATCTGCCACCTCTGTGAGCAACCTGTGCCAGTCATTCACCACCCTCCCTTGTAAAAAATTTCTTTCTTATATGCTCAACACATGCCAAAAAGTTAATTTTCTATAGTTGCAGCTACTTCATAGAATCAAGGAATGTTTTGCATTGGAAGGAACCTTTCAAGGCCATCTAATCCAAAGCCCCTGCAGTGCGCAGGAACACCTTCAACTAGAGCAGGTTGCTGAGAGCCCCATCCAAACTCATCTGGAATGGTTCTGCATAAGGTGATGCTAGCTTTGTTGATGGAGCCACCTTACTACTGACAGCAGGGCATTGTTGTCTTTTTTTTTTTTCCTTATTCTTGGACATTAATTGGTACTGAAACTACAAATACCCTTATGTTAGAGGTAGTGAGGACCTAAGTTGTCACTTCAGTAATATTTCAAGATATGTTTAAAAATTCTGGGCATGCTTTCTGTCCTGTTGACTTAATTCTGTGTTACATTCCCAAGATTGTTTGTTTTGTCAGAGTGACTGTTGGCTATGTAGCTGGGGTTGTACTGAATGGCTAATTGTAGAAATCAGCAAAATATTGAAAAACTGGCATTGTTATTTGGCCAGAATCAAATTACAAGCCAACCAGTGGTAAGAGTGGTGATATACTGCAGCAATATGTTGGAAATGGAAAACAAGTCCAGTACTTCGTCAACCTTGGAAAGCAAAACTTTAAGTGAGAATGCATTATGGGAAAGCACTGCAGATACCATGCTCACTTCTTTTTAAGCTTCAATCCTATTGAATTTCTGCTGAACTATAATAATTTTTTTTGTATGAACACAGTAATCACTTTATGGTTTAAATAAAATTTTTGACAGCTGAAAAAAGCCCCAGCACAATAAATGTACAAGAGTGAGAAACAGCCTCTTGGAGGATTATTGCTCTGATCTTCTTCCTTAAAAGTAAATGATAATGTAAGTAGTATTGTTTTATCTCCAGTGAGGGTAGAATTGGCCCCTCTTGGGCCTTTAAATCCATTGTCTTTAAGGTTGTGTGTTTTGTCTCGAGGAGGAGAGTAGTAAAGCTGCAAATCTGACAATATACGTTATCACCCAGATGGAACATTAGGGAGGTATTCACAAAAACTAGATTTCACCTGGTGAGGTTAATCACCCTGAATTTCCTCTACAGACAGGAATAGATCTGCTTTAAATCACCCCCTGCAAGTAAGGCCCCTCTGGAGGGAAGCAAGCCCTGGGGAATACCTCTGCCTTTTCTCCAACTGTTCTCCTGATTGCTCAGTTGTCTTTGAACTTTCTCTCTGTTTCCCAGATACTCATACACATATACGCACACACATGTGCAGATATTCTGATTACTTAATTGCATGAAATAGTAGTTCAGCACTGTGTTAATGGCACACTGGTGACACTCGGTTTATATGAACAATAAATCTCTGTCTCACAGGTGTTTGTCCTACTCATGGTGTTTAGTAAGGCTTTAGCTTTCATCGTAGTGGTTAAAGAGTCCAACCTGCATGAATGGATTTGGATAAAAAGCTTTTAAAATGTTGTAACTGAAGGTCACAATTTTTTAAAGTTTCCATATCTTCACTTTTCTCCGATTAGCATGGACAATGGAGGTTGCTGAAGATAGAAAGAGTAAAATAATGCTGTGCAAGTAATCTCAAGTGTACTGGTCTGGAGGAGGCTTTTGCAATCTGTCTAATTGCTATAGAGAGGTTCATAAACTAACCCCAACTGGGCCACAGCTGTGATAGTGACTTCTAAACAAAACCAATTATAATTTCATTTGTATTTACCCAGGTATTGCTAAGAGTAAGTGAAAACAGTACTTCTTCAGTACTCCAAGTAGACTTTTTCTCTTCTACAGAAATGGGTTTACAAGACCAAATTAGATTCTGGCATGATTAATGTATCTCGCCAAATTCTTGCAGAGTAGCAAATTAGTTTATAGTGATTTTCTTGAAAACAAATTAAATGGCTGCACAACATCACAAGAACAGAGATGTTTTTCATAACATATGGATAAATGATTCAATGGAAAGGAGATGTAATCAAACAGAAAATTTAATAGCTGTTGTGGAAGAAAATACAAATGTTTAAATATTACTGTCCATTATAGAAACCTGTGTAATTACTTGCACTTTAACACACGGTGTGTAATATGTAGTGGGAGAGCACACGTATTCTAAGAAGATTATTCCTTTCAGGATTTTTTAGTAGCCATAAGTTAAAAAACAGAACCCATATTTTGCAACTAACTTAAAATAACAATTATTTTGTGAATTACAGGTGGTTTGCTATTCATGTCCTCGACTAATAGCTTTCTGGAAATGTTATGTATCCTATAGATTTTCTTTTTTCCCCCCTAAAAATGTAAACATATTTTGCTACTGATACACCTGTTTGAGTCTCCACAACTTATATTCAATAAATATAGGAAAGAGAAAGGCTGATCACACACATAATTATTCACTAAATACTTGTTGCTTATTTTTTGTAAAAGGAAAAAAAACATTGAACACAAAAATTTGTCATCATTTTATATAAAGTAAGCTGTTTTGAGAAATGTAATGGAAACAATTGGGGGCATCCTCAGACTTCTGTAATTAGCATTTGTGGTCCAAGGTCCAAAAAGCTACAATAATGGAATAGAATAGACATAGTCTAACAATAGATCACTTGTCTGTAACTACTGCCAAGGTAAAACTTCTTAGATATAAACATCAAGAGGCTTTAATTCTCTTAGCTCTGTTATTCTGCGAGAAGAATGTATTCCCTGACTAAATGTTATGCCTGTTTTATTAATTGAAATTTAGTGTGGATAAGTGTTGCAGCTTTAGGAGCTCTTACTAAACTAGTCTAAATTTCCCAAGTGTATTGTAATATCTAAAGTGAGTCAATAAGAGGTTTTGAGAAGTTTTACCTTCAGACTCAGCAGTCAACTGCAATTCTTTTTTAAATTTTTTCTAGTCTTCAAAGTGAGTCATATTCTCAATATCACTGGACAAATCTGTGATAAGCTTTACCAGGGAACCCCAAGGAACAGAGTCTAAGAAATAGAGAATATATTTAGTGATGATGTTTAACCATCATAGCTTAAGGTGAGCTTTACTCTTCAAATTTAAAGATTTTTTGGCAAAGCAAGGTGTCAGAGACCTTTCTACCTTTATTTGTAGAAAATGCATGTATTTGAGTTCAATGGAAGTCTGTATTCCATACACCTGGATCTGGGTTGCCCTTCACCAGGGCAGGCCTTCGACAGGTTAGGCTACAGACCACTTTTAAGTAGTTTATTTTTCATTCCCACAATGCTTTACATTTCTTCATATTAGTTTGTATTCCACTGTTTTCTCTTGAGTCTGTTAATGACACTGTTATCCTTGTTGTCCCTCTGATCTTACCCAAGTATTCTTTGACTTTGCTTTCTCACCACCAAAGTGCATAGTCTTGCTGAATTCTGTTGTGGCAGCCTCTCCAAAACGCCATATTCCCTCTACATCACCAAAGCAAAAGCCCTCGCCCATGATCTTTGCAGCTTACTTCTGAATTACTGCCACATTTAACAACTAGTATAACTATGCTTATTTCAGATCTTGACTGTTTTTTAATCAGTGAAACAATTTTTATTAGCGGCACACACTCCCTTTTTCTATTGCCTCAAATTATTAATCTTCGAGACCTGCCATGACTTCCTATTCCCCACTTATCATCTCTTATGCAGTTTCAGATGAAAGGTCCTCTTCCCTGCTCAGGTCAGCCATTATTTCAATCTTCCTTCCAACTTGTTGAGTGAGTGCATTTCTATTTCCAGCTGTGCTGCCTTCTCTGAGCAAGGTGCACAGGTCAGACTGGGGTGCAGGTCTGACAATACAGTCCAGCTAAATGCAATAATATCTTATTAGCTCCTTTTAAAAATAATCAGTGAAGGCGCAGCTGAGGGAACTGGGGTTGTTTAGCTTGGGAAAAAGAAGGCTCAGGGGAGACCTTTTTACTGTCTACAATACCTTGAAAGAAGGTTGTATCAAGGTGGGGTCAGTCTGTTCTCCCAGGTAGCAGGTGATAGGAAGAGAGGAAAAGGCCTCAAGTTGCCCTAGGGGAGGTTTGGATTGGATATTATGAAAAATTTATTCTCTAAAAGAGTTGGCAGGCACTGGAACAGGCTGCCCAGGGAAGTGGTGAAGTCACCAACCCTGGAGGTATTTAAAAGATGTGTAGATGTGGTACTTACGAACATGGTTTAATGGTGGTCTTGGTAGTGTTACGTTAAGAGTTGGACTTGAAGATCTTAAGGATATTTTCCAACCTAACCAATTCTATGACTCTTGTGTTCCAATAGGTCTTCAGTTGACAAAAGGGAGAGGAATTAAAAAGCTTCAGTTAATCAACATTAGATTCTACCAATCCCACTGCCTTAGTGTCTCCAACTCTTCGCTAGGTCCCCTCTGTCAGTACAGTGTTTGTTTACCTCGCAGAATGGACAAAAGCTACCCCAAAGTGCACGGTCAATCCCTGCTGTCTCTTACCCACTAGCGGGCTGGATAGTTTAAAAACACCAGATGTTGCACAGACCTGGATTACAGACTAAACTACAGATATCTCATACTTAAAGGGAAGGGAAAAAGTCCTGACCGTGTACTAAAAAAAACACTACTGGCCCCTTTGAGCACAAGTATTTCACAAAAATATGTAGGGCCATTTCCTTTTCCAAAGGAGAAAACTTGTGAAAGGCTGAACATTTCATAAAAGATCCTTTATTGTATAGTCTGCATTTCTCGCAAGCAGACAGCAAGTAATTTATAAGTCAGTTGTGGGAATAAGAGTTTCTTAGCCCCTTATAGGTATCTGTTGTTACTAAATACCAGGGGTATAGTACAAAGGAGCATGACATCTCCCCTCGACTAGTGTGTGGCTGTTTAATTCCACACTATCATTATTTAGTTTATTGTTGTTATGGTTTAAGCTCTGTCTCATATTTTACTTATTTAATTAAGTTATACGCATAAGAAAAGAAAAACATACCTCCTGGACTCATGGCTGTCTTCCCATCTAGCAAAAATTATCACTGAAAAACAAATGATGAGGTTACTTGCCCAAAGTAATTTCCTAGTTAGTTTAGTTTGTTTAATATATCTTTCTCATAGTAAGAGTCGTGTCAACTTAAAATACACATCCATATACCAAACAGGGAGAGAAGCCCACTAAAAGACTTTGTGATTTTGAGGTATGGTCAGCTTGTCTTTTTTTAAAAAATCAAACACAAATTAAAAAATATTCAATATGACAGGTTATGAAGATACTTAGTCTTCTTGGCACTTGCTTATGATTGTTTTTTCTCTGTGACTAAGTCCGTGATCTCTGGATATTGTCTAGGCACACCTGCCAGATCAGCACCCTCGGATACGCATGAAGGCTTTGAGTATTTTCTGACTTTGAAATGAACTTAGCTCTATTGTGAGGTAAAGTGGCTCCTCTAGCCATGTACAGTCTTGAACTTCAGATGACTCTTAATTTTTCTCCTGGAAAGGAGGCACTTGAGTATTAGTTTTGTATGTGGTTAGAAGAGGTTTTGTGGATCATGCCTTGTTCTGGTTCCATTTTATGTGCCTTTTGGATATCTCCCAACACAACTTGATCTATAGCACAGGAGTGTGTGGCACAAATAATATTCTGGCATTTTCAGTCATGATAATTAATCATGAGTTAGTCCACTTGGAGAAAGTCTGGTTGATAAAACAGGAAAAGTATAGGAAGTACCAGACAGTCTTGAAAATTTTATCAATAATCTAAACTGAGTAAGAATATTCCAAGCACGATGAGTCATAGAAACGAAGAGGATGTTTTTCAGTGGGTACTCAGAAATATTTGCCTAGTAACAACTTTCTTGAAAGTTACAATCCTCCACCATTATAGACATGATAGCTAACATATGTATTTCCTAAGAATAAATGTATGCACTCCTGGTATGCATCCATGAAAGTTATGGTTAATGTGATCTCCTTCATCAAATTAAGAAATAGCTAATACAAAATTCGGTTATTAGCAGGGTGGCTTTGTATATAAATGTCATTTATACTCACATTACATACATTGTGTATTTATAAAACAGTTCTTTAGTGACTCGAAATAATGATGAATGACAGAACTCATTAAAATTCCCTACATAATAACCGGTCGTTTTATTGATGACCATGAAATTGTCTTTACTGGCTTCACTGTGTACTATGGTCATCTTCATGAGGCACTGAAGTCTGTAATTCTCATCACTTTCCATGTCTTCAAATTGCTTAGATCCATTTGAACAGATATTCATGGGCATTGCATCTTCTGCAATGGAAAGACTTTGAATAACATATCTTTTATGATCAAAGGACTCTGTCCACTGTTAGGTGAGGGTGTCCAGTGACATATCTTTAAAGCATCAACAAATGGAAGTAATGCAAATACTGTTGGGTGCTGAAGGGTAAACCTATTACTTTAATAGTATAGCATTTATTCAGTCTTTTCTGTTTAAGTCTCTGTATGGCAGCTGTCATTTTATTTTCATTGCTTAAGGTCACCTTAAGCAATGACTATAATTCTGGTTAAAATGTCAAACTAATCTAATTGATCTACCTGAATTGTAGTTATTTTATTGTCTTCAGCTTTCTGAATGTTCTGATTCTGCGTAACAATAAAAATGTGTAGAATTTAATCAAATGAAGACATCTATCCAAATGTTATCTCTGAATAATACATATTTAAATTGAAAAAAAAACGTTTCTAGTTACCTGCCTAAGAATCTGAGGTCATTCTTTGTTCCTTTACTTTTAACAAAAGGGATAGTAAGAACTCAATGCATTTCTCATTAAAATGAACAATAGAGGAGGACAAAAGGTTTTAAATATGCACGCCAGCATGTAAGACTAACTTTTTCAGTGTAGTGTTTTTTTTTTCTACTTTGAGAGATAGCGTAGCCTTACATCAGCTCAACTGTAGCTGTATACAATCAGAAGAAAAAATGTTTAAACATCCCAGCATGGGTATTTCCATTTAAATCTGATTACAGTGAAATAAAACTGTAGCTATTAAAGGTTTAGAAGAACTACAAATACAAGCAGTAAAAGAAGACAGTTAGTAAATGAGGTAGTAAAACATTTCAGCAGGGCAAACAGTTTATAGCACTCAGCCTTCCTGTAGCAGACTGTGCTATTCACTACAGACCCGTGCATTGTTCCCTGAACTGCACTTAAACCTGCAATTAACCTTTCACGCCTAATGAAGCTGTTTTGCTGCAGAATTAAAATATATAGTACTGCCTGTTTATACAGAGACTGGGAGGCAAGCATCTCAAAATGAATTACTTTTTTCAGATGCTTTTGTTCAAATGCAGAATTAAAGTGCTGTTTGTATATAAAGCAGGAATGCACTTTTCGAGGCAATCTCATTTGATGTGCTGTATTTTATTCCTGTACTTATTAATTGTTTTGCATAATTGTAAAAAAAAAAAAAA
>VZZY01025750.1:0-19810 GCA_013400335.1 Eurystomus gularis | reverse complement strand
GTCACCGTGCTCTGGCCCTGGCTATTCAGCCAGTTTTCAAGCCCTTCCAGTGTCTGCTTATCCATCCTACACATCAAGAGATTGTCTACAGCTTGCCCGTAACAGGATCTTACAGGAGACAGCGTCAAAGGCTTTACCGAAGTCCAGGTAGACAATATCCACTGCTCTCCCCTCATCTAGTCCAATCATTTCTTCATAAAAGTTTATCAAGTTGATCAAGCATGAATTTGTTTTGGTGAAGCTGTGTTGAAAAGTGTGTATCTTCCTTGTTCCGATCTTACGCCTTGGTCTCTGGGACCTGGAATTCCTGAAGGCTGGTCTTGCTAATGAAGACTGAGGCAGAGAAGGCATTCAGCACCTCAGCCTTTTCCCTGTCTGTATAACCAGGTCCACCATATTGTTGAACAATGGGCCCATGATTTCCCTAGTCTTCCATTTGTCACATATGAGCTTACAGAAGCCCTTCTTGTCTTTGACGTCCCTGGCCAGATTTAGCTGCATTTGGGCTTTAGCTTTCCTAACTTTGTGCATGGGTGTTCAGACATTGTTTCTGTGTTCCTCCCAGGTTCCTTGTCCTTGCTTTCACCCTCTGTGTGCTTCATTTTGTGTTTGAGTTTGGCCAGGAGATCCTTGTTCGTCCATGCAGGCCTCCTGGCTTCTTCTTCCTAGCTCTCTTGAGCTTGGAGGAGGTGATCCTTGAATATTAGCCAACTTTCTTGGGTCCCGTTTCCTTTGAGGGCCTTATCCCATGAGACTCTTCCAAGCAGCTCTTTGAGGAGGCCAGAGTCTACTCTCCTGACGTCCAGGCCTGGGATCTTGGTTTTCAGCCTCTTCCATGCCCTCAGGTTTCTAAACTCCACCATGNGTTCGTCCATGCAGGCCTCCTGGCTTCTTCTTCCTAGCTCTCTTGAGCTTGGAGGAGGTGATCCTTGAATATTAGCCAACTTTCTTGGGTCCCGTTTCCTTTGAGGGCCTTATCCCATGAGACTCTTCCAAGCAGCTCTTTGAGGAGGCCAGAGTCTACTCTCCTGACGTCCAGGCCTGGGATCTTGGTTTTCAGCCTCTTCCATGCCCTCAGGTTTCTAAACTCCACCATGTGATGGTCACTGCAGCCAAGGCTGCCTTTCATCTTCAGATCCTGTACAAGCTCCTCATCCTGTACAAGCTCCTCACTGTTGGTGAGAAAAAGGTCCAGCAGAGCACCTCACCTCAGTGGTTCCTCTATCACTTGGAGAGGAAGTTATCACCAGCATATCCCAGGAACCCCCTGGCCTGCCTGAAACACTGATGGAAGTGATATCTACCCCAGATACCGGTTTGTCCTTGCCAAAACTGGGGCAATATTCCCATAACTCCAAGATTTATGAGTAAGCTTTGTACCAGCCCTTCTTAAGGATCTTCACTTGTTCTTGTTCCTGTCACCATTATTTTGCTTACAATAACTGTACTAATTAACTGTCTTTTTATTCTTATCATATTGGCGTTTCCAAATAAGTAAAACCTATAAAAATACATTAGTGTGCAATTCATATAATTTATTGAACAAAGAACAGAAATTAATTTCTACACAGCTGTTCTAACATTATCTGTTCTCCCTAGGAATAGGTGACTGCACAATCAGTATAAAAATGAGTTAATGACAAAAGAAACTATATTTTACACATTATATGTGCGTTTGTATAAAATATGAATACAATGGGATGCGGATTTCATCACGTTATATAAAAGGAGCTGTGTATAACCAGAATTTGACTTTATCATAACATTAGTATTCCCCTACATCTTGTTGAGGGTTTTTTTGTGCTTCATATTGATATATCAGAAGGTGTTGTAGGCTGCTGACTTTTCTACAGAATTAATCTTAACTTTGATCCCTTTTATCATACTGTGCAGGAGTTCTGAAGAAAGCTGGTGGGGAGCTTTTAATAGGAGAAACTAGAGCAAATGAAACCAGTGTGCTTCCTGAACAGTTACTTCAGGTAGAGGAGGTGAGTATGAAAAGAGGCTCACACTTTGTAGGGGATTTTCTTTTGTCTGTGTCTCCAGTGTAGTCTGACACCATGTTCATTATAAACACCGATTGCCGTAGTTTCTCATTATTTAGCTACTGCAATTAATTTTAGGTGCAAAGTCTCAGTTAAGATGGAATAAAATCTTACGGCATTCATGAAGAAGTGGTTGTTATTTAAGATTTAATAAGAGGACGGATTTAACATCAGAGGTGTGATACCTTGTAACAAAACAGTAAAAAAAATGCTAAAATATGATTGCTCCCTTTGGTGTTAAATATATTCTCAAATACAGCAGAATCTTAAAAAAATTTAGCGCGTTCCTAGCATTTGATCATAATGATGCTTCCTATAGAGGCAAGTATGGGGTGATGTCCACTCACGTGATGTCCAGTTTCTTTGATGCCAACAAACCACTGTGCAGTAAGCACTACGCTTTGTAGAACGTGTGTGTACAACATAAAGTTTTACTCCGGCTTCCACTTACTACTAAACAAATTCTTATTGTTGAGTTTATAGGACCTAAATGCTCGAGCAAGCAGAAATTAATTTCCTAATGGCTCAATTTTAATGCTGCAACAACCTTTTAAAATGTGCTTTGAATTAGTTTATGAGACTAATGTTCCTGTACCTTATAGATTACAAAGAACAATATCTTGAGAAGATTGAGCTTTGCTTGCCACAAGTTCAAAAAAAATTTGAAAAAAAAGAGGAAGTGCAAAAATGGGTGTCTGTGGGGTCTGCCTCTGTGCTGTCTGGAGTTGGGTGTTGGGAGTGGGGAAGGAGAAAGGAAGGAGGAAGCAACTTCTAAATTGGAGTAAGCTGGAAGGGCTTCACTTCATAGCCCTTCATTGTCTTCCAGTTTGGTGTTGTAGCTGCAACTTGTTAGGAATCCATCTTTTCTCCTACTACGCCCTCGTGGTGGGGATCTTTACCATACATCTTATGTCATTAAAATATCTGTCTTACAGTGGAACAATCCTCAACTGGCCACTTCTGGTAGGGCTTAGGTCTGCTGTATATCACATGAGCAATGCAAAGTAAGATTAGTGGAAAAGTAATGATGTCCTACTGTGTCTTCTTCTCTCAACCGTTATGCTTCAGATAACTTCAGCAATCTCTTTTTACAGAAGGCAGGGAACTGACGTAAACCGTAGTAAAAGCCAGCATTGCCTAAAAACTAGAAATCTCTATTTAAACATTTAAATCGTAGCTCAGTGCTGCTCTGGAGAAGTGAAAACCAGTGCAGCTCTGTTAAAACCAGCTTCTCTAATTTTTTTCCATTAATATTCACCGTTAGTAGTTTCCGCCCCTTACCTTGCAGTAAAAATTATTACACGTTATCCGTTGCTAGATTACTTGTTGAACTATTGAAAGTGTTTGTAAATGTATTGGACTTTGTTAAATAGACTCCGTTGAAGATTATAAACAAAGATGAAGTGTGGCTTTTGAAAAGCAGTCTTGTTTAAACAGTCTTTTTGATAAAATATTTTGTTAAAAATTTGATGACAAATTTAATGTTGTGATGGGTGTTCATTTTTTGTTGAGTGGATGTAAGTGTGTAAGGCTAGCAGACTATATTTTAGGTTGTGAAAATGAATGTCAAAAGGTGATGGTGTCCTTTAGTTATGGATGTTCATACAAGTTTCAGACAATAATAAGACTCGAATTTGGGTTGATTTAATATAAATATGTATTTCAGCCTGTTTTACTGAATTTTGGCTGGAGAAATGCATTTAAAGACCTGTCTTCCTCTGTGGCTCACTGTATAACAATAGCAATCGAGGATTTTTCAACTAAAATTCTTCAACATGAGCAGAAAGAAGAGCTTTCAGCTGCAGGCTATGCAATGAGTCTTGTAAACAACCAGCAAATGAGGGAGTCCTGCGGAGCAGTCCAACAGGAGGAGCAACCAAAACGAATTGCTAAGGCAGGTATCAAAAGATCTGAAGTTTGAGGGGAGACAGAATGCCAAGGCTGTTTGCCATCTAGACTTTGAAGTACTTACAGTACCATTAATATTCTATATCTTATATAAATGGAATTAAGAAGAAAGTGAGAGGCTTTGCAATATGAGGCTGAGCAGAGCTTTATACAATAGCCCGTAGTCTATGCTTGAAAGAATTAACTTTTAAACTTCTCTGGCATTATTTTTTTCATCCAAAAAGTTCTAAAACATTCTGATTAGTATCTGCTCTGTTACCAAGTGATTCGATGGGAAAATGCTGAAAGCTTTGAAGCACGGCTATAAAGGGATTTCCTGTATTCATATCCTTAGATACGCCATTTATCTAATCAGCGTAACCAATAATATGGCCAAATTAGAGTTCTTTGATTTGGCTGAAAGGTCATTTAGGATGATTAATTAAATTGTTTTTCGAAGAGAGTATTTGTTTGAAAGGGTTTGGGATTTTTATTTAGTAAGCTTTGGAACTGTTCTAGAAAATTCAGAATGCTATTAATGTTTGCTTGAAGTAACATATAAGCTTTTGGGAGATAATTTTAGGGAGATCAATGTATGAATTTACTAAGAGATGACAAGTTTGTTTTCAAATTCAGTATTAAGAAATGTGTTTGTATATTTTTCAAAATAAACGAGTTTGGAAATTTGTTGTTGTTTACAAGGAATTAACCTTACGCTTTGAATGTCCAGCTAAAGAAGCCATAAACAAAATGAAGGCGTTACTAGCATATGACAGTTTTAATCTTTTTCCCCCAATATCTATTACACAGCTTTAAAGCATGAAGTAATTGAAGAATAATTCATTTACTGTAGATAAATGTTCCTCCCCTGTAAAACAGAGTGAAACATTTGTAAAGCTGATTTAATATATTTATGTTTTATGCCAATTTCATTATTCAAGAATCTGACCCTGGTGTGTATAAATTAAACAGTGCTGTCAGAATACAAATAACTTGATGCCGCGTTTATTTCTCTCAGTTTTGTTCTGACATCATGGAAGAACTTGACACATTGCTTCCATTGGCTCTGGCATGCAGAGATGATTCTCTTCAGGAAATTAGAGCAAACTTCGTCGAGGCCTGCAGCAAAGTGGCAACAGCTGTCCTGGCAAGGCTGGAGGAGAAGAGCAAAGACGTCCCCTCCAAGGCTCCCCTGCAAGACTTGTACGCTGCCCTTTCCACAGCTATATATGTCTTTCAGCATTTTACAATGTATAGCAACTTAATGAGAGAAACGAGCAAAAAGTGAGTCCCTTTTACTTGGTTTTATTCGAACGTAACGAATACAGGACCACGTTCCGTTTTGGTGATACAGTATGGTGGTAGTTTTCCAAATTGCGTCGTATTTTTTAGCACGCGCGCTGCGTGTACTATTTATGGAAAGACCTGAGTCACAGCTATTGATAATCCAAAGCAGCCATTGCAAAGCAAATTATTTATGTTTTAAGATCTGCATTTGATTTGCGGATCAATATTTTTTATTTATTAAGCTTGAGTAAATAGGATTGTCCAGTGAATTGAATGTACTCTGCTCTCACATAAATAGAGGGCTAAGGCCTTAATTTCCTTTTCTGACCTTTGTAATAGCTGAATTTTCATAAAATCTGATTTAGCACGGAGCAATCTTAGAGGAGAGTATAAATATACCTCCCTGCGCTCTTTCCTTACACCATCTGTTTTCAGAAATGTGAGCAAATACATTGAATGTAGTTTTAGAACTTATTTTTCATTGCATGCAGAATAAAAATCAGGGAAGATATGAAGTAATAGTGTAATGTCTAAGACAGTGCTTGACCTGTGGGGCAATATAACAACTTTACTGTGCTTTTAGGAGGTTTTGTCTTAAAATACTAAGAGTCTCTTTATTGGTCCATGTGTTTCTGGCCATATGTAATTTAGAAGTAGAAACGGGGCCTTTTGAGAGGGACACCTGAACTAGGCAATTTTGAAGGAATGTATGATTTCTGAGGGGTTGTGTGCACTGTTGAGCTACTTTCCCTCTCCTGTTTTGCTCTCTCCTGCATCAAGTGTATCTTTGTGAATGGGAAACCAGAGCCAAAATATTGCTCAATAATTCTACTTATGTCTATTATGAAATAGTTTTAGTACATACCTACTAAAAGTAGTCTCTGGACTCTTGGGTTTTTGTTTTCTTTATCATCGTGAGTGCTGATGCAATTATGCTGCAACCCAGAATCTCCCAATAACTGAATGACAAGCCTGCTTTTATATCAGAAAATGGGATAAATTAAAATATTTCTCGGTGACTTGGCCAAATGAGAATTTATAGATGAGCAGATATATTTAAAGAACATGTGAAACAAAGACCAGATACTTCTCAAAACTGAATGCTAGGTTAAGAATCCAGGACCGAGAGGAAATGAATGATTGATACCTAATAATCAAAACCATTTGCGGTACTGAGGATTGTTACCTCCTACTGCACAGCCTTTCAATCTTTTCCTCTTTGATCATTCTCTCTGAACAGACCCCTGTTCCTTGTGCCTGTCCAACGGTATCAGGAATTCATCAACGTTCTCCAGTTTCAAGTTACGGACTACTGCGTCAGAGTTTGTGCTACGAGCATTTTACAGGATGCTGAGAGCCACCACTGGGAAGACTACAAAGCTTTTTATGAGGTGTGAGGTTAAGTTTTACTGTGCCTCCCTTTTGCAAAATGTGTTTTACTGGTTGCCAGCTCTCTGACTAATTAGAAGCAGAAGATGAGCATTATTTTTACATATAGATTATTGGAATTTACTGTTTCGAAGTATTGCAGGCAAACGCCTCTGTAGAAATTATGTGGGAAAATGGTCATTTAAAGATGAGATAAATCATTACCGTGGAGTGTTGGTGTCATTTGCTTAATAAAATACTGTATGTCAAGTTCAAGACATACATATAGAGCTCAGTAAAGAAGACACCATCGTTTCATTTCTTCTCATAGAAAGTGCAACATATGAAAATGAAAGCTATTATTCTCCCAAAAATTTTTAAACTGATTCTTTGATTTTTTTATTTTCAATTGGTTCTCTTTTTCACCCTTAGTGAGTGAAGGGTGCAACAAAGAAAGAAGACCAATACAGTTACCTTCAGCCTTCCACAATGTATTTCTGAAATAACTAGTGCCGTTCCACCTGAATTTTGAAGCCACAGGTCTGCTTTTAAAATACGATTCTGTGAAAAAACCCTAAGGATCAAGTGAATTATTATAATGTGTGGGAATTTTTTTCTTCATCCCGTTTAAATGCAGGCATACACTGTTTGAAGTTATTTTCACTTAGTATCAGGATGAAGTGAAAGTATTACATGTTTTTCATCAATAGTAACTGAGATCTCCTGGAGACAAAGTCCTGCCCTTCCCTACATCATTTGCAGTGTGAGACAATCAGGGTGGGTTTGTTAAGCATTTTCTAGAATTCTTACATGAGAAAAAACTCTGTGTGATACAGATTCTGCAGATGTAATACACAAAGCTGCTGAGTCAGTGACAAAAATCTGTACTGGGTGGGTGATGCAGACCTAAATCTGAGTAATCTATCAAAATGCCCATCCCTTAAAGACAAGTCAGTAAGTATTTTATTTTTGTTTGAATGTGAGCCTGGGTTGATAAAAAGATAAGAAATTTTGTGGGTTTTGGCAACTGATAAATCATGGTACGATGTCATGATGTATCATGATATGTCTGTAGTCCACGTAGAATCATAGAGTCATAGAACCATACAGTTCTGTGCCCTGTTTATTAGTGACCCAATAACTGTTCACCCTGGAGGAAACCTAACTGTCAGAAACAGCTGTCTCAGGAAGACAGAGGATGGATTAGCTCAAGAATTTTGTCTTTCCTGATCAGAACTGATGTGTGTGGGGTGAAGAAAGCTGATACCTCAGCTCTGTACGCTTGCAGGACTTGAGGTGGGAAATACGTAGTTTTACGTCATGACTCTGCTCTTTTTACTGGGCCATGGGCTGTAGGCCAAGGTGGCCCATGATCAGTTGAGTGCCTTCAGGAGGCATGATGCTGAGCAGCTGCTACCCCCTCTGAGCTCTTGTTGGCCTCCCAAATGGAAGAGATTGGCTGAAGACCTATTGTTTGTTAGTGGCAGCATAGTGCTGAAGCTTCTACCAGTGACAAGTGTCTCCTTCTGGGGTCTAAGCTCAGCAGGAAGCATGAGGCTCCACCTCTTAATTCATGCAGATCCTGCTTAGCTCAGAAAGCAAGAGTAGCTTGGAGACATGCGCCAGAAGACCTTGCCAGTCATCAAGAGCAGGCTTTGGTATGAGCCGCTCCTCTCTCAATGGGAACAGACTCTTGCACACGTGTGAGTTGGTGGCACACAGCCCGTGGTGCATTTTCGGTGAGATCTGCTGCTGGAAACAGCATCATGATCTTGCGCCTTTAAGGGCAAGTTGCCTGTGGCTCTCAGCTTCTGCTTGTGTCTTGAGTAACCTACCTCTTGAACCTGGTTTAGGTCAAGACGGTCGCTACCCTTTCCCCTTTTTCCCCCAGTTTTGGATATTACATGCAACTATAAAAGTTTCAATCCTCCTCTGTAGGTCCTGAGTGCAGTTTCATAAAGGAAAAAAATACGTTCCCTCGTGCTCCCACAATGTGAGCAAAACATCTCCTGTGCTTTGGGTTCGTGTACATGAGTAGGAGAGGAGGAAACCTTTCTTTCCTCATTCTTGAATCCCACGGCTAATTACCAACTAAATGGCAACGCTGCACTTCAGGGATCACATGAAGTTACTCTCTTCATTTTCCCCAATAATATAGGACAGTGAAGTGGTATTGGAAAGAATATGTGATAGCCTTCCTTTCCACTCCCCACTAATGACAGAGTGCGTCATAAAACTGCTTGACGTGCCTGATCTGTAAGTCACCCAGAAAGAAGACAAAACCACCGAGAGACAAAGGGAGAGGAGGAAGGGGCAGGGGGCAGAGCCTGTGTTTGATTACACGGAGCTGCACTTTCATCATCCATTTATTTGTTTGTTTGCACAATGGAAACGTCTGAGGAGGACGAGATTGGTAGCAAATGGTCATTGCATTCTAGAAAAGAACTTTTTTTTTGCTGTTAAAATAAGAATATTGTATTTTTAGGATATCTTTTGACTCTGTTAACCGATTTCTGTACCTGCTTACCTGTGACGTGCACCTAATGCAATCGTGGTAGCTGGAATTAGAAGAAAAGCCAGAAGACCAAGTGTGATTAGAGGGCAAACACAATGGCCAGAATCACTCTGACATCACAGAAAGTTTTTCTTCACTTTTGAGAAAGTTAAGCAGAGGTTTTTTGAGATGCAGGCAGGGAATTTGTGGTAATCTGAGGTCTGAGCTGCCAGGGAGTGGAACTCGCTTCGTTCAGGATCTTGCTGGTGGAGGGCACCGAACACCCACCGTGCCACCGGGCCGGCTCTCCAGATCATGTTTTTGAGTGGGGCTTTTAGCGTAGCAGACATCTGCTGCAGCTTTGGGAACTTATGTTTTCTAATAGTCAGAGAATAAAGAATTGTCTGTTCAAAGATAATATTGAGTGGCTTATGTAATAAAGCCCAGCTGCTTGTTTCCTGATATATAAGCTAAATAAAAGCTCACATCTGTTTGTATGATACGAAGCCTACAAAAATAGCAGATGTTTACCAGTGGAACTGTCTAGAAATGGCAACAAATAGGAAAACAGGTCAGAAAAGGGGAATGAATCTCATCTAAATCTTCAGTGAAACCGAATTCTTCAGTTAGAAAAGGGGGATTATTCAATTTACTGCTTTAAATAAAGCAGGGGAAATGCAGCAATTTGTAGTTAGAAGTAAAACCCCCAAATGTTCAGTTACTTTAAAAAATAAACATCCTACATTAGAAAGTCAATTTATATTTCTGGTTGTTAGTTCTGCATCGGTTTTGAACATTTTAAAATTTATTGTTGTGAACTAAAGATATGAACAAAATAAATGAGCTTTCATTAAGCATTCATACTAATTACTTTTTACCTGGCAAGTTTATTCTGGAACAGTTGAAGTGTTTTTGTGAAGAAAGGGAAATGTTAGTAAAATGTGTGTATACCTTACAGGGTATAGGGTTGGGGGTTTATTTCTGGATAAGTTCTACTGGAATGTACCTCAAAAATAGTAATGGCAGTATATTTAAGAAATACAGTCTTGCAGAAATGTATTAACACTGGAGTTATGCAAAGTTATGACCTGATTTATAAAGTAAACTTGTATGGTTTTTTGGTGATGTTTCAGTATATCATGCAATGATATTGTAATTTTATTTCATATAAGAAAAATAGAAAATTATTTTAATATGGCCATTGTTTTATTATATCCATTTTTGGTCAATATAAGACAATCCTGGTTTAACTGTGTGGAAACACTTGTCAAGTGCTTGGTTGTTCAAAATACCACAATGATTGCTTTTGGCTTGCCTGTGGAAATATGCTTAAAACAGTTTTAAGATGTCCGTGGTTGTATGCACAAAGAAAATTAGGTGTATAAATCAGACATCTTATGATTTGTTTTTCTTTTTTTTTTTCCTAAATGAGATTTTAGAGATGCCTATGCCAATCATAAATTTAATGCCTAAAGCTGTGGTCACAAGTTTGATACTTTTGTTCTTTGTCATAATTTACCAGTTTTTAATATTAAATACACATCAAATATTATGGCAAAGAAATACTGAATAATGGCAACTTCCAATAATCTGCTAATGTGGTGTGTTTAAAAAGAAGACAGATTTTTATATTATTATTGGAGAATGCTTATCAAACTCTTACAGTTTATCAAACTCTTACAGTTTGATAAAAATAATGGGGTCATTTTATATTCCTGATAATGCTACATTATCAACAGATTCTTAAAATATTTCTCAACTCCATTGGAATGTGGGAAGTGAAGATTCAAGTCTTTGTTCTGATACAGCTTCATCATAACACTATTTTCCGAGTAGGTATTAGTTGAAATATTTGAATGTGAGTTGAACGATGTACTTCTTAGAGGTATTATGGATTATCCACTGTGATTCTGACACCTCTGTGTTTATCTCCATGTGTTATTGGGGTAGTTCTGTATAGACAAGGGAATATTAATACCACTGCCGATTCCTTCCCAGAAAATGTTTCATTTCAATGAGCTACTATTATAAGATGGGAAAAAAAAAACATCTTACTTACAAATTCTGGCCATCTCTTATTATTAGTTTAATTGTTCAATTGTTTTCAGTCTGGTTTTTTTTTCTGCTCTTACTGCATATCCGTTATGCTTTACAACATACGAGTTACAACACGATGGGTTTTGGGAATAAGTTAGTTAAAGATATAAGGGGTCAAGTGCTGTGGTTTGGTTTTGTGGCAGAACTCTAGTTTTGTAAATGAAACAGAACTTGTGTTTCCGTGCTAATAAAGGTGTTTCGCATCTTGTCAACTTTGTCGCATTTTGGTCATCGTGTGCCTGAAACTCTTCAGCTGTTTCCTTTCAGATTGAATTAATTGGACTTAGAGGAACTAAACTGACCTTTTGGAGGGTGTGTTTTTATTATTTTATGTATGGTGGTTTTCCTAGGGGGAAAGATGCTCGTTCTCTGTCCAGATGTGGCATTACTTCTGCTGTGCTCTCCATCATGATCTGTGGACTATTCTACCTCCCAAGACAGCCCAGGAGATTCTTACAGATGTATTAGAGCAATCGCTGGCTTTGCTGTCCTCCAGATATTGTCAGGCCTGTCCCACTTACAAGAGAACACCACAGATCAGGTAATGTATATTTAATGCAGTCTTTTAATGGGTAAAATAAGTCAATCTTAGTTTTCTGTTACCTGCTGCTTTGCTTCTAATTTAAATGTTAACACAGCAGAGGGGATAGACACAATTTATGTATTTTGATCTCCATTTTAATTCGATGTATTTTGTATATTGAGGTATATTTTGTGGTCATACACTAAACCGTGCAGTATCAAAGACTGCTTTTGAAGTCCTGGTGACATTGTTCCGTAAACTGCTTGATGGGTTTGAAAGCCTCATGATAAACAGTGCATTGAGGGGTGGTGGTGCAACCAAAAATGTGGTCAGAATTGGCAGCAATCAAGATTAGAAACCAAGCCATTGATTCATGAAGAAAACTCCACGTGTTCCAGTAGAATTTGGACTTTCTTAGGGCTTTTCAAGTGACAGAGCTGCAAGGTCACATCAAAATATTTGCCAGGGTGAAGCCAGTGGTGCAGAAGGAGAGAGGAGGAAGAGGCTGTTCCTTCTCCTGTCACTTCAGGAAATATGCAGCTGGAAGTTCTTCTTGTTGGGATTCTTATGTTTTGCCGCAGAGGAGGGTCTCTTTAGTACTAAAGCAGGTATCTCCAGGTAGAAGCTTACCCTACCTCTGTCCTTCCTCTACCCAGTGTCTTGTTTGACTGCAGAAATTGGTGTATTTCTCATCCTGCCCCTTTGCTGCGTATCTTTCCTTTATGGCTATTTTCCTCTTTAGATTTTGAAAGTGTTGTAGTCCATGGTGGACGTGCAAGTTAGGAATTTAAGAGGTCGTTATTTGTAGGAGATGAGAGACGCTCCACAGAGATATGTTCTGTGTGAGCTAAGAATTGTGTGCTGTCATCATACGTTTTATGATTAAAAGGAGCGGTGTCGTGGAAGCTTCAGTAACTTGCACAAGAACACGTTCTTGGAATAGGTGGGAAAAAATGACAAGTTTTAGTCTACGTATCAGAATACCTGTCTGTATGCTCTTTTCCTGCATGAATTTACTGTGATTAGACACTTCTGTATCTTTAGGTACAGAGACATCTTCTGGAAAACTTTCCTGGGGAAAAAAAATCTACGCTGAAATATGAAGAATATGTATCGATACAGTATTTCTTACATGCAGTTTTAATCAGTTCTGTATGAATTTTCATCAAAATATTGAACAAGAAAGGACTTCTTCGTTTCAGTTGTAAATGTTTTGGTTTTTATTTGTTTTAATAAGGTGATTCTTGAATTTGCCACGAAGTAAACTGAATTATTCAATCATGCACCAATTAAAAAAACCCCAATTTTTAATTACTATCATTCAATATCTTTTTATCACAGAGGTTTTACAGGGTTTTTTAATATAATACTATACTCAGAGTGTGTCCTTCTCCTAATGGTTCTTGGTATGTTAGTGATCTGATCTCTAATATGGGCAAATATCTGTTCATGTGTGTTTGCCTGGATTTTCCAACCAGGAAAAAAAGGTTGATACTTAAAAATGCAGATGATCGCTTGCGCATCCATTGACTTCTAGGTACTTGGGTGCTTTCTTCAACCCAGCTTCACGCCTGCCATGTATTTCGTGTTATCCATCTGTTTCCTATCTGTTGTATGTCACAGGCCTGTGAGATTCTGTTGTGGTAGTTTGGGTTCTCGCAGTTGTTGAGGCCACTGGCCCAGTGTTCTGCCAGGCAGTATCAACGGACTCAGAAACATCCCACATCATAACATGCTGCCTGGCAGTTAAAGTTTTGCAGATTGAAGATTTAGTTCCCTTTTCATTACTTCTGTGCTCCAGCAGGGTTTGAAAATAGTATGTACATCCTACGCTTTACCATAAAGAAAACTAAATTTCATTTTATTTAGTTGTAGTTTAGAAGGTACAGTGTTCCTGTAGTGACTTTGTCCTTTGGAAGAGGAAATCTTTGTATTTTTCTAAGTATTCTTTTGACTAGTTTCAGTAGCGACTTTTCTATGGAAGTGCTGAATTTTTATGGCCTGGTGGTTTCAGAATTCCTACACCACTGATGGAAGATGAAATTTCAAGTCCATGTTATGATTTAGGTATTTTATGTTGTCAGAGGAAAGTTCTATTTAACAGAAATTTACCGCTATCGTGATGTTCTTTGTAATGTTATTATCACTTTTTTTTTTCCCCTGCAGAATTGATATTGCAGCAATTTTGATGTCCACTGAAGATATGCTCTGGTCAGTTTGCAGCTCTGTACAGGAGTTCCTGAATCCACGTGAAGATAGAGATCTCAAGATCTATAAAATCCATATGCACTGCAATACTCTGCTCTCTGTGCTGGCTATTTTAACTTCACCACTGAAGAATTTGTATGAGTAAGTATGAGGGAAACTTTCAATTTGAGATAAAACTGGTTCTTGAGCTTACATGGATAGAACTACAAGGTGAATAATTGTGTTGAAATTCAAATGCAGTGCATAGTGTTGACACATTTTGATAACCTTTGACTGTTTCTCAATTTGGTCTTGAACTTATCTTTGCTGTGTTGCCTAAAGCCCAATTATATCTGCTTGGAATTTATTAACTTTGGATCAAACTCATATACTATACATTTTTTTATCTGCTGATAATGTAGATCATAGTGAATGTCTGGTTTGATTTCCTCTGCAGCACAAACAGTAGAATTTCATTAATAATCGGTGTCCCAAAGTTGTAATTTACTTTTCAGTTAGGACACATTTTGTTAGAAACACGTTCTTACCAGTCTGAAAACATTTACTACTATGGTACCAAAGGCTTTGGTAAGGTTTTTAGGGACTTACTCACAGAATTTTTTAAAACTCATCTTCTTATTAAGTCAAATCTATCTGCCTTCAGCTTCAAGGTAAATTAGAATGTTCTACCATCATCCCAAAATAATTCTACGAGTACTGGAATTTAAAGATAATTTACTGAAATGATCATCTTTTTACAAGACCAGTGTGCTTCAACAAATACTAAATATAGCTTAAAAGACAAAGCTTATAGAATACCCATCTTTATAAAATTATATTTCTACAAGTCAAAACTCTAAACAGACAGGCATGTTGCTTGCACTTAAACTGGGTCGGAGTCTTTCATTGGCTTTTCATGCTAAAAATTCTACTGTAAATTTGGTGTGAGAGACAATACCAAGTGAGACAAGTTAATAAACACGAATTTAAAAACCGACAACAGTAAAACCCAAAACTAAGAAAGCCAAATCTATTCAACTGGCTTTTATTTTAGTATTCTAAATAAGGAAATTCTAGGTAAAACTAGCGGTACAAAGAAGAGGGTGGAGACCTCCTGCATTTAAGCTTAACTAAATATTTTTTTGTCATTGGTGGGCTCATTTTAATGTTTCTGGGCTCTGAGGAACATGCAAGAGTGGATTGTAACTGGGTATTTAATCTTCTACAATGCAGGTTCATGGAAAAATAGCAATTAAGGGGGTGACTCATGAAGAGGCTAGTGAGTCCTGTTGGAATAAGTGATGGAGGCAGGAATAGACATTGTGGTAACTTCTGCTGTCAGTTTTGGCATGCCACCTTTCCTTTTTGAAAGCCTTTAGAGTGATGGACTAAAATAAATATGTACTCTAGTCTGTTCCTTTTAGCTATTCTAGAGTCCTCCACTAATCCATGTTTTCTACAGGTTTTTCTCTGTCTGGAATGATAAAAATTTGTGCTAACCTGAGAACTTGCTGAGTTTCAGAACAAAGTGCCAATGAGAGAGAGTGAGGCAGCACATTTTGTATTTCATGGAAAATGCTACAGATTAACAACTTGTTTGTATAGGTTTCATATTTAGGCATATAAATTTCAGTATCCTAATTTGCTCTTCTAGAGATCAGAACTTGACATGTGCAGGATGTAGCAGCTCATTTAATTTACTACAAAGTACTCTGCAAATCATAACCAAAATCTGGCAGCTTTCTTTAGAAAGAATAATTTAACAAAAGATGACTTTTTTTATATAGTTACAAAAATAATATTAACAGTAAAAAACATTTTTTGAAAGATGATGCATGTATTTTTGTATAGGTGAAAAGGGATATTTTTCATGAACTGAGTATTCAGAACTTTTCAAAGCCTGTGAGACTCTGTTTATCAAAACAGTTCTTTTGTGTTGTGTGTTTCTTTACAGCCGATGCTTGTCAGTTGACCTAACCCAGTGTCCAGAACATAAGAAAAAAACAGGTTTACCAAATTAGCTTCTTGAATGACTATATCCAGTTGGAAACACCTTCATATATTGAATTTTATGCTGAAATCCTACATCCATTATTTACTGAGTTGTACATAGTCCATCATGTTAAGAATCTACCAGTAACAAATTCAGAAGTTATGCATGCTTTTAAAGGAATACTAATCCTTCATCAGTTCTCTTTAAAATTACAGCTGTATAATCAAAATTTCCATCTGTTAGCTTGGCTCTATATCTTTCAAAACTTTGGTAAAATTAACTGGAAGTGAAATAAAGATTTTTCTTTTTAAATCTATCATGTTCTCTTTTGGTACTAGAAGATTTCCCTGCAGGGGCTGGTTTTAAATTAATCTTTAGACTGCTCAGGAAAGTTTTGTGTAATCATAGAAGCAGTGATGACAGAACATTGTTTTCCAGGAGTTGTCTAATAATAGGACTGGCTCGTTTCCAACTTAGCAGAGAAGCTGTATTAACTATTGCTTCCAGGGAATTAAAATTATTCAAGATTCTTCATTGTGTTGTTGAAATGCAACAAAATAGGAGGGATACTGAAAAATTAATAATATCTTTAACTTCAGATGAAGTGATTTTGGCATATGCTTTCTCCTTCCTAATTCTGTGATCACATGTGATGTATTTTGCTATCGCTTTGACTTTCTTTTCTGTACAACAAGGCTACTTAGACATGGTCCTGAATTCACCCATGAATCTTGGGTCATTGATTTTTAATACTTACTCATTTTTCTGTGCTTCGTTTTCCTCCACCCTCCTCTGGCCTCCCTGAAGTAACTTTAGTGCAATAGAAATGTTGGTTGGAAAGGACTGCTGGATGTCATCTAGTCCAACCTCCTGTTGAGAGCAGGACAATCACCAAGCGTATTTGACATGACTCTCTTAGCCCAGCCATGTGTACCAGGATTTTACAGCCTCTCTTGGAAACCCGTTCCAGGGCTGTACTGCCTTAGTGCAAAGTATGGCCTGATACCTGGTGTGAACCTTCAGAGCTGCTGGCAATGGGTTCCTATATCACTGAGAGAAGTTTGTCAATGTTGTCTTTGTAATTATTCTTTGGGTAGTTGTAGGCTGCCATTAGGTGACTTGACTCTTTGGCCACCTCTTCACCAGGGTAAAGAAGCCTAGGTCCCTCAACATCTTTGTCACAGATGATGCAATGTAGTCCTTTCCAGTTTCCTCACATCTTCTTGAGCTGTAGGCCCAACACCTCGACAAAATATTGTAGGTAAGGCTTAACAGTTGCCAAGTGGGTGAAGCCAATTGCCACCTTTAGTTTGCTTGCCATTTTCCTTCTAGTGCAGCCTGGTGTGCGGTTTGCGTTGTGTCTGGTGAGAATACACAGCTGCCTCGCACGCAGCTCCTGCTGGCCATAAAACCCAGGCTTGGGGTTGGTACTCAGTTGGTACACAGTGGATCTCATGGTTTCAGTGCTGCTTGTGGATTTCTAGAAGAATCCAATGCTGTTCTTCATTCACTATTTTTTGCAGAATGCAGAATACAGAAGCAGGCTGGTGTTTATGATCAGAGCAGAGATTGTCTTCTGCTCCAGCCTGAGGGTTGCTTAAGTTGGAGCAGATCTGTTCTTGTGCTTTTTTTCTATATTATTTAGTCTTTCATACTGATTAGGAGATGGCAACCTTTCTGTTAGGGAAGATCATAAAAAGTAAGGTGGGTGCACCTTGTTATGATTTTGGACTAGGTATTACTGTATCTTACTTTCTCAACAAGAAATCAGATGAGTGCTGAAAGAAGGTGAATGCTGAGAGAATTCAGAGATTCTATGGGTAAAGGGAGTACAGGGTATGTATAAAAGGGTCTGTTCTGTCTGTAGGGTAAAAATATCTGACCTGCTCTAGGCGATCCTGCTCTCACAGGGGAGTTGGACTAGATGATCTCCAGTGGTCCCTTCCAACCCCTATGATTCAATTTTAAAACTGAAAATATTTCTCTTAATTTTGGTATATAAGACTTGTGATTCATTAAGTTGCTTTTTAGTAATGTTTATTCCTTGTACCGAGCTAAATCCTCAGAAGTCTACAAGGAAATACCATTAGGATGCATCTTGTTGGCATCTCATTTTTTCACACCTGCGCTTGAGGCTTGCAAGATCAATTCTCACCTTGTCATACTCCACTGAAGAATAAAACTACTGTAACTTGGAATCTTGCTGTGGTATTAAATACTTTCACAGATGCTATCCAGTGCTTTGAGACTATAGGCAGCTGCTTTAACATCACTTGTAGTCAAAACAAATTTCCTGGTAGCTATTATTATACTTCTGTCAGAAGAGTAGTTGAACTAAACTGTCTGGCACGGAGCTGGGTTTTCCTGGCAGGAATTACACAGCCACCAGTGGACACTGAGAAATGCTGGCACCAGAATTACTGTGATATCATTAGACACTTGGTTTTGTTTTGTTTTTTTTTCATAGTATTTGCAGGTATTCTGACATTCAAAGAATCTGTAAAGCCCTCGGCTTATCTCCATCTCAGTTTCAAAATGTATATAGACGTTTTGTGATAAGCCTCAGAGTCCAAAGGTCTGCCCTGTGCTTGTCCTTGGTAGAGAACTAAGAAACCACGCTGGACAAGCTGCTTTAGCCCCCAAGTCTCTCCAGCAGTTCATACATTATCAGTGGACAAGATGTGGTCTTTTTTAAAATTTAATTACTACCTAAACCGTATCTGTTATGCTTTCTTGTAGGAAGTCCGCTTTATGCTTCGCTACAGTAAGAAAAATATTTCAAGAGGATGAGAGACAATAAGATTTTTTTTCCTTAATCCTCTGAGACTGTTGAAATAACTGCCTTTGAAATAATTATTTTCTAGTTTAAATTCTCCTGTTATATATATTACAACCTCAGCTGTGTTTTTAATCTTCATGTTTTCCTGAATTCGCAAAGAGCACAAATCCACTGTACGCTAATCCATCTGCTCAGATATTGCTTACTTAAGATCATTTTGAAGTCTTTAGTAAATTCTTCCTACTAATTTTGTTTGATTAGTAGAATTAATTCTGAAATAAATCACTCTATCTTTTGGAGAAGTTCAGAAGCTGTGCACCAGTCTTTCTTGGGAAGAAGGGTAATTCTCATTCCCTTCTTTCATCTGGGGTCTTATGAGCGGTGACCTTACAGACACGTAGCTACCGTTCTAAATTACTTAGATGTAGATGTGAAAAAAGAGTTTAAAAGTAATTTTAAGTAATTAGAATAAAAAAGCTATTAATGCCATGGTGACAAATCTATAATAAAGAGGAGATTTTGCCTTCTATGTTAGGAGCTCCTGAAGGCTGCGTTCCAAGGGGTTTCCATTCTATCTGCAGTTGTGTTTACATCCACTCTCTCTGCCACATTTCCGTGTTGTGGCAGTGATTTCTCTTATGTCTTGTAAAAAGATCCTCTTGTCCTGAGAAAGTCCTCATGACTTTTCCAGAGATGTTTTTAATTACCCTTCTACTCTGACTGCAGCAGAAAGAGTACTGACTCGAAAGTGGGAATAACGTTGAATCACTCCAGAAAGTGGAGCAAATATACCGCCAATGAGTTCTGTAGAAGTGGCATTTTTAGAGGTAGTTACCTTCTGTATAAAGAAATCCCAGCCCTGGTGCACAAAGAAACAAGCTTCAAGCTTCAGAGAAGCAAAGTCATTAAGATTAAAAACTCACAGCCAAGTAAGTTGAAAAGTAAGGTGCAAAAGAAGTGATAATTGATTGTGGTTAATGTAGGATGGATGTAACAGGCCATATCCTCGCTGCTGGAATTGTATTTAGTGTAAATGAGAGTAAAAAGGGAAGAGGCCAAGGGGCATCCGTTTCTGCCACACATCGTTGCATCCTAGTGGTTGCTACAGAATTGTACAAATGTTAATAATTTTATTATTATTTATTATTAT
>VZZY01025743.1:1072-21603 GCA_013400335.1 Eurystomus gularis | reverse complement strand
CAGTCAAGACACTCCCTAACATACACGGACCCCACCGCCTCTCCTTCTGGCCTGTCCCTTCTGAAGAGTTATAACCATCCAGTGCAACACTCCAGCTGGGTGTCATCCCACCATGTTTCTGCAAAGGCAACTATGTCATAGTTTTCTTGCTGCACAATGGCTTCCAGCTGCTCCTGTTTGTTGCCCATGCTGTGTGCATTGGTGTAGATGGACTTCAGATGGGTTACTGAACCTGCCATCTTTTAGGGGGAAGAAGTCCTAACCTTTATAATGACCATTCTCAGGGGTTTCTGGGGCTTCAGACACATTAACCCTTGCATCTTTGCTGCCATATGGATCTCTGTCTTCTTCTTCTACTGAGACAGCAGACCAAAGGACCTTGTCAGCAGACCCTCCCTCAAACACTGGTGTGCTGCCCCCAGGGTTATCTCTGTCAAGCCTGTTTTTGTCCCTTTACCCCTTCAAATCTAGTTTAAAGCTCTTTCAATGAGCCCTGCTAACTCTTGTGCCAGAATCCTTTTCCCCCTTCGCAACAGGCAACTTGCATCTCTTGCAAATAGTCCTGGTGTCACGTAAACCAACCTGTGATTAAAACCCCCAACATTCCGCTGGCAACACCAGGCTTGGAGCCAGGTATTATTTGTTGGCTTTTCCTGTTACTTACCTTATCTTTCCCTGTAGCCAGAGTGATAAAGGAGAACACTACCTGGACTCCTGAGCCCTTGACCGGTCATCCCAAGGCCCTGGAGTCTCTCTTGATTGCCCTTGGACTGCTGGTTGCAATTTCATTGCTGCCCACCTGAAAAATCAGTAATGGATAATAATCTGAGTGCTGTACCAGGGTAGAGGGTTTTTGCTTGACATCTTTAACCCAGGCCTCAGGCAGGCAGCAGACCTCCCTAAGAAGTGGGTCTGGTCTGCATATGAGGCCTTCTAGTCCCTTCAGAAAGGAGTCTCCTACGACAATGACTTGTCTTTTCTTCTTTGTGGAAGCAGTTTTGACGTGGGGCCCTGGCTGACTGAATCTGGGCAACACCTTCAAGCCAGGTGAACCATCATCCTCCTCATTGCTTGGCTCCATTTGCAGAGCCTCATTGCCTGTTCTGCCAGGACACCTAGGAGGGTGGGGTAGTTGCAGAGAATACGTTTGCTGCGCCTGGCAGGAACTTGCTGCCATGGCCCCTGTCCCCTGAGTCACTGTGTTCAGCCAGGCAAAGACAGGAGGGAGAATCCCCCAGGTAAGGTGTCTTGTCTCCCTGTTGTGTCAGTCCCAGGGAAGGTAGGGCATGATCCCAATAGTCTATCTCTCTCTCTCATGCTCTCTCCTCAACCTCCTCACCTCCTCCTGGAGCCCTGCCACTAACAGAGGAGATCTTCAACCTGGGCACATCTTCCACAGGTGTGCTCACCACTTCCATCCTGTACTGGCATGAGAGTAGGGCACACCCTACACCCTGACACCTGGCTGGCTGCATGTTCTCTCTGGAGCTTGGTCTGGGCAGCTGCCTCAGCTGTGGTGCATGCTGAGCTTACGGAGGCCATGGCTATGGCTTTCTGCTGGGTGGATGCCATGGCTCCCTCATTGAGCTGGCAGGGCTTCAGCAACCTTCCTGCACGCCTTTCTTCATGAACTGCCACGCCGTGCCCTGGCTGCCTGCTTTGTGCGAAGCACTCCTCATTGCTAGAGCTCTCCAGGATGCTTTCTGTAGACATGGGGGGGGAAACAGTTACTCTTGGAAAGCTCAGGTCCCATCAGTGTATTCCTGCAAGAGCTGCCGGCTCCTGGCCACTGTCCTCTCATTTCCCTGTCTCAGGAAAACTCAGGAAAAGCCCCTATGTGCTGAGATCCGCTGCTCTGCTGTGGGCCAGGCTGGGATGGCTTCAGAGCTGCTCCCCTTGGCAACAAATCCTTAGGAAGTTGTCCAGTTTCAGCTCTAATGGCATTGCCCTTTAGCTGGTTATCACTGCCTACCATCCGGAGGTTCTGAACTCTACAGGTTCCTGCAGTAGTATGTGTAAGAGTGCTCCCTACTTCCCTGACAAAGTCAAGTAGTGTGGTAGTTTGACCTCAGCTGGCAACTAAACACCAGGCGGCCACTGGCCCACAGCTCCCACCCCCCGCACCGAGGGACGCAAGGAAGAATTGGGAGAAAAAGATGAAACCCTGTGGGTTGAGATAAGGACAGCTGAACAGAACAACACAAAGGGAGAAGAGACAACAGTAATAATGATAATACTAATTAAATAATATATAAAGCAAGTGATATAAACTGCAAAGTTATACCAGTACCAGAGAGGTGCTTTCCCTGCTCCAGCTGCCCACTGAAGCCACACCTGATGGCCTCTCTGGGCCCACCCTCCCCTTATATAGAGGGTCAGTAAGGTACCGAATATCCCACTGGCTGGTTCGATTGTTTATCCCAGCTGTGGCCCCTCCCAGCTGCTTGTGAACATTAACCCTATCCTAACCAAACCCAGGACATGTAGGTTAGTGGAAACCACCTTCACTGATGGATTAAAACAAACTGGTCCTCTTTGCCTGAAGAGAGAAACGATTACTTACTTCCTTGTATAAGCAGACTTAGGAGGCTGGTGACAAATACTAGTATAACACTATGTTAATCTACCCCAATATCTCAAAGCAGTCATCCTCTTGAGTGCTTTGATACAACTTTATCCCTCCATCCGTGAAGGTTGTGCTCCAAAAAAGTGCATTCCAAAAAAGTGCAGAATCAGCAGATAGCAAAGCAATTTTTCCCATAAGAATGAATGTAATAGAAAGGAGATGTAGACGGGGGCTTAGGTACAATTTAAATACATGAGGACAGTGTATGTGGTGTGGAAGGTTCAATGTCAGAAGCAGGAGCATCAACTCAAGATGCTGGCTTTTTGGCAGCTGAGATCTTTCAGGATGGTCTGTCATAGATTCGCTAACTGTCATTATTACCTCCTTTTTCCATCCTTCATCCTCAACAGATAACTCAAACTCACTCAAGTTAGGGAAAGATTACAATGATGAAAAGACAACCATTCAGAAATAGGCAGCAAGAAGGCAGAAAATATTAAGGTCAGGCTTTCAGCCCCAGAAAAGTGACCAATTTCGACAGACACAAAGCCAAAAATACTAGCTCCCAGACAGTCGGCAACTCCTCCAGTTCACGATTAAGCCGGACGAGGCAGTACTGCCTCCCTTTGAGTAGTTATGCTTTCATCACTGTCATCATCTTCCTCACATGAACTAAGGTCATTAAAATATGAAGGATGGAAAACTGAATTGGGAAAAGGTGGTGAGCAGGAGAGGCTGTTAAACAGTGATGTAACTCTGAAATGACAGCTAGAAAAGCAACAGAGTGTTGCTATGCTGCACGTTGAGAAAGTGGTATGAGACATTCTGGGGTTGGTCTGCAGTGAAAAACTACCCTGATGATAACCACGGTGGGAAGCTAATGTCCAGCTTAAGCTCTCCATAATGTACTAACACCAGAGTTCACAGCATGGAAGTCACATTCTTCCTTCACTGACCCATGGAGTAGGCTCTAATGTCATTATAGAGCCCAAGGCTTTTTATCCAGCAGCACTCCTGCCTCCTTTGGCGCATCAGATAAACGATGCTCGCTTAACGAACAATTCAGTACTGTTTTCCCTTTGTTACTCAGTGTGTGGTCCTCAAACTGATTTATTGCATATTGTTCTGAAGACAGAGCGATGAATCCTCTTAGGAGCGCATGCATGTGTCTCACAAAGTGTCGTTTTACTGTTGTTGTAGATGAGGAGCTGCTCTACAGGCAGAGTACATTTCAAATTACCTGCTGATTTTGGCTGCCTAATCTGAGGCATTCTGGTTTGTTCAAAGAGCTTGCAATGAATAGCCCTTCGTGTGCAAAAATGCAGATCCCCTTGCTCTCAGTGCAAGTTCTCAAGGCTTTTGCAAGTGATAGCCTGAGATCTCTGGCCAGGCACAGACAAAATTAGGAAATGTACAGTTGTAACCGTTTAAATGCAGTGGAATTCAATTCTTCATGGTAGTATGAAGTGAGACTTCTTTTCTCTCCCAAGAACCCCCTATCTTAATCACTATTATTAAACTTCAGCAGTAAAACATACAATGATACTGAAAAAAAAAGTGTCCTTGCCTGCACAAACTCAGTTAATTCCTATAGGAATTAACAGACTAGAGGGATGAGAAGACACAGGGAAAAGGGAGGAGGGCATACCGCAGAAATCTGAGCTCCCTTTGTCACACATATAGTCATGTAATGAAGACCAATACAACTGAAAAGGAGTTGCAATCAAGCTAGATTTGTGAGGTGCCTACAGTCACGTGTATAACATGATCTGTCTCCCTAGAATGGGAAGCTGAAGGAACGTGTAGAGTGGTGCTTAGTGACATGGTTTGGTGGTGCACTTGGCAGTGTTAGGTTAAGGGCTAGACTTGATGGTCTTAAAGGTCTTTTCCAACCTAAATGATTCTATGATTCTGTGTTAAGCTCTACTTCTGGTAGAAGATAGGAGGGACTCTAGTGACTTCCACAGCAAGACAGAGCTCTTTTTCCAACGGCAGCTGTTCAGCTGGAGAGCGATGACAGGGCCTTGACGAGAGGAGGAGCACTGTCTGATAGAGGAGGCATCTAGGCCAGACATACCTCACTGACAGATGGGAACTAGGGCTAAAAGGGTGGATGATAGTACTTAGTAATTGCCTTCTGTGGGAAGCAGCATCCATCTCTTGCATGGAGCTGGGTCGCTGCTTGCCCAGGCCCTGAATTTGAGACACTGTGGATAAATTGCTGAGTAACCTATTGTTTGGAATAGTATGCTTTGTTGCTCTTCCACATGGCACTAATGATGCAGACCTTGAGCAGACTGCTGCAGTCCTCTGGGGACAAGGGTGAAGGGTACAGAGCTCCAGGTGGCATTCCTCTCAACCCTGATGATCAAGGGGAACAGTTCAGGCATGAGTGGATATGCAGGTCAGTGTCTGTTTCTTCAGCATCATCAGAAGCGTTTTGACCTCTACGACCATGGAAGTCTGAAGAACAAAAAATGCCAAGGAAAGGTGGGATCCATCTGAAAAAGTAGGGCAAGGGCATGTCTGCCAAAAGACCTGCTAACATAGCAAGGAGGCCTTCAAACTAGATTTAAGAAGCATTTCTTCAGATAAAGATGTGAGGGTCCTGGTGGACATGAGCTCACCAACGTGCCCTTGCAATGGTGAAGGCTTAACTACATACTGATCTGTTAGTCAAAGCATGGCAAGTAGACTGAAGAAAAGGATTATTTCCCTCTACCTAGCACTGGTAAAGCTACTTCTGGAGTACTGTGTCCAGTTTTGGACCTCTCAAGACCTATGTCAACAACACAGAAAATCTACAGGGCTACTAAGGTATTCAAGGAGATGGCACACACATGATGAGAGCCTAAAAGGAAGTTGGTTTGTTTAATTCAGAGAAAAGAAGGCTAAAGGAGAAGAGAAAGGGGACTTTAATTGCAATCTTGACATACCTAACTGGAGGTTAGAGAGAATGGAACCAGACTCCATAGATTCCCCTTGTGAATCTGTGAAACCATGCATTTATATAAAGTTGTATAAAGAAAAATGAAAGCAAAAGCAACTTCAAACAGTCTCTTTACTACAATACGGTGTACATTATGGAAATAATCAAGGGTTATTTTTACTCAGTGTTGTATTTTCACTCTGCAATTTCTTTTCTCACAGAAAAGAAGGGTTTCAAGCATTGATCTGTCCTTACCTATCAATATGCACTTCAGCCAACAACACTGTTGAGATTCTTAAACCTGCACATATGGCCGGTAAATGCTTTCCTAAAACAACGGGCAGGTAAATGACTGGCAAACCAGGTATCACACCATAAATACAACACAAAAATGGAACATGTGACAGGCACTTATCAGTGCTCACAATTCAGAAAATCATTAACGTGCAGGCAGATATTGGAGGAAGCACCATGAGGTTGTCCTACTGATTCTGTGTATGTAACGGATGCACAGGTGCAGATTTACTGTGAGATAAGGGAGTCTAGTATTACATTTGCCATTAATGTGTAGTAAAATGCCCTGACATGCAATTCTTTAGGCTCTAAACCCTAAAAAAATCAGTAGAGAACCTCAGTAGTTTTCAGATAGATCTGCTATGGAATTAGAGGGGTTTTTGTAGCTGTAGGCCTTCAGTAGAATATCTTAAGGTCATTTTTTTGTCTGCAAAACTCATACATTAGATCTGTTTTAGCTCCATCTAGAGATTCATTTACAAACTGACTGTGATACAGTCACCTGCCATGGCCCTATGGGCTTTGTGTCAGAGACCAAAAGGTACACAGAGTTGAGTACCTACAAATATCTTTAATGCTTAGACTACTACTTGTTATAAACCATGTGCCCTGTCTTTCCTAGCCGTTCCTAGAAGGTGGATTCTATGAAACACACATGCTTAAAAGGGTCTCTTTGTGTCTAAGTGAGCTTTCAGAAAGTGACCAAAACTTTCCGCAGATTATAGCTAGACCTATGCTCTGACACATCCTACTTCATAGGTATCCAGCAGCATCCAAACCCAAAAATTTATTACAAGAGCTGTAATTCACTTGTGAAGGCTCCAGCTGGGTAATGGACAGCTTTTGGACTGGGGGCTATTTTCATTTCCCAGCCAAAGCCTGTTCTGGATGCAACTTTAATGAATCATGTAAATAATAGTAGTATGGTTGGATCTCACTCTGAGCACAATTGCTGGAAATGAAACAGTTTTGACACACTAGAGCAATGGCCTCGTTGTAGCCATCAGCGACGTGTAGCTTTGTAGAGGGGTGTTACCAGGAGGAACACTTCCACTGCATCTTACTGCAGAAGGAGCTTTTCTGTCTGACAAAGCTGCCAGCACCGTTAACTTTGGCAAGTCAGTAGGATCCTGAAGGTCTTAAAGACCCAGGAGCTACTCATAGTACTTCTGTACTATGAATATACAGGTTTAAGTTCAGCACTTCCAGAACAGATGCTGCAGATGGTGAAGTAACAGGACTCCTTAGGGAAAAAAAAAAATCTGTGGAGGGAGAATGTCATCATCTGGATTCCTGCTTTCCTTCAGGGATACACAGACTTTTCCTACAGATTTCCCTCCATTTCCCATGAAAACTGTTACCCACACACATTTATCTATACTGTTAAAACACATCATATTCAAAATCAGAAGAAAAATTGAATATCTTTACTGTTTTTTTTTCAGAAGTGACAGCTTATCATTGAAGAAAAAAAAACCTGTTTTCACTTCAAAAGCTCAGCTTCTGAGTAAAAGCTAAGAGAACTTTATTACCGCTGCAAAATCTTGGTTCAGGAACACTCAGATTTAAAGCATGGTAAGAAACTAAATACTAGAATCAATATTTGCATTCTGAAAAGCATAATTCAGGCCAGAATAGCCCCTTTTGCTCAAGCACACGCTTTTTATGGAAGAAGAAGAGAAAGTGACAAGGGAGAGAACGAACCCAATAATTATCTAGGCATTTCACAAATAGTGCATTTAAATCTAACTACACATCAACGTTTTCAAGGCAACATGATTCACTAAAACTGTATTTTAAAGGCCACAGGCATGTACGATCACTTGATTTAAAAGCCCCATTCATTGTAGTTTATAGTTTCTTCAGTACAACAACAGTCTTCCAGAAAATGCTAGTACAGCAATGAGATAAAAACTCTACAAAATGTCTCAGGTCTTGTCTTGTTACTTCAGCACAACTGATCACTGATCTGTGTTAGTTTTACAGCGGAGAATCAATGGGGTTGGCGAACAGTAGCATGATAAGGGAAGGGATGAAATTAAAGTGTTAACGCATTCCCGTTCCCTGGTTTTGTCACAGCTTAAGTTTTGACAGAACCCAGGGGTAGAAACTATAAGAAAAGAAACCAGTTTAAATAAAAAGCAGGAAGTAGTAAGTGACTTTCAAAAGAGGGCCTTGCTTATTTGAACATACGAAAAAGAGCAGACCTAAGAGGAAGCAGTCCAAGGATATTGCTCCTCTGTGGGTCCAGCCCAGCCCTTGCTCGAACTGCAAACTCTGCTGACTCAGACCTGGCTCTGGACCCAGTTCCTTTTGCAGACAGGTATCTGAACTGGTATTTAAAGCATACCTACAAGCTTAGTCCTGCAGGAGCCAAAATTTGCTCTTAAAATTCTCCTACTGTGCCTGTCCAGAGTAACGAACATTTCGGCAGGGCAAAGAATCTCTGTATTTATATCAGGTCTAAACTTATTTAACGTCCATGATAGATGTCTAGAAACCAAAAGATACTCAAGCCAGTGGGATAACTCAGACCGTATGTAATGCTGAGTTCAAAAGAAAGCATAGTCATTACTCAGAAAAACTGAGTTTCTGAGAAGTGCAGGTCATTTT
The DNA here is from genome assembly GCA_013400335.1 of Eurystomus gularis. Lineage (NCBI taxonomy): Eukaryota > Metazoa > Chordata > Aves > Coraciiformes > Coraciidae > Eurystomus > Eurystomus gularis. The sequence continues at coordinate 13,201 of VZZY01025743.1, read as the reverse complement.
TGCTGCAGACATATATGCAAAATTTGAGCCTATCTCAGTTACAGAAAACTATTGAGTGCACACAGACAACCTCTTCTCCGCAAGTGTTCTTGACTATTCTGCTAAAAAGAACACAGACTTTTCCAGGTAACTCTGAAAACCTGGGTCAGGTATTCATGTTTGAGAAGACTGACACCGCTCAGAGGCTTCCCTCCAGGCTGTGGATTCCCCTAGCATTCCCAGGGGCTGAGTCTTGGCTTGGCTAGCCTGCCAGGCCGTGTCTGTAGAGGTCTGCTGTCCCAGCAGGAAGGAAAGCACAGTACTGATGTCAGTGGTGAAGTACTTCAAAGTTTTCAAAGAATAACAAAGGCTTTAGAAATGGAAGCTGTAGAACAGGAGTTAGAAACATTCACCCTTTCATTTGGGAAAGTCAGGGGTTCCAATGCAACCGAGGAGAAATGAGCACTGTGACAGAAGAAAGCCAGATGTTAGGACAGAGAGGCTATTAACTCAATCCTTCGTAAGGTCTTGGAAACAAGCTGGCCTGGAAGTACTGTTCAAAACACACTCTCTGGAGTCATTAACTTCATTCTACATTGAGGCAGCTAATTTTTAGTTTTATACAGTAAGTAAAAGCAAATAAAAGGATTAAAGGACTGTTGTGGGGTTTTTCTAGGACGTTTGTCTACCAAGTTTCATGTCCTCAACACACTTCCTTGTGAGCAGTAATTTCAGAGAGAGTCATGAAAAGTAAAACAGCAAAATCATGCAGAAGCTTCAAGGAACTGCCAGGCTCTGAACGGACAAAGCAATCATTAAAACTAAACTGTAATAAAAATAAAAGTAACATCATCTACCAATTAACACCGTACTCAAGCTGGAACTAAATCCCTCTTACCTTCAACACTTTGGGTTATAAATAAATGCAACGTTTTCATCCTGGCTCCTTTAGTCTTCTAGAGTAAAGAACGTTATAGAGCTAGACACTACTATATCATTAGTTTAATTTCTTCTTAACATGTAATTAATACTGCCTATGCCTAAGTAAACCCAACTAAACTGTAATCCACTATTTATGCTGCTTTCAATCCTGATGGCTTCTCCCAAAGAGTGGGGGGGGTGTCTGTATTAGTAGACCATTTGTATAAAGAAAAGACGCATCTGATTTTTCTTTCTCCTTTTACAAAAATATATTTCAGAAGGAGGTAATACCAAAAAAAATGGAGGGAAAAAAAGAGGAATTTCATGTTTAAAAAAAAGTAGTGAAAATTATAAAATGAGGACTGGCACAAAAAGTGTCAGTGTTACCATCTACTAGTTAAATTTGTTCTTACAGTTCAGCTCTGTTAAATAACACCTGGCAAAAGACATTAAAGAAAAATCCATTTTTCAAGCTAAAACTAGAGATGTTTAGAGCCTTATTTTAATCCCATTTTCCTACTTGTCTTGGCTCACTGTATTTACTATATCACTGTAAGAGTAATATTGCTGCTTACACCTCCTTCTGCTACCTTTCCTCCTCTACCCTAAATTATACTTTGCATGCGGCTTCTTCCCCTGTGGCCCTGTGACTGTACCCTCCCTTCTTTCTCATTGTTTTCATCCAACCAAGTACCTACTTATTTCATAATGAATGGTATTTGGTGCAATGAGTACTTTATATGAAGAAATACTTAGCAGATAAAAAATCGCTTTGGTGGAGTTCATGTATCTGTAGAAAAATAATTAAGGGAAAACTGCTTACAGCTCTGAACTTTGAAAATCTGCTCTTATTTGCAATATGACCACGGTCACAAGTACTTCTTGTGAATCAGGATCAGGCTAGAAATGGCTGGTGTCATCACCTACAGACAGACTGAAAAATGGATGCTTTTTGTAGAAAATTATATCTGAACATCCTTGCTCTTTCTTGGCACTCACAATTCATGGGCTCCGTACTTAATTTTTGAGACTTTTCAGTCAGAAAAAAAATGCACCATGCAAAAGCCCACTTACATCTAAACCTATATTTAGGCAGCTCAAAGATATTTTGGGGATCCTAGATGCCTGGAGTAGTCTGGTATGGTACAAAAGCTTTTATAAAAAACAAGTATACAAAGAATGGGAACTTCACAAGAGAGAACAGGCACAATCATGCTAAAGATCCCTGAAAACAAAGAAATCATCACTACAGCTTACACCTAATGAAACTAGTTGAGCAGAGTATTTCATCTGGGATTTGTGAGATTTTGTTCCCTCTTAAGCTTGACTGTTTTCAGATTAGGATCTCTGTCTGCTCTGCAGTTTCTTAAGCTAAGCTAAAATGAGGATCTTCTCCCTACCTTAGACTTTGGCATGGCTTCAATAAGGAGCAACGTGCAGAGATTTTCTCACCTATAGTTCTGCAGAAGAGTTTTCTGGAAACTGGGAGATGGAAGGAATGGTTTGAACAAAACCCATGCATCTAGTTTCCCAAGTGTGAGCAAACCAGTCGTTGCACAAAACGGGGACATCACTTTGCTTGCTGGGGACTCAGAATTGGCAATAAGCCCTGCTTAATTCTCTAAAAAAACTTGCATGGGTCCCAGTCCTCAGAAGAGAGCTGTGAGAGTCCAAACAGGCAGAACCAGCAAAGCCCATAGAAGGTTACATCAACTCCTACTGTCCCTCTCCTGAACGCTGTATATGCCGAGGTGTAGGTGACTTGCCACTCTGAGCTGTACAAGTTCCCTTGTGAAGTGCCCAGTGCCCACCACTGGCACTCAGAATTTCACTGTGGGTGCCAAACATCTTAAAACAAGGCTCTAAGTTGTATCCCTCGAGTACCTGAAGGATCTGTCTGCATTTAGTAACTTCTGCTGAGTAAGCAGCACTTGGGACTACCGTCAACAATCTTTTAGTATATGCTTTAAAGGCAGAACAAAACACAAACCTCCGTTTAGAAACGACCACTGACAAAGAATCTGGCACACCACTGGTTAAGTGCTCCAGGGTCCAATTACATTCCATTAAAATTGTTTGCTTAAAGCCAAAATTTATCTGGCTTCAATTTCAAGATATTTCATCCTATTATAGCTTTGTTAGATCAAAGAATTTTCTATTATTAAACTACTTTTCTCCATGGAAGTAATTATAGGTAGATACTCATTTGTAACCATGTCTGCCTTTAAAGTAAGTTCTCTGAGTATTAGAAGACATGTGCTTGATTTTTGGCATGAGAACTGGATACTGCATTTGGCACTAATATAAGCACTACTGGAACAAAAGTAGTATTACCTCCCCCATACCATTTGATATTCCCTTTTTAATGCATCCAAGAACTGCATTTGGACAAGTGGGAGCTTATGTTCTGCTGACTATCCATCACGTCTCCTAACTTTCTCTAAAAACATCGATTCTTGGGATGGGCTCCCATTCTGTTTCCAGCTGCATGACTTTACACTTGGTGATGGTGAAAGAGGCTGTATGAGCTGGACACCAGCAAAGAAAAGAATACCAATTAACGGTGAAGCCTCTAAACCTTCAAATCCCGCAAAAAACTGGGAGTTGTTGGCATCTCAGTCTCCTGTTGCTTCTCAAATATTTATTAGGTAAAGCTTCTGGCTTCAGTTCTGAGGAAAAAATGGAGTATGTTGGGTCATTCCAAAAGAGGATGAGTTCACAGAAATTTCATTCCAGAATGTGTCAGCAGCTAGCAGTTATGGACAGTGAGAAAGTAACAGCATGTCTGCAAGAACCTGAACTTTATCAGAGAAATGTTGGCAAAGTAGCTATTATTTATTGTTTAGGGACCAAGTAATGGTATTCATCAGCTACATTTTAAACTCAAATTACCTCATAAAAACTCCAAAACATACTACTCGTGCAATGAGTTAGTGGATTGTGCCTCATTTCCTGTGCAAATTCTGACCTTAACTCTTGGATCAGGAGCTGTAATTGTCTACTATAGGACATGCCTGAAGAGCAATACTAAAAAGCCTGAAAGCTATGTCTAAAATGTAACCAACCACACTGGATTACCAGCTTAAACACAGCTACACTTCAGCATTAGTTCCCACACTTGTATTAAGACTTTGCAGCTGTTACCTGAAAGCATATTTCAGAGGCAGGTAAGAAAAATGAGTTGCTCAAGTACCCTGAAAACCAAATTAACTTTCCCCTCACGAATGCTTTAGCACATGGATGCCTTTAAACAAAGTTTGGGACCTACGGGGCATTCTTATCAGACAAAGGAAGTTAATCAGTGCTGTAGGACTTCTGAGTTAATCTTTTATTCTCTATACCTATCATACAAAGTTTCCTATCCATTTGTATGGCTTCATTTAGCCATGAAATACTTTAAGAACATGTGTAGGAGTCAAAGGGAAATAACTGAAAGCCTTGCACCAAAGTAGTGGAAGAACTACCAATTGAAACCAGCAAACAAGGATACTGAAGTCAACAAAACTTCTCAGCTATGGCCCGATACCTGAATTTCACTGCCCATTGCTGCAGTTCTAAGCTGAGAGGAGTCAGACTGTACTCTCATAAGATCAAGACAGGAATTGGAGTTTCCCCATTAATAGTGCAAAGTGATTATTGTAATTTTCACAGTAAGATTTTTTTTCCCCTTTATCCAGCAACTTTACCAAAGTCAGTTTTCCTTGTAAACCATACTACTTACCTCTTTACAAAAACGCCTAACAAATGAAGTCCTTTCATGGTTTTCACCTCATTCACTCACTAAACCCTTTTCAGTTATATATCAGTAGTTTAATTATTTGTACCGAAGAGCCATGAGGAACTGCCAAATTCTTCTGATTTAGTGCAGTTATTAGCTTAAATCAACAAAGCTGTTGGTACTTTTGTATCTAGACACAAGGAGCTGTGTTACTGCATTCTGGAGCTCAACACATAACATGAGAATTGTCACTTTAGGTTTTAGAACTCACTTTTTCAAGTATCTGGAGACACTGACCCATCCGACACTCAGCCCTTTGCCAATGTCCTAACACATTAACAAACAAAAGCACATAACTATTTGCGGTTAAGTGACCATCATCATTTTCTGAGTTATTTAAAAACAAACCTAGCTTTTGACAGGCTTTAAAACTTTGTAATTGTTATGCTAGTTTATTACTGAAACGAATGTGCAGAAATCAGCTTTTTCACAAACTGGTGAAGTACGTAAATACAGCTTGCCTGTAACTGAGAAAAGCATTTCCATCAGAGCAGACACAACTTCTTGATCTGTCATGCCAAACATCTCGGCAGGCTAAGCCTCCTTCGGTGAAATGCTCACAAGACAGGAAGTCAGTTTGAATGCAAGCAGAGTTATGAGTTTTAACAGTCCCCGGGTTTGTAATCTGTACTCCTCCTAGACCTACACACTATTAACTGTTCATATCCTCGCGAATCCTGTGGTGTCCACTTCTATAGTATCTGAAATACAACATCGCAAACACAATGTAAAGGTGAGCGATTCTCTAGGATTTGGAAAATAATTTGTTATATTGTAAAGTATTTCTTGTTTCCTTTGGTAAAAAAAATCTGAAGATGTTCAGAGGTGGAAGTAATTAAGACCTTAAAATCGTGATCCGTGACCTTAACATGTTAAGAACTAATTTTACCTTTGCTTCTTCTTTACAAGGAAAGACCTTCTCACACAGCCTTCTGATGCAGTACAACCAAGTAGGAATCCTGTCCACTCAACAGCATACGGCTCACTTTGTCATTTAGGGTACTTTTAATCACAACAAAAATAGTTGCCACTCAAAAATTAATCTGCTACTTGCATGAATCCTTCCAAATTGTCTTCCTCCAAAGGGAAGTGAAACAGTAGATACATACTGTTAATTCAAACTATATATGGCTCTTTGAAACTGATTACTCCAGAGTTAACTGATCAACCACCACCACCAGAGAAGAGGATCACAAAAAGAGACCATTTGAGATGACACACTTTTGTGCAAGATGGTTTTATTAACAGACCCGAGTTTGAAAGACCGCAGCTGGGCATCTGAAGCTGAAATGGAAAAAAAAAAAAAAAAGGTATCAATAGACATGTGCAAAATCTGAAACTACTTTGGCCATCTGAAGAATTAATACATTTCTAGTCTGTAATTTGGGTAAAAAATACTGATTTTATTTTACTGGATTTAAGACTTCAATAAGTCTTGCACACAATAACTTCTATGTTAAACACCTCCTCATTCAAAACACAGATTTCAAGCGCCAGAACTAACAGGCAGGATAAATGTTTCTACCTTGAACTAGTGGTATCTGTTTTCCTGTTTGTCTAGAAGCATAGCAGGAGGGACTGTTTGCACACAAAAATGAAAGCAAAGAGCAGACTTGAGACCAGTTTCTGTAAAGTTTGCTTGAGAGCAAATAAAATCTAGTATCTTGGTATCTTGCCAATACTGAATTGTCAAAATCTGGTATCAAGTACTATGCTCTTTTTCCCCAATCTATATGAAGGTATCAGTACTGGAAGTTTGTTTTTTCTTTAAATGTATTTGAGACTACCACTTAAATAATAAGAAATAAAGACAAACAGCAGGAAACCATCTACATATAGGGAAGAGGAATAAAAACTCACATTAAAATACATGGCCCTTCAGAATGACAGCACTTAGAGCACTGCCAATATCTCATCTGAACCTACTGCTCTAGTTGCCCATTACCTCAGTAGAAACTACATTACTTTTAGGTTACTTTTATTTTAAACATGCGCACTATTCAGAGCTGCAGGAAAACAGCAGGAATAGAAAGTGCAAGAGATGAGAACAATCAGTTATCTTAGCTTTACGCCAGAAGTACGGACAGGTTAGTTTTTCTGCTTGGACTGCAAACAAACTGCTTTATAAGCGTGAAATAAGAAACTGCAGGGTCACTTCCTAAATTGAAAGTTAGAGTTAAGCCCTGATGACTGCTACTTACATGGCAGGCTGAGCTACAAGTTCAATGAAAAACAAGCAACCAGCTGAATATCCCTAGTTTCTCTGACAATAGACTTCTCAGGCATTTATAGCCACTGCAATAGTGAACTAGACAATTCCCTCCTCTAGGAAGGCTCCTGAATACTTAAGACCACCATATTTCTGATGTTTGTCAGGGAGAAAGAATCTACACTGACAGAAAAGCTGCTAGGTTTCAATTAAAAGTAGCAGTTTCCATCTTATACTCAGAAACCAGAAAGGAGCATAAACTGAAAGTCATTTTGCCCAATCCTGGTTATTAAAGTTACGCACTAACTTAATGGAAACATCTCCCAGTACTGAATTTGTAACAGTTTGTGCCATCAGCACAGTATGAGGAACGTAACCCCAGGCAATTACAGCAATTCTGCTGCTCAGTTACCCACTTCTTGCCATAGCTAAGCTAAAAAACTTTACAAGAGCACTGTCCCCAGTAAAAAACGATTTTCCTAAAGCACAAGTTTCCATGTGTCATGTAACCCATGCTTTAAAACTCTGTGGCTTCACACATGGAGACAACAAAGCAACATATGACTCCGAGAACTCATCCAAACAGCAACTGCACCTGTTTTAAGCTGTAAAAATCACATCAGTACCCACTATTATAAACCTTGCCATTTCTAAAGGACGACTATTCAAATGGGCAAATTAGTCTTTCAAAATTACCATCCTGGTCATGTTAAAATGAAAGCTGAAACCGAATGCTTTTGAAGCTTGAAAAGAACGAAAATTTAGACTATTAAAATGATCTAAATTGATAACTTAATTTCGCCCAGTCCTAAACAGGCTTTTATAGCAGAAATCAGACAATTTGAAAAAAAAAAATAGAAATCAGCATTCACAAGACTTAGATCATATAAAGAATTCATTAACAGAGGGCTGAAAGTTTTAGCTAAGATCTCAAGCCTTCCCGTCATAAAACCCAGATAAGATATTTTGAAATAAGTTATTGGGAAATTAAAAGTAAGTTATTGGTCATGTTTTAAATCCTGAAGATTTAAATTTCCTCACAAATGTTTAAGCTTTAGTAAGACTTTAAAAATAAAATCAGAACATCATGTTGTCCAACTAGCTTTATACTGTAGGTACCACCCAAGCACAAGTGAATATGTATTAAATCTGAATGCTCCACCAATAATGGCAGCAGCCTACACAGCAGAGATGGAATAGTGGACAGTGTTAACCTCTGATAATAGCTCACCATTAGTTCATTCTCCTTATGAGCCTGTTGATCTGATCTTCTCTGTTACCAGCATCCCCACCTTCCACAAAGTGGATCGTTTTCTTCTTCATTCCACCCCGAGGGGAGGATAACTTGAAGGGCCAAAGGAAGTTGTTCACCACTTTGAAGTTCTTGCCAACAGTGTAAATTTCATGGATCACATCTTCCATGCAGATGATGCCAAGTTTTCCTAAAATTCAGAAACGTTGCTTTCATACAGGCTAGAGCCACTGGTCAATAACAAACTAAAAATTATTATTGTCATGCCTACTTATTTTGATAAGCTTCATAACCTCGGAAAGCACCCACTGTCATGATGCCCAGCAACTGACTTTTCCAATTAAAATGGATTAACTGCAGCCAACAACATTACTTAGTTGTTACATTTGGCAAGAGGAATCAGCTTCTACTGTTGAATACTTGTAGCCAGCAATGAGGAACAACTGAAAAACAAACCTTACTTAATGAATCTTAGGGAAATAGACTGTGTTCTTTGGAAATTCATTGAACTACACATGCTGTTGAATAATGCAACATCATGTTTCCAGAGTCTTCAGCGACATGTTACAAGTTAACTGCTTATAAAACACAATGCTAAAAAGGGAAGCGATCGTAGCATAGTACTTGTACCTTTAAAATCTGATTATCTAGTGTGCTGGAAAAGAAAAAAAAACATGACACAGTCTAATTTGAAGTGATATGCAAATCAAGCGTCAAAACTGGGAGACATCAGTATTTGCTACATTCTTGGCATGACTGGAAAAAAAAAAGTCTCCTGGAGCAGTCTACTTCCTGACAAGTGACCATCACACTCTGTTTTACTAAACACACTGATCACTTTACTAGCTAGTTCTGACAGGCATTGTAAAAGTATCTGTTTACCAGATCATGAAGGTCTAAGACACAAGCAATGTCTAGTATTAGGTGTTAAACTTCGAAGCTGTGTATAAGATTCTTTCCTGCTGCAGTATCTTTTCATTACTGAAAGATCTACTGACCTATTAAAGGTCAAAATGCTTGCATTTAAAATTACAAATTTAAAATGCTAAACTGTGATTCTTTACATTGGTTTTCAATACTTCATAAGTTACTTCCAGCTTGCTTTGTATTAAGCTATTATACAGAAGTAGAGATCATTAACTAATCCCCACTACTCTCCAGAGACAAATAAGGAAAGTTGTCCAGCTCTGCATTAATCATCCAAATGTGACAAGTTGTTTTCTCGATTGAGAAATGAAGCTGTATTTACCAAGGCATTTCTTAATCAGTGAATTATCAGTAAGAGCAATGCGCTGCTTATTGATCTTCCCATAACCACGCTTGTAGATCAATTCATGCACAGACTTCAGATTGGGATAACTAAAAGTGAAAAAAAAAAAAAAAAAAAGAAAATCTTTGCAAGCCGCATTCCAAATTAACATCCCTGAGTGAAACTTACAGAACAATTTAACATCATTTCAGCATGTCCCAAATGTAAATACAAAAACAGAGAAGCACATCCTATTCACACTGAAGTTTCCAAGAACACTAGTCTACAAGCGTAACCATATCTAGCAAGCGTTACCTTTTAAAGCACTGCCTTGAATCATGTTTTTAATTCATAGTTGGGAAAACATAGAAAATCTAAAACGATTTTGAACACAATGAAATCTGCAAGTCTAGTGTAGCAAAATGCAAAAGGCACTCAATATTTGCATCCTGATTTGATGAAACTGTCCATTTCACTCACCCCCATGCAATATAGGGTTCAACAATTCGTAACATGTTGATAGAAGCTTTGTTGAGTTTTACAAACGTGCCATTAAAGATCTGACGCAGGCGAAGAAGCTGCAATACCTTGCGGACCTTAGGGCTGACGCCATTGGTACTAGAAAACAGAGGAAAAAAGCCTTGTTTATCTACATCCCAGAAAACACTTAGTATCAGGTTTAAAAACCCCCACAATAGGAAAGTTCCCATATGAAGTGCATCACTATTTTACTGAAATATATAGAGATAGTAAATTAAGTATTAAAACAGATCTATTTTCATTGAAAGAACTGAAATCAGAATTTACTGAAACAATCTGGGGTTATCCTTGTGCTCTCCTGAACATCATTCTTCCAGTCACACTTTTTGTTAAGTTTTCCATAACACTTTACCAAAGGAGAGTTAAACAAACACTTCAAACAAAGCTTAGTAGAATGGTAGGGAATACTGGCATGTAATTTTATCAAGATTAAGGCAAAACAGAGAACTGTCTGCACAGATTTGTAGCCTTGCCTTCTTTTTAAAAATCAGGGATTCCTAAGGACAGTAGATACAGCCAGCATAATAATCCTGCACTTATGTGATTTAGCCTCTGGTGCACATACAACATAGTGCCAACAACTTTCCAAGCCACCAGTGCAAGGTCTGATTTTATTTAAGCCCTCAAAACAGACAGGTAACAGGAAAGCCAATTCCATGCTTTTCAACATAAAATTCTTTTCGTCTGCATTCAATCTTACCCTCTTATCCTGATCACAAATGCCAGTTTCGGTTCTGCTGGAACATAGTAATTGCCAGCTTTTCGGGCCATCCTGGCCATGCGGATCTCCTGCCTATACATATGCCTGTACTCCTTGTGGTAAGCTTGGGCTCTTGCATAGATGAGTTTTCTTTGTGCCTTACGGAACTGAAATCAATTGAAAAATCACTCAAGATTATATCATGCCTTTTAACACATGAAAATCACCTTCAAACAACATAGCGCATTCTAGAACTTCCCGGAAATAACAGAGATAAAAGGCACATCTACCCATATCCTGGAGTTTAGAATCATTCTCAGAGATTAGAGAGGAACTGGGAAAACTGCTGCACAGCAGTGCTCCTTTACCTTAAACAATGCTACCATACCTCAGTTTTACCCTCACAAGGGCTATAACCTCTTGCCTTGCCAAAGACTAGCTTTAATCTTAAAGACAACTGTACACTTTGCCCTTACTCTGCCCAGAACCGGTTTGTTATTGACCAAAAAATACCCAGTCTTACTTTAGTCCAAAACACTAGAATACAATCAATGTGCTAGACCTAAATACTGTATATTTTTGGACTGCATTACATCAGCAGTAGCAGCAGACATTGCAACAGATAAGCAATGCAAGTTAAGAAGCCACGAAATACTCACCTTTTTTATAGCCAACATCTTCTTCTGACGTTTGGCTTTTATAGCTGCATAAGCCTGCCGCTTTTTCAGCAGGCTTTCCGGTACAGATGGCACCTTCTTTGCTCTAGAGGGAAAAAAAAAGCCCAAAACTCTTTAGCTGATATGAAGAAACTGGGCTTTAAAGTTACACATGACAAACCTCAATGCAACCTCTTAACACAAGGTGTCTACAGGCCTCACTACCTCAAGCAAGTTCACTGAGGCATCTTCCTTGTCCTCACTGTTACCAGCTTTTGACGCAGCCTGAACAGATCACCTTTTATACTAGACAAAGAAATCTGACAGACTAGCGGTTGAGCTGCACACAACCATAAAGACTGAGACCACTTGAGCGACAGGAAGTTCTTAACCTACTCGGATACAATCCAATTCGTAATAAAACAAAGTTTGTTTCAAGCTGCATCTGTTTCAAATTTACAATAAACACTTCAGCGGCTGCTTTACAAGAAAAAAAGCTTGTCGGTATTCTGAAATTTATTTCACAGGACTTGAAATTTACTCAGATTTTAAGCTCTTAGATGTGACAAAACTTACAAGACCAGTGTTTGCAGAGCCATAACTACCCGGGCGAGCTGCTACCTCCAGTGTACCCAGCCAAGACGCCCTACTCAAGCTCAAGCCGCTTCGCGCACCCTAGCGCAGCACTAACCGCCCGCCGAGTCACGATAAACTCCGTCGCCCCACGTCCCTCATCCACGACAGGGACGCTTGGGGGCCAGCTCTCCCTCCCCGCCTCACCGAGGGCCGGCGGGGTAGCGGCCGCCGCCTACGGAAGCGATAGGACGGGCGGCGGCTGCATTCCC
>VZZY01025742.1:2805-49239 GCA_013400335.1 Eurystomus gularis | reverse complement strand
CTTATACTGGTACATGGAGTTGTTCTTGCCCAGATGCAAGACTCTACACTTGCCCTTGTATTTCATTAAATTTCTCCCTGCCCAACTCTCCAGCCTGTCTAAGACCCACTGCATGGCAGCACAGGCTTCTGGTGCGTCAGCCACTCCTCCCACTTTTGTGTCATCAGCAAACTTGCTGAAAGTACACTCTATTCCCTCATCCAAGTTGTTGATGAATATATTGAAGAAGGACATGGACCTGTGGAGCATGTCCAGAGGAAAGCCATGAAAATAATTAGAGGGCTGGAGCACTTCTCCTATGAAGACAGGCTGAGAGAGTTGGGGTTGTTCAGCCTGGAGAAGAGAAGGCTCCAGGGGAGCTTATAGTGACCTTCCAATACCTGAAAGGGGCCTATAAGAAGGCAGGGGGAGATCTGTTCTCAAGGGTCTGTAGTGACAGGATAAAGGGTAATGGTTTTAAGCTAGAAAAGGGTAGATTTAGGCTAGACATTAGGAAGAAGTTCTTTAATATGAGGGTGATTGAGCACCGGAACAGGTTGTCTTAGAGAGGTGGTGGAAGCCTCATCCCTGGAGTCATTCAAGGTCAGGCTTGACAGGGCTCTGAGCAACCTGACCTAGTTAGAGATGTCCCTGCTTACTGTAGGGGACTAGAGGCCTTTAGAGCTCCCTTCCAACCCAATACATTCTATGATTCTATGATCTATAGACTGTTTCTCCTCAGAATGCTGTCTGTCAGGTTTGTATAAAATGTTGGTGTTCAAACACAGACCTGCTCATTGAGAGTTCCGGCTGTACACAGCACTTATCTAACATGTTTCTGAATGTAAAAGGACACTTATCTATAGGACTTGCATGCTCCAGTGGTTTCTAGCCATTAAAATAAAATTATAGAGTCAGGAAGATCCAAACCTCATGTAGTAGCATCTGTAGGATCCATCAGTGAGGCAAGAACCATTTATAACCATCCTGCTTGTCCTAAGTCCTATATAGTTTTACAGCAAGAGTTTCCGTAGATGATCCAAGCACAAGGACACAACAAAAACAAAGGAGAAAGGGGGCAGTAGAACTTAAGAAACAGCGTTCAGCAGCACCTGCTCATTATAGCAGTCACTATTACATACACACACTCACCCATCTTCCTGCGTACACACTCTCACCCGTCTCTTCCGAGTCAAAGACTAAATCAGATTCAGCCAGAAGGTGGCCCAATTAGATTGCTTTTATATTCAAGGTAGCATCACCTGGAGTCATTAGCACTATAAATTATAGTTCTCTCATGACAGAGCACTACAGTGCTTGATGTATAGGAGGAGGCTGAGCTGAGTGGCTTTAGAAATCAAGACAGAAGGAATCAGAAGAGCATGGGAGACTTCTGAGGCTTCATCTCAGTGGGTTTTATAAAACTACATTATGTATTAAGAATAAGAGGGTGACTTAGACAACAGAAAACAGCATGGAGAAGGCTTTAAATGTGCCTTCATTTTCAAAACAGAGGGAAAAACAAAAAAGAAAGTTTTCTCAGGTATGTGTTATTTTTAATATCAAATGACACTGCTATAGGGATATCTTATAAAAATATCTGGGCCACGCATAGTTCCTGTCTCCTCATTTCTTTGAGAAAGTTCCAGTATGACACAGGAGTGGAGAAGACAAAGTCTTTGCCTGTAATTGCTGCTCTTCAGAGCTATGGAAGCACTAACACTTTACACAGCAAACCTCTCAGCAGGGACTGGTGATACGGCGTAGCCAACTTTAACGATTTTACGTGGTCTGATTTAAAAAGACCCTGGCATTTAAAAACATGAAAATAAGGCCTTGTTTTGATGCATCTACAGATGCAACCAGAAATCAAGCCGCTATTCAAAAATATCCTCACCTTTATTCACAAAGGCCTTATGCAAAGGAATGTGTCTGAGAATGGAGTGGAAAATACCTAGCCAAATTACTTTAAGTGGCTTTTTTTTTTTAATTAGAAAGCCAACACAGCTATAGATCAGAGGACTGAAATTCCATACACAGAATAGTATTTGCATAACTGAGGTTTACAAATGATGGAAGTATGGGATATTTTTCAAGATTCACAAGAATAGTGTGACTTTGCCACACCTTCTATCATGTGTCAGATGATCATCCATCATCCCAGGCAAGAACAGAGTTCTGTTTTTTGCAGTGTTAGAGCTGTTGTTTTGGATGCCAGGGAAAAAAAAAATTATATAACGCTTAGGAAGCACTTTCTGCATGAAGTTAGCTTTCTTTCACAGCACACTAATGGCCATGGAAGTGACACTGAAGGCCAACCTGTACAGCATGTCTGTGTCAGGACACAGTGGTGAGATATAGAACAAGCCCAGAAGTGGATTTTCAGAAAAATCAAGGCATTTTTGACATGATCAGACTTCCCATACAGTAAATGATGTGGTCATTCTGAAAATCACTTTTAAAGAAAATTGTGCAAATTAGCTCTTTTGGTATTTTTCTCTTAATTCTATTTCCCTTTGCATCTCCACTGCTAAATGTTATATAGTTCGAAATAAATAATAGTCAGTTCCACCGTATTCACCAGAGGTATTACAAAGCACAGAAGGGTTGTCATGGAGACAGAAATTCTTAAGTGAAGCAATCAAATCCCTAAAATATTTAAGCAACACTTACTCTGCAGGACAAACATGAAGTAGAATATTTGTGACAAGAAGCTAGGTTGGAATTTCTCATGTTGAAAGAGAAGATAAACCAAAACCCTTCTCAGGAAATAAAACTAAGTGGCTGTAGATGTGTTTAACTGAGAAAAAGATGTGCACAGCCACTTTTATGTCTACACAAAGACATGTTAACTCGTCACAGAAAAAGAAATAAGCATAGCTTCATCTGTGACATTTACCTGTTCCTGGCTGAAGCGGTGCAATGTGTCTTTTCTGATGAGGGAAGCACGTTTCTCTGGGTGGGTCAAACCATCATTAAGAATGAACTGTGTTTTAATTTTGTCTGCCATTTCTTTTTGAGTGACTGCTTAACCTACTGAGTTGACGCAGTGAGTCGGTGATACACAAAAACATGGGCACCTTTTGAGAGGACAGTAAAGAGGCAATTCAGACCTACAGAAATCTAACTCCTACCTAGAGTTGTTTTAATACCAAACCTTCTCAGACTTGAAATAATACTAGGGGTAGCTGCCAAAGGTGATCTGTTGACTGCCTTTTCCATCACAATTAAGCTAGCTTTGACCTGGTAATTACATCTACAAGCAAGAATTGGATAGCTGAACTCAAAGTGTACCTACCAAACTGTGTCCAGCACTGCAGGGAGGTATTAGGAAATGAATTTTGACCAGGCTTCCAGTTTTTCCCATTACTCCTGGCCCTTATTGCTCCTTTCTGACAGGTTTCTTTTTCTCCTCTCTTTGTATCATCTAGTCATTTCGTCTCCTCACTTTTCACTAAGCAGCAAGGGGAGAATAACGAGGAGTCAAAGGAAAGGAGCAAAACACTGGCCGAAAATAAGAAAGGCAAAATGGAAATCTGAACAGATGTCTCAAGCAAAACTCCCGTGGACCTTCACTGGGATATCTGCCTAAGTAAGGGAGCATGGGGAGGGCAGGAAACAGCCTAGAGAGATCTTTAAAATATTGCAGAGCTTGTATTTAATTCAGATCAAGTGTTCCTGGGGACAGTTTGTGGTAATGAGGAGAATGTACTGAAGGTGTAGGAGGGACATATAGTTTTTGCAATATCACTGCTTTCCCAGGCTCTCCCAAGTCTGTCATTTTGATAGCTATATGTTTTAATCCCCACCAACTGGAAAATGAAAAGGTTCAATGTGAGACAATTTATGGCAGGCCAAATACCACAAATGTATCCATTTGGACTTGTAATAAATCCTCCATTGATTAATGCAACTTCTTAAAGTTACTGATAAAGCACCCCCGCATTCCCTGAAAACACTGAATGGTTAGAAGGCTGCAGCTCTGACAGCTAATACCCACAGCAGGCATAGGGTACAGGCCTCACCACCTCCTGTTGCTAACTGACAGAGAAAAGGAGGAGGTAGGCAGTAAGTAAATGCTCCTTATCTAGCCTACCCCCACATAAATCATTGATAGCTGATGCAGGGGAATATGGGACCCTGAAGCTGTCAACCTTGGCATCTCCCCAGTAAGTTTGTGTCCTCCCTTAATCCTGGCTTCCTGCTTCCATTCCCTTTTGCAGCCAGCTCCAACTTCCTCTCCTTGTTCTCATGGCTCTGAATTTTTCAAACCTCACTCCTCTGTTTTTCCTTTCTCATTCCTGATGAAGGCTCCTTCAGGTCTTTTAGACAATGTCAAGTCTTTTTTATCACCGGTGTTTACACCTGCAGGTAGCAACTTGCTCCACCTCTCTTCTTCACATGCCTAACTTCTACCTCTTCATTACGCTTGTTCTGCTTGACAATCTCTCAGAAAGCATTTATAGCAATACTGCTCCCCCCAAACACACTTAGTGCCTCAGCACTTACTCTGTTATTTTTTGGAAGGCTCTTAAAAATTTGAAACTCTGTGGTTATTTCATGCAGCTCAGGGAACTGATTGGCTTTTAAGAGCACTGACCTCTGTATATGTGCAGATTAAATGCAAGGATACATTTCCTGAGCCACTCACAATGAGGTTTCATTGGAAAAAGTGAGTTATATAGAGACTTCACCAATTTACCACTGTTATGTGTCCTCTGGGCTACTCAAGTAGTCCAGAGTAATCAGGGTACATTGTGGTCCGGGTGCTTCCTCTCCATGTGCTTCTGAGGCTATTCTTGCACCCTGAGGGCTGTGCAACAGACCAGCAGGATTGCCCTGTTCACCGTCAGCATTTACTCCTTGAGGTTAGCCTGAATAGTCACTGTGAGGGAGACATAACCCCTGTCTTTGGGATGTGCAGCACGCACAAGCCACCACACTCAGAATCAGGATCTGGCTTTCACAGCCCTGCAGCCCTTGCCCAGTCTTAAAGCTGATGGAACTTTTGGGCAGGATCAGACTTTAACTGGGCTGGCCTTAGCACAAAGGTGGCACTAATTAAACACTTATACCACTAATAAAAACTTTTGGTTAGTTATCAGGCCTAGAAAACACATCGAGCTCCCACGAAGCACTCTTTCCATGCATACAAACACTGTCATTTTTGTATTATGCTGATTCAGTAATGGATCCTTCAGTAATCATTCATTAACTGAAACACTTATGTCCAACAGCAGCATAGTATCTGATCTCTGCACCTTCAGAAACCCTCAAGAGATGATTAAAAAGCCCCAAGCCCTCAGAAATGTCAGTCTGGGAATCCCTTTGTTTTAAATGAAACTAAAGACTAATCATTTCCCTGAAATGCTCAGCTTGTTCTGAATGCCTGTTCAAACCAAATACAGATATGCTCTATTATTTCTGTAGAGCCACTTTTGCCTGCTCAGAGACAAAGAATGTTGCACAACTCCATATAAGTGTATGCACAACTCCATATAAAACAAACCCCACACCCAGGTCTGTGATCAGTTGGGTGTCCCAGGGGGTGAGGAGGTATTTTAACAATGCTGCAGCTTGTTGGAGGAGAAGGAAGGGGAGAAAGTGGAGAAGGCATGGGGTAGCAGAAAAAGGAGAACAGATTTTTCATTATAAGGATGACATTTACAAATACCATTCCCTTTGGGTGAGGTTACGTTTAAGCTAGACAGCTCAGACAATATTAAAACTGAGATGAGGCTTTATTTCTGAAGTGCTTTTCTTCTGAGGAACCTGAAACATTTTCAGAGAAGCATGAATTAAGCCTTACAGCAGCAGCATGTATGAAGCAACAATTATTCCCCATTTAGTAGATGGGGTATAAAAATGCAAAGAGGTCACGTGAGTGGTTCAAGGGTATACAGGAAGTCTGTGGTATAGCACAGAAATAGAATCCAGACCTCTTGACTCCTAGACTTGTGCTTTAACCACAAACTCATCCTTCTTCCCTTAAATATTCAAGAAGTTGAAAGCCACGCATTGTCAATGAGTCAAAGATCTGAGCGATGCTTGCCGTATGTTTTGTAAGTATATACCTAAAATAGTACATGCATAGACAGGAAAAGATAAATACTTGGGGCATTACATAGTAAGCGTGGTATAAATTAAAAAATTGTTTTCTTTCTTGGTGTGCTGCTGGAGTAGGACTCCCTGAGTTCGTTCTTGTTCCCAGTTGGGAAAAGATTTCAGGAAATGGAGTTGGGAGAGGATAGTTAGTGCATGTTTGTTGACCTGGACCTTTCGTTCTTCAATCAATGAGACGTTTACAACAAAAATAAATAAATATGCATAAGTGTTTTGTGCTCTGATAAAGATGATGCCATAAGAAGAATGCAGGAGCAAAGAATGAGCTTTTTTATCTGTAGTAAAAACTTCTACAGGGGTTAAAAAAAATGTTAAATTATAACAGAAAGAAACAACAAACCAACCTGGAGATTGTTGCTTATTATCATGTTTGAATAGAGGCATGGCAACAGAGATCACCCATTTCTGAAGTGTAATTCTTCAGTGTTAAACAGGAAAGGGTACTCTCCAGAGATATTTCTAAAATGAAAAGTTGCTTGTGTTTTCACTGCTTAATACTTAAAATCCTTCTGGGTTCAATTCACCGACTTAAAGCATCGTACAAAGAAGGCAATTTTAGACAAGTCTAACCTTCTTTCGTGACTAAGGAAAAAGAAATTCGTTGTGTTTTCCAGAGTTTGGTCAATGTGCAGGTTTGTGACTGTAGTGGGTCTGGCTGAGCTGGTTTTCCCCATAGCAGCCCTCATGGTGCAGTGTTTTGTGCTGGGAGCTAGAAGGGTGTTGATAACACACCCATGTTGTGACTGCTGCTGAGCAGGGCTCACACAGCACCAGGGCACTTCCCAGAATTCCCCCTCCCAGTGCGATGGGGTGGGCAAGATCTTGGGAGGGGACACAACCAGGACAGCTGACCCCAACTGACCAAACAGATATTACATACTGTATGACGTCAGCTTAACTATAAAGCTCGGGAGAAGGAGGAAGAGATGGGGGGCTGTTCTGTTGTCCTCCAGAGCAACCGCTACGCGTCTTGGAGCCCTGCTTCCCAGGGAGTGGCTAAACATCACCTGCTGATGGGAAGTAGAGAATAAATCTTTGTTTTCCTTTGCTTCTGTGTGCAGATTTGCTTGGCTTTGCTTCTGTTATTATTAAACTGCTTTTGTTTCTCATCTTATTTTCCTCCCCTTTTTTTTGCTCTGCTGAGGAGGGAGAGGGGAAAAAGGGAGGGTGATAGAGTGGCTTGGTGGGCACCTGGCGCTCAGCCAAGGTTAACCCACCACAGTGACACTGGTTATTTACTTTTGGTCTGAAACAAGGCCCTTCACAGAGACTGGTATGTGCTCTTTACTGAGATATCTTTGAATTCCAAGACACAGCTGCACCTCCAGCACTTTTAGTTTGGTCAGAAGGCATTAGTCTGAAAACCAAGGAGAGACAGAAAACATTTGCCTCTCCTGAGCGGTTAAGTCTTGGGTGAGGACTAGTAACAGTAAATTAAAAGGAAAAGGAAAGACCTCTTGCTTTTCATGTCAGTTTTGTTTTGCTTTCTAGCTCTGATATTTAAGGCCTATTTGTCTGAATGCCTGTGTGTTCTGGGTCCTGATTTCTAGCCTCCCTGTTTTACAGTGGTACTTTTAAAAAAACACATAATAGATTCCTTTTAATTGCCCAACTTCCCTAGAGAGCAACCTTTTGTACTCAGTAATGGAAATACCAAATTACACAAGATACCAGTACTTCAAAAGCAGTGCTCCAGCTCAGAGATATGCAGAAAAAAAGCTAATTTCTGGGCATGTCCTTGGACCTGGAAGAACTGCTCTTCATACAGGTGTAAAGACAGATCTGCTTTTTGCCTCATTCCAAAGGAAAGGAGACCTGCAGCCAGGCTGGCATGGAGGCCAGTCCATATTGCTTGTATGGCAGCCTTCCTGCCCACATTGAAGCAGTTCCTGGTTTTGTCTATACATATATGCAACAAGATATGAACAAATAAATGTGAAGGGAAGAACAAGACCAAGCTACCAGAACAGCCACATCCATTAGACACCTCCCTAGAGCAGAAGTACCACCCTTCGTTAAGCTGTGGCCATTACTTGTTACTATTACTGAGTTTATGTTGCCTCATTGGGGTTTTCTAGTTGTACAGGAACACAATTTCTAAGGATTTGCTAGGGGATGGGTTAGATTAATTTTCAAATCAGAGCTAGTTGATGCTAGGCAGACAGGCAGTTGAGAATAATTTATATGGAAGAGAAAATGCACAGTCAGATACATTCAGGTAATACTCATGCATCACTGACTTCTGAAATTTTGCCCCTTTTTAAAGCCCCATCCTGTAGCATCCCAATACTACATTGTGTGATTTGAGGGCTGTACCCTAGCTGTGCTTATTCTGTGGGCTGCAGGTTAGAAAACAGTGTGGTTTTGCTGCATAGAGTCATTCATACCTTCCAGCCTCATGCTCATTATAATCCTGCAAGTAGGTAAAACTCAAAGCTAGGATCCCTTGCAGTCTAATGGCAACATGAATTACTGGATTTACTAATGAGATGTTACAGGAAACTGATAGAGGTAATTTGTACAGAGAAGTAATCTGCCCAGATAAAATAAACACAGAGTTGAATCTTTGTGCAAAACTCATTGCAAACCTGAAACAAGCTTTTTGTCATATGTTACCTGTTTTTAATTAGGGAAAATACAGTACAGGGCAGGTTTTCTAAACAGTGTGCATTTGTCTCTGTCTTACAGATAAAGTTCTGTGGCTCCAAAATGGACTAGAATTTCACAAACCTAAACTGACAGTAAGAAAGAGACTAAAGACATATGAAGAATGGACTATATTCACAGCATTAGAAGATACGCTGTTGTGGCACTGTGACTCAAATCACTAAGGTGCTGAAAAGCCCTTGCTGCATGGGTCTGCACTTGCACCACGGGAATGATGATATTGTAGTGTGACGCATCAGTATACTCAGAGGTAGCATTAAATAGTAAGAAAAGGTCACACTATGTCTGATTCAAAACTGGCAGAAAATAGTACCTTGAAGATCCCCACTGCATTTGGCAGGGGAGGGCTAAGTACATGGAACACAAGAGCACTCTGACAAGCATTCATTCCTCTGGTAAAGTTATTGCTGTTGTTTGGTGTGGTACCAAAAAGATGGTAAGAACAGGGATCATATCCTGTGGAATTTTTATTTTTCACCTTAGTAGCACAATTCCATTCTTTTTAAAGACATTTGATTAATTAACTTTGCAGGTAGAAGCCAATAAACGACATTTCATTTATGGTTTGCATGATTTTCATCACATTAGTCACCCAGAAAAATCTTCCTCGATATTGTCATTGGGTAATACTGTTTCCATATTGTTTCCACAAATTGCAGAACAACTATAATAGCCATCTGCTACCTATGATTATCTTGATGTGTCCTATTACTTGTATTGCAGTCATGTCTAGGTCACCTGTCACAGACTGTGTTCCTCTGGGCAGGCCAGTTCTTGACACAGAAACATCCTTGCTTGAAGTGAGAAATGGAAGAAGAGAGAGTGAAGAAGACCACTGAGACTTTCAGGCCCATCTCCTTGGACTTTTCCTTACCATGAAGTGACACAGCAGTGTTTTCCTCTGTTACTGTGGCATTCTGCAGACAGCTCCAGTACACTAACTAGAAATTAGGTGGGCAAACCTCTAGAAGTTTGGCAGCTTGAATAAACATCTGCAAGGAGCTGGCTGGGCTTGAGGACAGGCTGTCCTTTGTGAAAGAAGCCACAGAAACTGGTAGAGACACACCCCTTTTCTAAGGGCCTCTGCACAGTCTAGAGAAAAAGGTCTGAGGCAAATAAGCTCTCTCCTTTTCTGGATATAGATATGAGGGTGTAGCTGGAAGTGTCCCATGGTGGCGAATCCTGTACAGTGCAGAAAGCTAAAAGGGATTAGAAAACAGATGAATGGAGGACACCAGAGAGAGAGAGCTGCCCTCTATTCCACAAAGAAGAGTAGGATGCAAAGAAGAAGATAGATGCAGATGACAACTGAAGTGCCTTATGTATCATGTGTGATCACACAGTCATGGACATCTTCCCAGGGAACCTCTCAGAAGGCTTGCAGGCCTGTGTTCTTAGAGAAGGGCAGGTTCTCCTGAAAGATATTACCATCTGCAAGAGAAGCACAGATCACAGAGATGTCAGCTGAAGGTCTGCAGTCTGGGCAAAATTTAGGAGTTTATGTAGGAAACCACTGGGGGCAGAAAGCAGAGTGAACTCCACTGGAACATTAAATCATAAATAGCTGGAGTTGTCTGACTTTGCCAAAGCTATTCTTATTTCTATTCCCAAAGCTTCCTACCACTGATTTTGTGAGAGTTTAAGTCAGCTTCTTGGGTTGGAATGGGCATTTTTTTTAATGAATAAGCACTACATATAATAAGACATATATTGTTTCAGGTAGTGGTTCCCTTTCCAGGAAGAAGTGCTGTTCAGAAGGGACAAGATCACAGTGATGGTGGGGCCATTGGCCAACCTCCTCTTCTGAGTGACTTGGCTGAATGTGACAGTGTCAGATGCCTTGCATCTGTGTGCTCCCATTCTTGCACTGTTATGTACACATCCAAGTCTCAGCTGAGGCTGCAAGCTGGAATAACTCAAAATACCACAACAACAGCTGTTTTGTTGGATTTTATGGAACTGAAACCCAGGAGTACTGGAAATCTTCAAGCAAAGCTTTTTCCCATAAAAGAAACTTTCAGATGCCTGAGCCCTGAGTGTTTGTGAAGAAGCAACATTTGGCTAGCAAGCTTGCCCTTTTAATATATGCCATTTGCTATCTGATTTATAGTAAGTGTGTAATAACTTGCTGAATAGCACAGGAACCCATGAGAACATTAATGCATTATTTGGTGGTAAAGGGGTGTATAATTTCATTGGAAGGCTACCATAAACCTGACCACATATCTTAGAAGGATTTTCTTCCCTGGATAAATTGTTCTTGAATAAAAAATTCCAAAACTGAGAGCAGTCCTTTCTAAAAACTTTCATGAGTTTGACAAACCAGTGAGCAAACTATGTGTGATGTGTATGTTGTGCTGGTTCAGCCATCATCATTTTATGCTGCCATCAGTTGCCTTGATCACACAGGCCAACACTGAACTCAGCAACATCCCCTCACAAGTCTTCTTTCAGACAATCCTGCCATAGGTTCCTGTGGGCCCAGCTCCTCTGCTGCCCACTGTGGTGCCAGCATCACCTGCTGGACACAGACAGAGATGGTTTCCTCAGTGGCCCTTCACATGGAGGAACACTACTGAGAGAGCTCAGCAAGATATAACCAGCCTCAACAGAAGCCACACCCAACAGGAAGCTCCTCCAACTAATTGGCTCCTGGTTAATATAGTCCTGGCCTCACCCACCACCCCAACCATGACCACCTGGGTGATGGCAGAGCCACAAAGACACAGGTCAACTCCAGCTTGGGGCCCACAACTCAGGCACTTCAGTGTGGTATGTCAATTTTACTAGACAGTCAAGGAACTACCTTTTATGTGAAGTATTTCAAAGAAAACCAGGTCATTTGTTCCACAGGTGGCAGGATACTGCACATATGTGCACAAATACTCTCCCTACATTTATGACCTTCACTTACAAAATATTCACAAAGATTTACAAGTGCCTCTCTGCTCACTGGGATGTGTTATATGCTTTCCAATAGCTATAGAAAAAGGGGTGTGAGGGGATTGTGATCCTAAGCAGGATTTGTACACACCTAAACTGTCCAAGATGGGTGTCTAACCAGATAAAAGCCTCCAGCGCTAGAGATGGAAACCTGTGGTCAGTCTTCTGCTCTGCTTGGGTACTCTTACCCTTAGAGCACTTTTGCTAAAGCTGAAGTCTTGCTTGGTGCAGGGCAATCCCACCATTACTTGCCTTGCCTACAACAGCCATGGAGGACATGTGATTTCCTTCCTCTTTGCAGCAGCCTTTTGTGTATTCAGCAACTGCTGTTCTGCACTCAGTCTCCTCTTCTCTGAGTGAACACACACCCTTCAATCCTTTCCAGACTTCTGACTGATCTTACTGCACTCCTCTCACCTCTTTCCAGCTGGGCACAGCTTTCTGGCTACACAGAAGCCCAACCACCACTTGCTACTCTAGCTAAGCCACTACTGATGCAGAACCAAGCTGAAGGATGACTTCACATAACTTTCAATCCAGTCTCCCAGTTTGTAGCGTGGTGTTTTCTTTTTTCATGATATTAGTGATTTGTGTTTAGCCTGTGATCCATGAATGAGTCCTCATGGGTCTTTTTTCTTCCTTCTGCAGAGCTGCTACGTCACCTGTTCCTCACTGCACATTTGTGCTGCAGACTGCTCCTGCATGTCTAGTGAACCTTGTACTTTACATTTTTTGTGTAAGACCTGTTCTATAGTTTGTCCCGTTTTTCCTGTTCAAATCTTATTCGCCAACACGCCTGCAGTACCTCCCAGCCAGGACTGTGTGGAGATTTGAAAAGAAGACTCTATTCATCATCCAAGTTATTAATGAAAGTAATGAACAGTGCCAGACTGCCAGTAATGAATGAACCAGACTCCTGGAGAACTCAGAACCGAGGAACTCAGTTTATCTTTCTATTTTGACAGCAAATAGTCTGCAACTACTGAGCCTCATTTCCAATCAGTTTTATACTCGCATTTCACCTGGCCATATTTCTCCTCCTTGCATACATAAAGCTCTGCCAAAAGCCTTATGAAAATCAAGATACATTGCATTTACTGCTTCTCCCTGTCAGCATGGTGAAGATTACCTCATCAAATGATGAAACTAGATGGTTTGACACAGTCTGTTCTTCAGAAAGCCATGTTTTTTTCCTCTAAGTACTTATGAATAATGGCTTAAGTAATTTTTCCAGTATTTTTGCAGGAACTGAAATAAGCTGATCTCTCTAGAATGCTCCCTTTTTTAAAGAGAAGTATTACATTTGCCCTCTTCCTTACTTTGATAGCTCACCTTTCTTGAGAGAACCACAAACAGTTCTGAAATTACATCAGGTAATTCTCCAAGTATTTTGGTCTATAATATATTGAGCCCAGTTAATCTGAATATAGTTGTTGCCTTTATGCCCTTTCCAACCCATTTTCTCCTTATCCTAGGTGCAGATCATACTGCTTTGCTGTGGTGTCAGTTGAGTTGGTTACCTGCCTGCAGCTGGCTCCTGAAGCCCCGAGGCAAAGAAGCACATGGCTTTCTCAGTAACATTTTCCCTTTTTGATCAGTAATTAGCCATTTCCCTGGGATTTTTTTTTCTTTTTACTCTGAGTGTACCTGCAGAAGTGTTTCTTGTGACCCTTTAGGGAATTTGCTCATGTTATCTCATTTTGTGCCTTGCTTTTGTGTTTCAATCCTATATGCTAGTGCCATGCTTGTATACTCATCCTCAGTAAACCTCTAGTTTCTTAATACCTATCTTCTCTTTTTTACCAGCCTTTCCCTTACATCTGCCAAGAGCAGGACCTTCCCAGCCAAATCTCTGAACATTTTCAAATATGTCTTCTTGAGGTCTACACTTCTTACTTTGCTGTCTTCCTTCTCCTTCAATTTCCAAAGGAAGGCCATGGAAACTGGAAGCAGTTGGTTCCTCTGTAAATAAGACTTTAACTGTTTTTATTATGTTGATCAAAAGCCCAGTATTTTAACTGTACAGCAAGAAGAACTCTGGGCCACCTGTTTCTTCAGCATTACTGTTGAGACATTTTCTGCCAGACTGCATTACAGTGCGGATGCCTCTCAAGCTTTCTTATCTGTGCGTGGTATCTGATGCAAAGTGCACAGAGCGCTTTGTGAAAGTTTTCAAAAACTGGCAGCATCTCCAGCTTGTGCTTCTGATTGGCAGCATCTCCAGTCTCTTGTGCTTCTAGTCCCCATCAGAAGAAAACAGTCTCCTATCATCAGGGTTTTCACAAATGCTACAGACAGCTGATTATGTCATCCTCACACATGTTTGGTCTTGCTGGAAAACATACAACTGTCTCCATGGATATTTAGCTACACCCATCAAACTGCATTTACCCAGGTATAAATCACTAATGCCAACTGCCCACACTGTAGCACAATCATATCTTTCTGACATTGTATTCCATCTGAACACATCTGCTACCTAACAGCAAAGATGGCTTTGAAAATTTAGATGACAAACTAAAGAAGTCTTGTGCGTGTGTTCTGTGGTGAGAGGACACACTTAGAAGGCTTTAGGCCTTGTTGTTTCAGGAGCCAAACTTAACATATTTTTCAAGTTCTGAACAGTTTGGATTGAAAACTGATTTCAAGCCTTTCAGCTGGTCCCTAGACCTACGACATACAAGATGATATGCCTTAAAGTCATAAAAATTCAGCCCATGTCTCTCTTACTTGAACAGTAGTGATGCTGACAGAACCACAAATGAAATAACAAATCAACAAGTTAATCTACATCCTTCCAGCATCGCTTCCTAAAATGTGATTAACCACATAAGCATACCACAACCTATAGCTTATATGTCTCACACAAAACCTGAGCACCTGCAAACTTTCGGGAGTGTAGACCTAAAGTTAAAATCTGCAGCTTTACATTAACTGAAGAACACATACATGTCGTACTTTGCTTTCTGTGCAGAACTAGAAGCAGGATTAGCTAGTTATTCCAGGGGAGAAAAAAAAAAAAAAGCTTTCTAACATTTCTGACCAGGAAGGAATATAGCAGAAACAAAAATGTGGGGAGACAGTCTTCTCATAGAGTCTGCAGTCCAGGCCTACCAGCCTCACAGAATCCAATAAGTCAGCTAATGAGCTGGTATGAAATCCTGGCCCAATGAAATCCATGGCTAAAGTCCCACTGATTTTTCTGGGGCCAGGATTTCAGTTTGGTCAAACTGTGTCCAAATGCTGACCTTTTTAAAGAAGTGGCAAATGTCATGCGGTCTTTTGCACATGAATATACTCACATTCAGACAAACTGAAATGTTTTTGGGCAAGGAAGTATACACAAGGTGACTATAACGTCAGGTCAAAATGGGCTCTGGAATACACTGTACTTGCTCTAGGTGAAAGGATGGACAAAGGAATACTCTGCAGTGCAGGCAGATAGTAGCCAAGTAGGGTGCTCTGTGGAGCTATGGATTTTGGTATGAGAACCCATGACTCCCTAGATACATGAGAGTTCTGTTACCCTCAGCAAGATGCAATGAGCTCAAATGCTACTCAGCAACAGAGGAGGTTTCCCTGTTGTGCAGGTTAACAGAGGCTGGTGCTGTTTGGAAGAGATGAGTAGGGTTTGCTGGAACTGTAATGAACCCAGCCACAGCACTTGGGCTCAGATGTTTTGCTCTCTCCCAGCTGTTTATCCCATGATCACTGCTCTCCCCCAGTGGACAGAACAGTAACAAACAGGCAACCCTAGCGTGGGGACAACCTCGGTCTTGTCTGTGGAATTTTTCCTTCTGCTTTGAAATCTGTACTGCTGTCTTAAACTTAAAACAACAATTTACCACTTCAGCTGAGGACAGCTGAACAAGATACTCCACCTTAGACTGCCTGTTCATGCCCAACTTGTGTACGATGTGTGCTCTCCTCACTTCCTGCCAGTGTTTACAGCCAAGGCTGCAGCAAGAATTTAAGTGCTCCTGTGCTGTCTCTTGCTCTCCACATCTTTGTAGGCTTCTGCCTGTCCAGAACCAATGTTAGCTTTAGTGCTCTGATAGTAGCTTAGGTTCAACAATTTAAACTAATGAGCAAATGAAAACTAGCATAACCTATCCCCAAGGACAAAAGGAAAAGCCAAGACCAGATATTGAAGTATCAACATGATGATGTCAGTTAAACCTCTTTACAAAACAGTAAGGTGGAAAGACTGAAAAGGAAGGTTGCGCTTTTCCTCCAATACAGGTCAAATAAAGAGATAAACACTTCTTCTCCATGCCATCATTGCAGTACTACTAGAGACTGTGCTTTTTTCAAATAATTTTCCTGCTATAATAAAATATATTTACCTTCTGCATGCAGGTTTACTGCCCTCACACTGCTAATCCTCTCTAGGCATTCAGAAAAAGAGGAATCCATTTCTGTTAGCTTTATTAGTACAATGCAATTTTCCCAGGCCCAGAGCTGAGTGAAAAGTTTATGGTAGTAAGTGATTCATTTGATTTAGTCCATTTTTTCCTACTTGTGACTTGACTATCACATCATCCTGACTTCTATGTTTGTAGGATTAATTGTAAATATTCACCAAACAGATTATACAAATATTTTTTCAATTGATGAGTTGTTTGCAGACCAAAGTCTTTGAAAATACCTTATTTTTTTTTTTACCCCCGAGGATATGTGGCTGGTTGCCTAATTCACATGCCATCATTTCTGACTGAAACCTAAACTTTTAAAATAGCAGAATAATGATGGAAGTGTATCAGTTACTGAACAAATAATAATACTCCTGTATTATTAATCTGGAAGATTATATTAATTTGTGTTAAAAACTGTTTATAAAATGTTTAGGCCTCACAAATAAGTTGTTAGACTAACAGCTTAACATGACCCCTGGAAACCAGGAGTGAGATCTAGTAATGAGAATAGTCGCAAATCACTTCCTTCTAGTTCCAAAAGCTCTGCTGCTTACTAAATTGTATTTTATCCTGCAGGGCTGCTCTATGAAAACCTCCAAGGACATTATATATCATACAAAATCCATGTGCAACTAATCATGGACTTTTGACTAACACTAACTGAGGGAAATTTGACTGAATAGGCAAAATGTTATATAGCATAACTTGTTTGGTAAAAAACATTTTTCAAATTACTTCCTATTATGAAAGGGGGCTTGAATTCATAATCGTCCTTTTGATTTGCCACATGGACACTTTGGAGACTTGTGAGAATATTTCTTAATAAAAAGCACGTGCAAGTACCTAAAGATGTGGTTAGTGCTAAGGGAGTCATCAGCAATAATCTGCTGAAGCCAAGGAAAAATGACACCTGAAAACTTCAAGTTTCTGAAGCATAAAAGCCAAGAAATTTAACCACAAATTCCAATTTTCTCATAAAACCTTTTGTAGAGTTGTCTACAAAAATGTACTTTGTTTTTTATAAACTCCCAGACTGTCCTAAAATCAGCAAAACTAGAGTTATTACATTACTTTTAATAACCTCTAAAGCTTAGTGAGATATTAAAATTTGATTGTATTTTCATATCAGCTGAAAGATTATCCAGGCAGCTGCAATAAGCAATATGTAGCAGGAACTCTTCAGGGTCAAACTTTGTGTATAGGAAAAGATGAGATTATTCTGGTTTTATTAGAAAGGAAATCATAGATATATAAGCCAGCAGCAATGTGAAGTGGGAGACCATATAACTAGCTTTCTAATCGTACTAGTTGCCTATGGGCAAGTTTCCTAGGTAGTTCTAGCACATGGTGTTTGCTCACCAGTCAGTTTTGGGATAATCTCTGGTTAAGGGCCAGGTTTAGCCTGTAAAAACAATGCATTTGATGTGCAGTCAGTTCTCTCCCATGAGCCCTTTAGTGGTGGTCACACAGGTCAGCCATGCAATATGCCAGCCAAAGGACAGCAAAATGCCCATTCACGTTAACAGGCTGTGCATGTGCCTGCTGGTTCACGTGATAAGAAATAAGTCTGTGCCATTACATGCCATTGGCATGTCTGAGGTACCAATACTTGTTGGCTCCATGTCCTAAGATACATCAGGGGAGACACCAAAACATTCAGCACCCAAGTGGCTCCCTAAAGGGCTTTATGGCTTGCACCATTAGACGGAGTGGACACCTCTGAAATAAAGCATGGACATGTTTTCTGCTTCTTGTGTGGATGTGACTTCTAATAAACTATCATATGATTATTTCTCCTTCTCTTTAAACTAGCAAGGATTTCTATCCTCTGAACACACCAATGGCAAAATGGTTATTTTCAATTTGCCAATTAAAGTAACAGTTTAAAGGAATGTTGGACATGCTGAATAAAAGCAGGATGCCTTTTCTAAGACAAAATCCATGATAAAATTAATAAGTACTTGTCACAATTCATATGCATACCCAAATGAGTAAGCGATTGATTTGGAAATGGCTTCCTCCTGCTTTAGGCACTTTTCCCAGTTAAGAGTTGGGAATTTTGGTCCCTAGTTTCTGTGGAAATATTTAAAACTCTTTCTAATATATTTATGATGTTTTCCTATGCAGCCCAGCACAAACATTTCCAGTGTGCTATGACTCAGTACATTTTCTTGAGGTGGCAGAAACACAATGAAAAGTCTGTTTCTCATAGTATTTTGGCAGAAAACAACTCTATGGACTTGTGTTGGCAACACCACAGTCTAAGAATAGAGCACTTCTCAGGCAGAAGGTTGTTGAATTTGGACGTAAGCTAGATTTGCCTGGGCGTAAAGAAGCCACTGTCTTCAGGGAAAGGAGTAATTTGGAAATGCTTATCCTACAAGTTAGAGATTGTTGGTGTCTACCAAAATAATTATTTCCTGTGAGGGCTACTCAGAATGAAGTAATCTCAAACAATACGTTCCATTGTACAAGCAAGGTCATTGGGCAGCCCCTCTGACACTTCCTCAAAGGGGCTTTCATTGTATGGAGTGATTTATTCTAGTTTCAATTGTCAGAAACATGAGTAATGCTTCCTTCCAAGTTTGTGTAAATTGGAAGAACTGTAAATGGATGGTGCTTCACCTTACGTGTACCATGCTGATAGCACTACTACCATCTTTATAAAACGAAGCATTTGGGTGAGACAAAAAGTAACACAACAATGAGGAAGTGAAAAAGTTAAAGCTTCTAGAAATGGGCCTGATCATGACTGCCTTCAAACCTAATATTCTGAGATGAGCAAGGGCTGTCCTTGTTCTGCCGAGCCCAGGAGAGGTGGAAGGGTTTAGTTTCTAGATAAGGCTTTACCCATAAATACAAGCTATGTAGATGGTTCTCTACAAATAAAGGCAATACAGACAATTCCCTGGAAACCCCAGCTACAGCATTCCCCATACTAGGGGTAATGTTTGCCAAGTGACTCGAGTCTACACTGCCAGTTTGATTTCATTCGTGTTTTGCCCCAGGGCTTTTGTTTCCTGATTATCCATAATGTTCACATGCTGCTTGTGGCAGCAAAAATTTTGGTCAATTATTTCTCTCCAAGAGAAAATGCTGGCACAGCTGGCAGACCAACCAACTCCAAGCAGATCATATTGAATGTGTACCTCCCAGGCTTGGACTCCTGCTCCATGCGACTGCCATTCAGCACAGCCCCAGAAAGCCTTCCTCCCTCAGCAGCCCTCCACAGACCCTCAGACCTTGCAGAACCTGTGACACTCCACCTTTCCCTTAGGTAAGGAAACACAGCCCTAGCAGGCAGAGATCTTGTTATTAATATTTAGGGATCTGTGCAACTTCTCCAGACAAGCCGTAAACAGCCAGGTCTGGAAGCTGTCTTTTTGCACAAAGCTGAATTCTGAACTTGCTTGCTCAAGATTTCTAGAGCTCCAGTTTTCTGGAAGTTGCTTCCTCTTACTTAAAATTGCTTGTAATATCCCTGCAGTGCTCATTAATACAGAAGCTGAAAAGAGCTAAGTATTACTTTTTCAGAGTTTCATTCCTCTACCAATCCCAAGCATCAGGTCCTCAGAAGAAGTAAACTGGAACAACTTTATCAACTTCAGTAGTAATATGCAATAGCCTCACTTACCTTTTACACCCAAGAGAAACAAGGAACAGGCAGTGCAGTTAACAGATACTATGCCCCCTCTGAAAACTCTTTTATTGAAGAACATTTAGCACATACCTACTCACCCACGGGCTTTATTTCAGGTGTTCCTACCTAAGCACATGATCTCTAATGAAGCAGCATGCATGTCATATTACAGGCAGGTGATAGATGGGGTTAATTAGGCAGCTTTGAGCCATTCCCTCTCTACCCATTAATTTGCCTCCTTTGAGACTTGTTCTAACAGTCAGACCAGGAATGGGTACAGCCAGAAGAAATGGTTACAACTTTGAAACTTGGATGAGATTTTTAACTTGAAAAGAGCCAGGAATGTACATGTGTGAACTCCTGTCCCTTTCCAAACAAACACTAATGAACAGCTTCCAGCTATTAGCATTAAAAATAATCTGCCTGTCAGGGAAATGTTTCTTTCCCCAAATAGGCAAGACTTCCCTCAAGCTCTTTCTCAAATTTATATGTGTTTGATGGTAGAGCTTAGTGCTATATTAGTGAAACATATATGGGCTGTCTTGAGGGCTGGAAACAAAAATTTTACATTTTTCTAGAAAGCAACGGTCCCTTTCTACTATGACATGTCACATTAAGCTCGTGTCCTGGAAGGTTCCTGTGTACCAGACACCTGTTTTAACATTTTAAGGTACAGAAAACCAACTTAAAATTCCCCCTGAAGGAGTATATTGATTTTCCCTTCTAAGTGATGGTTGTACTTGTGGTGTGAAGGCATCTGGATTTACAGGAAGAAGGGTGTGAAAAGACTCACAACACAATGAAAATTTGTGAGTATGCAAGGGAAAGAACAACATAGAACAGAGGCCATCAGAATGCTGATTAGACTTTGGAAGCTAGTGAGCACAGGGCTACTCACAGAGGTTCTAGCTCTGCCACTAACCTGAGGTGTGTCCTCAGGTATGTCTCTTTACCTTGCTGTTATTCCATTCCTCATCTGCAAAGTGAAGATTAAAACATGTAACCTTATGAAATGTTTCAGATGACAAGTGCAACATAACTCCTTAGGGTTAGCTTACTGGACACAATAGGGGGTGAATAACATAGAACATTCATTGTCTCACTAGTTAGAAATAGCATGATTATTTTACATCTTTTACAGTAATGTAACTCTTTCTGTCACCCCACTTCAGCATCTCTACAGCAGCTAGTTAAAGCACGTTCACCTTGTAATAGAAATGTGAAAGAATCAACCGTCCATCTGTATCAAGCATGCATGGCACGATTCATAACAAATCATTACTTGCAGCACCAGTGGAAGAGTAAAGATGTTTTAAGATTTGCAGTTGTAGAAAAGAAAGCATTTACTTTAGCAGTTGACAACATACAAGCATGCAGAACAAGCAGAATAAAGCCTCCCTAGACTGCTAGTTCAAGGTCTATGTTACGATTCTTCATGGTGGGAAAGAAAGAGGAAGTTTCTCTCAGACAACTGTTAAATTTAACCTTGGTAAGGAGTTGCAGGATAGTCCAGGGACTTAAAAGTTAGCTGTCTATAGTAGTTAAATGGGTATTGTAGTGACCCACTGTTCTCCCATTAGACTGGAGTCCTCAGGAATGAGTGGATGATAGCAGATTTGTTGCACTTACTCTTCTAGTATGCATGTACATTTTTATTTGCCTGAGAACAGGAGTATATGCTGGGAACAGTGATGGCACTATGCAACTTCCAGTGATTGAAGAGAGACTTCATTTGTTTTAAAATTAGCTTCTAAACTATCCACTTGTTTAATCATAACAAATTTGGAATCTCTTTCTTGACTTTAATAGCTGAACACTTGGCTCAGGATATGAAGAAAGCCCAAGCCCATAATCTAGGTTCTTGTGTACCCTGAAAACCCATTTACAAACCTCTCCTTTACTTCTCTTGGACTGCAATTTCATCCATTTTGTGATGGGATGGAAACCTTTTCCTAAACATGGCCAAATTGCATTTTTAGCTCTTTCAGTGCTCTCACAGCTCTAGCTCCACTGAAATGATGTTAGTCTGGATTTCAGTCACTGTGACTGGAAGCAGAGCCTGTCTGCATGCATACTGATAGACTCAACAGACTGAAATCTGAATGGAAAATGGGGTAATAGGAGCAAATAGCACCTGAATTAATGCTACTGCAGAACACCCTCAGGTAATGCTGAGGATATAGATGGAGACATACTTAGAGAGGTGAGAGAATAATAAAAAATAAAGAGAGCATATCAGGGGACATTTTCAATTTTTTTTTCCCTAGATAGACTTTCATGTGGTTTGTCCTAAGTGCAAGATGGCTTGCTGACAGCTATAATGTCTTCTTCCCCTAACTACATGATAATTTTGGCAACAGAGAAAGATCAGACATGTGAAGTGGCAAAGTCAAGTATCTAAGTGATCGGAAATGAACTGTTTAAATTAGAGCAAAAGCTGCAATTTAGAGAAAGGAAGGAGCTATACCCTCGGGAACACAATGATGATTTGTGCCCTTTTAAAATCCTAGAAAACCAAGAAGTGCAGAAGAGCCAAGAGCTATTTTGGGAAAAAAATTTAAAAAGCCCTTCCTTACTCCAGGGATCAAAGAGGAAACCATTAGGCAAAACTAAAATAATGACTGAAGGACCAGAGGCTCTGGGAAGGGCAATACTGGTTCATGAGCACAGAAAGAAATGATACATCACAGCTTGGTCTCTAGGGCCACAGTGGATAATTTCTCAGTGGTCCCTCTTTCCCCTCCTCCATTCCATCAGTCCAGTCCCTGTTTGTAATCAGTGCCTTGGTCTGTCCTCACCGTGGGAGAGGGACATGAGGAGCAATAAGGGATGGAAGGCAATAAATGGGTCCACGGCCACACTGAAGAGAGTGCACACTATTCCCTCTTAGATTTTGTCAGTGGTGTTCCTAGCGCAGTCTTTTCCTACACAACTATTTCAACAATCAGGTTTCCACCTGAATTGTGCCCCTTTGCCAATATATGTCAGTGAAATGAATGGCAGTAGCTTTCTCTCTGCAATGTACTCTGCTAATCCTGTGATGAGGGGAGAATGTACTCGCTGTGCATTTCCAGTCTGTGTCCCAAATACAGAAAGGATCTGACAGCCAGGATGGAGAAGTGCGCAGCAGGCTCGACAAAGCTGTGTTCAGTGCATGTTCAGTTACCTGAGCCAGAAGCTGTGACAACAGTGGCTGTCATCTCTGAGACAGGGCAGTTCAGCAAAAATATACTGAATTTTTAACTTTGTTGGGGGTTTCTCACTTCAACTTAAGCTGAGACTATTTATTAATAACTGCAAGTACACTCATATGACTCAACGAAGGTTTCAGGATATTTATCTAGAAACCATGAAACTGGGCTAAGAAAGAAAGAATCTGACTTTCTTTCTCTCTTTTTCTTTAAGTATAAGGAAATTCCAAAACTTTCAGTATTGCAGACAATTTACACCAATTATAAAACAAAATAATATTGTTAAAATTTCTAGACTGCAAATGGATTTACCATTAAGCTGCTCTTAGATTGCGTATGTAATTTCTGATAAAATATGGCCTCAGATACTAAGCGAAAAGAAAGAACAGTTCGTGGCTCTTCATCTATTTCTACAACAGCTCAGTTTTCTTGAAAGTCTTCCTGCTAAACACCTTCCCTTTTCTCTCAAATAAATCACAGATGACAACAAGCCCTGATACAGTTAAGTATGTCTACTTTGGTGGACAAAAGCAAATAGTTAATAACCAGAGTTAGTTTACAATATAGTTTATAACCAGTTATGAAAGCCATTAACTGGCTCTCACAATCCTGCTGTTTCAACAGCAGAGGTGACATTGAGCTTGCAGGGCAGAGAAGAGTGAGCATATACCAGGTGAGTTGAAGAGAAAATCTTTAAATAAGAAGACCTCTAGTGAAAGCTCTGATTGAGAAGTGTGCATGCTACATGCTGCCTTTATTTAGATGTCAGCTGGATTACAGTTGCACTCATTTATCAGTTGGGGTTATTTTCAAAAAGGGAAGTTATACCAGATCACGACTTCTTGCACTGTTTGGTCTGCATTTAGGTGGCGAGCAGATGCAGAAAAACAAAAATGAAGAAACCTAGATCATCTACTGCCAAAATAGGTCAGCATTCCAACAGGCTAGGAAGGCAGGCGCAGGCAGCTGGCAGGCCAAGAGAGGAAGGTTTCTGCTCCTAGGAGTGAGTAAAGATGGAGCTTCCTGAGCACGCAATTTCCTAAGGGGCCAGGTTTGGCCACCAGGAAGTTGGAAACCACTGTTTGCTTCTGCTGTGATATGGGAACAGCATATGCCTGTATGTCCTCTTGGTAAAGAAACAGCACTGCACCTCTCGGAAAGTCCATTTCTCCCTGATAGAAGCAGCCCTGCAGAGCCCCAAACACAAGCACGCATCCTGCAATACAGGAATGAGAGTCCCCATTTCAAAAGGCAGGCTTCCATGACATTTTAGGTGTTGCTGAGCTTTGCAGAGGCAACTTCTTAAGGTTAAACTCATCAAACAATTTAACTTCCTCTTCAAGCGTTGCCATTACAGTGGTTTCATTTGGCCGTGTATCATGTGATGTGGAGGGAGGCGGAGAGAAGTTGTGTGAGCAACTGAGGGTGCAGCCTAGCCCCACAGGTGGCACGGGGCCCTGGGAGACGTGGCGGTGCCTGGAGGGGGTGGGGACAGGGTGTTGGGCCCACCATTAGCACCATGCTCCTGGCGATCCTCGTGGTGCTCTTCTTCATCCCCACTGCTGATGTAACAGGTAACAAAAATCCTCCACATTTCAGTCCTTTCCACTATTTTTCCTCACTTTGATCGTCAGGGCAGAGAATTAATTTTGCACAAATTATTCTGTGTTTTGATGAAAGGGGAGAGACAGAGCATAATGCTAAGACTGCACATGAATCAACTTGATATAACTAAGAGGCTGATTTTTTTCCTGCCACAAGTATGCCTCCAAGATAAGACTCAAGAAGCTTTCTTTTAATTTGTCTTCTCTTTAGGTGCATTTGGAAATCGCATGTATAGACAGAGGCAGGTCTATTTCACCTTCCACCTGGGCTTTATAAATTCCGCTCACAAGTGCCTTCTCTTGGGGAGTGGGGAGGCTGAGCAGACCTGGTGCTGGTGTCTCTCTTGGGGCAGCCTCTCCACCACCCCCAAGTTTCCTGTGCAAAGCTCCAGGTCCCAGCATGGCCTGGCTCGGTGTGATGGGCTGCAGAGCTGAGCCCACCCACATCTTCACAGAACCAGCAAATAAAAGGACCGAATGCAGAAGTTGCTTGCTGAGCTCAAAGATGGGAGGATGGGAATTGCCGAGTTTCTGATTTTTGCATTGCT
Source organism: Eurystomus gularis (assembly GCA_013400335.1). Classification (NCBI taxonomy): domain Eukaryota; kingdom Metazoa; phylum Chordata; class Aves; order Coraciiformes; family Coraciidae; genus Eurystomus; species Eurystomus gularis. The sequence continues at coordinate 24,129 of VZZY01025742.1, read as the reverse complement.
TAGTAGTTTATTGAATACTAGATAGCTAGCTTCTTTCTCAAAAGGTCTTCAACCAAAAAAAATGTCTATTTGTGATTTTGAAATCCCAAATCTTAGTGAGTCTTTCTGAATCTTCTGTTGTTGTGGCTGAGGGTGTTTTGTCTTGGCATTGTCTTGCTGATGCAGAATTAATATGTTCAGAGTTAACATGTCTTTTCAAGGAGTACATGAAAATGCAAAGCAAGGCAAGGGATGACGGCTTTCTCTAGGAAATTTAGAGACAGACAATTTTTCAAACTGCTGGCCTGTGAACTGTTGTTATTGGGTCTTCTCCAAATATCCGTATTTTGTATTTTACAGGGAAGTTACAGATAGGAATAAAAATCTGTTTTCCAGTACAAAACTTATCACAGGTAGAACATCTTTAAAGAGTTGCTTTTTCTAATACAAGAGATATGATTGAATCTGTTTTTTCCTTATTTCTGCCTTATTTTTCTACCATTCTTTTCCTCAGTGAAGGCAATGTAACTTGCATGACACCATTTCTTTAAGAGGCTTTTTCTTCCTTGTCTTTTTTCCATGTTTATAATTCTGTATTTGCAATATCATAATTATTTCCACAGTGGGCCCCTGGGTTGTCAGAGAAGACACTGATTCCAGGAGGGGATAAGTATCAGCAGTGGGTTAACAGTTTTAAAAACATTTCCATGAGGTGTGAGCAGCTTTTCAGCTACTCTTTTGAATTGCAGCAAAATAAAATATAGGGTATTTTATATGGTTTATTTTATATGGTTGTCAGACACAAGGGTTATACCATGACTCTACAAACATTTATACACTTGCTTTGCATGAAGAACTTGAGTTTCCACAATAGCCTGAGACTGTTCAACTGCTTAAAGAGAAGCACATGAGGTCACTTGCTTCTCAGGGCTCTCATCTTTTTCCCATATCTTTTTTCCACCTCTTCATTTTGATTGAAATGATTGATTCTTAGTACATGGAAAAACATTAAGGCAGATCAAAACCTTGCAGGACTTCCTCAAGCCACAAAGTGTGTTACAGGCTGCAGATATTTTGTTTTGGGTAAGACAACAGAATTTGTCCTGTTCTGCTGTTGTTAAGACTGTACCAGTGAGTGCTTGGTTGAGTTAGAATCACAGAAAGAGACTAAAAGATCAGCTTGTTCATTTCCCTTTTGTAGAAACAAAGTTTCTCCTCCTCACCTTTTTGTTGGCTAAATAATTACCTTGGTATGGTCTGTCAGATAGGCAGGTAGATCAAGTTGCCTGTCCCATGTATTTTGTGAAATAAGTAGTATAAGCGGGCTTAGCAGGTTCTCACTGCAGTGTACCACAAATGACCTCATCTTTTTACTACTCACACACCCTTCTGGCTTATGGTCTCTGCGTGTTAACAATCAACCTCTAACCCACCAAGGTTACCAGAATGCAGAAGATGTATGAGGCAAAGTTAGCTGAGATTAGGATGACATTAACAAATTCTCATTTAAACAAAAACAAAGAATCACAAACTGACAAGAAAACCCCCCTGTGCTCACACTGAGTTTGATTAAAGCAGGAGTATTGCCTGGGCTTTATGTAGTACTATGCCTCCTGCAGCACCCGCACCGAAGTAGGAAAGATTAGCAGAAAGCAAGTCTATAACGGCTAGAAGCGGCAGATCCCTCAAGTTGCACATTATACACACTGCTGGGTGACCTAAAACCGAAGTAGAACAGAAAGACCCTTGCACCTGGGAAAGAAGAGTAAGGGTAATCAAACCACAGACCACCAGCAGCAAAAATGGAATAGCTTTTTTATAACTTAGCTGTGTGTCTTTCTGTTTGTGGATTAAATAAACTCCTTTCAGGTTTTCCTGTCCCCTCAGGGACTTAAATGCGCCATTTCTTTACTGTGCTAATAGAAATCCCAACTTATCCCAGATTCCTTGCTCTGGCAAAGACCTCCTTGAAGTCAACTGGCATGGAAAAGAAAGAAAGGAGAGTACAAAACATTTTTAGCAGACTATTTTTTCCAATAGCTGATGATGATGATTCACAGAAAGTTCTGGAAAAAACCCTCAAAATAGTTATTTTCCATACTTTGTCGTCCCTGTTTCACTTTCTTGGCAAATAAGAAAGAAAGAAAAAAAAAACTTCAGTGAAGTTTTGCTTGCATCAAGGGTCCAAGAAAGTCAGTATTTTATGGGTATTATATATGGATGGCATGTTTTTTCATGGTGCAAAAAACCATCACATGTGATTTTAATAAATGTCTAGCATGACAAATAAGGTATAAAAAAAGCTTTACAAACATTTAGAGATCTTACACACCATTGCATATTAATCCTAAAATCCCAAGAAAGCTTACAGCCTGTGCACACTGAAATGATTTTACATTTTTAGACTTTGCTGCTTTTTGAAACTCTAGACAATGATTTTTCGTAACTGCCATTTTTTCAGCTGGGTAAGGCCAAGATACAGATATTTATTGCTATGCAGCATGACTGAACACAGCTGTGGAAATGGCAATCGTAACCCTATTTAGAGGAAAGCATTCACTAATGGAAACACATACTAAATGTTTCAGAGTTTCACCATTTTAACAAACCCAAAGTGACACTTACAAGAAAAAACTGCCTCTGTCAAGGTAGGAGCCACCTCAGCCCGTGTTTGCTCAGAATGGCCCCGATCCCACTAAGAATATAATCAAATCCTATTCAGATCGCAGGTCAAGTAAGGGATGTTTGGCCTTCCTGTGTTTTCCCCCAGCAACTAATACACATTTTTGGCATGATTGTCCGTCTTCAAAAAAAACCCTCAAGCGTGGTGCAGGAGGAGGACAGCAGTGCCTAACACACTTGTGGGGTAAGCCTGCCTTCTCTCTGCTGGCACTGCAGCCCAGCTAAGTCACACAGTGCTAATTATTTCCTATAAATTAAAAATAAAAGATCTCCCTCAATCAATTTTGATTTGAACTAGTAGAGACACCTTTTAAAAATAGATTTGGATGCTTAGCTTAAATAATATAGGAGCAGTCTTCATTTAATGGTCCACAAATAAACTTTTTCCCACTGCTCAGCCACCCTGCATCCCAACATCAGTGGCATGGGGCTGGGTTATCAACATTCAGGCTGTATGCCAAGGCAAACAGACCAGACCATACATCCAAGAGGTGGAAATAAGTTGAAGGAATTTCTTTTTTTAGGTGTATCAAAAGAGACTGGTTGCCAATTAGCAGAGTATCATGGCAGGGACATAAATAGTCCAAGACTGTAGTTAAATAGTGGAGCTCAAGGCATGAAGCTATGTACTAAACACCAGGAATCTGAATTAGCTGACAACAGCAAAAGGTGGGGGAAAGTCATTGGGTTCTGCAGATGAGTCTAAATAACATTTGAAGGTGGTCCCTCAGTGATGAGATTTTCAGTGTTCTTTGTCCTTCCACTGGCCATAACAAAAATCTGGTGAGGCTGAGCAATAAATATCCATTAGTTTTCTGTTTAAGTACTTGCAGTGAAGAACAAGCAAGTGTTTTTTCTGAAGTGTAATGCTTCTGCAAGTGTCTATTCCGGTATGCCTATTTTGGTTGTAAACTCTGAGACAGAAGAGGTCTCTTCTGGAGTGTATTCAGTCCCTGTGACCATTGGGGTTGTAGTGGTGGGCACTACTGCTTTAAGTGAGATGTGTAGAGTTCTGCTGTGCTAAAGGTAGAACGATTCTACTACAGACTTGCATATTGCCACTTAGGCTGAAGACCAATTTTGTGGCCAACAAAAATATGATCACATACCTTGTCTAAAGGTATTCAAACCTCGCTCCTTACTAGAATGCCTTATAAGCCTATGTGAGAGCTTTTGTCGGAAAATGCTGATTCGATGAAACTGAAATGTTTTGCTGAAATGTCTTCATTTTGATGAAAATTCACCACAGGCAGCACCTCGACTAGAAACTGCTTTGTCTGTTATTAATCTGTCTTTTGGTTCCAGGATTACAAGATCCATGTTTTGTTCTGCTGGGAAGCCTGGAAATGCTCATTCTTCATCAAAACAAAAAGTTTCACAGTGTTTAGGTTCCCTGCAAACATGAGATTTCAGAGCTGTGGTGAGGTCTCCTCCACCCCCCATGCTAACTATGCTGAACAAAGATTCACAAGGAGGATGAACTACAATCTTTATCTGCTAAAGACAAGGCAGTAGATCATTCCCTGTCTCATATTTTCCTGCTTTCATGAGAAGAAAGGGCTGGTAAACAAGACTTCCAGTGAGAAACTGAACAACTTCAGCAGTTTCATGGGTTGGGCTGGTAAATGGAGAACCTGAGAGCAGTGGGTTGTTTTTGCTGCCCACACCCTAGCACTAGTCTTGGCCATCTCATGCATCTCCTTGTGTTTACTTTACTTCCTGGATCACATCCACCCCAAAGGAGTATCCTACTCAAGAGGGGCTGGGGTAATCCATCCTCTTGTGCAGGTGTGAACACCCTAAATGCAGCCATTTGGTCCATCCCAGTTAAACACCGTGAAATACTTGTTTTCTGGACATTCTGGATCCTTCCCACTCCATTTCCTTTACTAGCCTTTTTAAAGTCTTGTCACATGGATTGAGTAGAAAATATAGGTTTTGCAGCAGATTTTGGGGACAAGAGATATGATTGTCATTCTCACAACAGCAGCAATTCTCAGGAATCTACAAAAGGTTACTAAGAGCTCTTATGTGTTGAGCTTGCATGAATACTTATGTGCACATAAAAGGGCTGTCTTTAGTTCTGGCAAGTTCCTAGCTTAAAATCCAAAACTCCCTTGCTCTTACTTATGGATCGTCATTTGAAAAGTAGCGCCTCATTTGTACAGGATGATTTTTCTTGGAAGAAGTTGTCTTTCTGCATAGTCCTTGCAGTGTTTCATTGTTTGGCAGATGGTAGCAGAGGTCTGTATGTCAGATAACACTTCCTGTTTGTGTATCAGTCTGGTCAATTAAAATTGAATTATACCTCCATGTCACATGTTTTTTTGCAGGCCATTCAAGCGCTAAGTGGCAATGCAGTGTCAAATTAGACAGCTCCTGAGTCCTTTGAGAGATTAAGAATCTACTACAGCTGCTTGCTAGAGAAATTACTTATTTTATATTAAAATGATAGCAGTTCATGCTTTTAGTGCTCATTATCTAAGGTCCAGACCCTTGAAATGGTTCAGCAAATTCCACCTGCAAAATCTTCACGTCTTTCCTTGGATTAAAAAGCACATGTGTAAATAATATTCTCTTATCTGACTGCTAAATTAAGCATTTAATTCACAGTATTTTCACTGCATAATGTCCTCTGGGAAACTGCTTGCTTAGGAAAGGATAGACATAATGTGGCCTTATATATACACACATGCACACACATACGGAATAGCCTTCTGATCCCTGATGTTAAATCTTAATCACACGGGCCACATTCTGTGCTAGTGTTCTGACTCTGAAGGAAAAGACTCTTGACCTCACAGCCTCTCCTAGATGACTATGTAATTATTTACATAAAGGGGGATTGCTGCAACAAGAGCTCCTGCGAGAAACTGCTTCTGCAGCTTGGTGGTTATGTGCTCCCTAGTAGGGAGTGTCAGCAGGGGAGAGGAGCTATGGAGTAGAGTTGCATGGGAGGATGTGTGGTTCTGAAGTGTCATACTGTATTTTATAAAAAAGTGTTTTTCTTGCTTTCTCCCCTCCCCTCCCTTGCAGAAAACAAGATTTTAGTGGCTCAGCATCCTTTGCTCATTGTAGCTAACAAAACTGCAACTCTAGTCTGCAACTACACGTACAATGGAACAGGGGAGGAATTTCGAGCTTCGCTGCACAAAGGAACAGATAGTGCAGTGGAAGTTTGCTTTATTTCATGGAACACAACCAAAACTAGCAGTAATTCACATAAAGACTTCAACTGCCAGGGGATTCATAATAAAGACAAAGTTATCTTCAATCTTTGGAATATGAGTGCCAACCAAACTGACATCTACTTCTGCAAAATCGAGGCCATGTATCCACCTCCGTATGTCTACAATGAGAAGAGCAATGGGACTGTCATTCATGTGACAGGTAAGCTGGAAAATCTCTGTTGGCCACTATCTTCCCTATACACACTCCCTACATGATGGCTTGAGGCAGTTTTGTTTCTTTAAAAAAAAAAAAATGTTGTGTTGCCTGGTAAAACTACATTCCTGCTCCTGATATCCTGAAGAAGACATCTTAAAATGATGATCAATACAAATGGCACATTGGAGCAATGAATAAATAAACAGAGATTCAGGTTTTTACTTTCATGTACTTAAAAGTTTTCTTTGTTCTTTTCCTTAAAGAGACACCCATCCAAACACAAGAGCCTCAGTCTTCAATTCCTTTGTGGGTTATGGTGGCAATGACTGGAGTTCTTGCTTTCTACAGTATGCTAATAACTGCAGTTTTTATTAACTACTGGGTAAGAAACTACTATTTTCCCTTACTCTATATGCTCTTTGTCCTAGTTCCTTTCTCAGGCTATACTTGCCATGTTTACCACAAACTCACTGATAGCCCTCACTTCAGGATCACAGTATTTCTTCACCCCAGGCCTATATGCACACCCATGCTATGCTCCAAAAGAGTTGGAACACCAGATGCTCTCCAAGTGGGCAGACAGGCCTCTGCAGTAGAGTTCTAAAGCAAATAGTAGTGCCATTGTTTCAGCAGTGACCTGCACGCCAGCAGTACAGTGACACTGTCTCTAGCTCTGCCAATTGTCCCTGTCAGGGAAATCTAACACAATAAGCATTCCTGGCAAAACCTTTTGAAACTATATTGACAGAAGGAGTTCACCTATAGTAAACCAATCTTTAGGGAACCCTCAGTTGGCCTATCTTTTGCCTATCCAAGAGTTTCCTTGAGTATCCACTATTTCTGGCAGCTTGACTGCAAGGGAATAGGAGCACAGGGATCTCAGAAGTCCTTTGTCTGCCTCTGCATGTTAACCCTAAGAAAGCTAAGGCAGTTTTATGGCTCATTATTTTTGCTTTCTAATCTCTCCAGAGAGCTGGCTGGCCCAGGTGACATCCAGTTCTGCCTGCTGGAGTAAAGAGAGAGAGAGGTATGATGCAGAGGACATATTCCTAGACAAGCCTTAGGACTGTGATCTCCCAGAGCTGATTTACACTACTTTCTCCATGTGGGGAAAACTTGAACAATGACTGTACAGAGCTCTGTTCCTTACACTCTGCCTTTCCCCTCTTTGTCGTTAAATAGTGATTTTCAATGCATTATGAGGTAGCCTGTATAAAGGGCACAGAGTCCCTGACAGGTTAAATGTTGCACATATACAGAAAGCCACTCTCACAAGCTTGAGATCTGTTAAGTGTTTCACAAAAATACACTTGCTCAATATATGGCTGTTTCTAGTGGAAAACAATCAAATGGAACCTTGCCACAGGAAAATGCGAAGGCAGGTGAAGTGGCCCTTCTTTGTGGCTATTGTAGCAGCTGACTCCTAGGAGAGCTGAGAGGATTACAGCAAATAGTGCTGGTGCTACAGTGCTGTGCCCTGATGAGATACTCGATCTTCAAATCCATCATTTACAATCTGAAACATTTTCTCTTGGCTATATTTGTTGGGTACCTAGTGGCTTATGCACTTTGCTACTAATATGCCTGCCCCCAGGAAGAGTGACAAGGCTGTGGTCCGATGGCTGCTGTTTACTGCATCAGTTTTTACCTGCTGTTACTGCTGCTGGTGGTATCCTCCTGATAATACACACTCTGACTGTTGGTGTTGCTGAATATAAATACAGGTGCCTAGAAGACATTGTGAATTGTAAAAAAAGGTGCTAAAATATGATACTTGAGAGTCACGGCAAGCCTGTTTCACTTGAGTTCCTGAAAGCAGCTAAAGATTTGTCTGTTTTCATATGGTTCTGCCTTCCCTGGAGGAAAACTGCCAAAAGTACTCCAAAAGTAGCAGCTGTTGATCCTATAACAGTCCAGCATTCACTCATGCTAGCAAAATGTCTTTCTCCCATGCAAAATTACCTCTGAGATGAATTAAAAGTCCTGCATTATGGAGATGGACACATACAGGCAAAGCTTTTGTATCTAATGAGTCACACGCATCAACTGCGTTGCATGGCTTAAGCAGTATGTAACTTAGGTTCAATGCCTTGCATATATATAACACTAATACAGAAAAGCTTAAAATGTTTCACAGTAACTGCCCCACTCTGCACGTACAACATAAATCAGCCATCAGATTTGTGAATGCAAACCTCCTCCAGTTCCACAGCCACACAAGTATATTGCAGTATATGCAAATATTTATGTACATAGAAAGGAAATGTCAGTAAAAAGGAGATTATTGCAAAAGAAGGTATGATCAGTGTTAAGGAAAAAGCATGGAAGCACTGTACCTAACCTCTGACCAATAAAGCCTTAAGCCACACAAAACCACTAACCTTGTACACAGCCTGCAGCAGTCAGAGACTCAAGTGCTGCTGTAGCCACAAACTTCCTCTGTGATTACAGGCAAATCATTTCACCTGTCTTCTGCTACTCTGAAAGAGATGATGCTTCCCCTGTCTCACCGGGGCATTATAAGGCAGTAATTTAACAGTGGAGATGACATTTTTGAGGCCTAGATAGTGAGATAGTTGAAAAATGAACATGAGCTCTTATTCTTTTGCCCCTTGAAGGAAAGCTCAGAACAACATAGGCATTGTGTGCTACTGCTGTAAATGGCAGACAAACCATGATAAACAGCCTGGGCTGAATTTTTCTGCTCTCATTCTGTCTCAGTTACGCTAATTTCCTTTTTCCTCCTAATAAATGAGGCAGCCTTCATACTCAGACTGTATTGCTTCTGCTGAGTCATACCACAGCTGAGAATTGATGATGAAGGCATCAGTTTGTATCCTTGGTTTGCAGTATTCTTTTACCTGGAGAAATAACACTGTAAATCTCTCAGCAGATAAGATGGAGGCTTGCATTCACATTGGGCAAATTCCATAGATTATTTTGTTGAGAACATGTGTTGTCATTCTTCTGTAAATGTATTTAAACCTGAGGCTGCCTTATAAATATGCCTGCTTCCCTGAACCAGGACCAGAACTGTCAGCAGTTAATGTCAGAGTTGGGTGAGACAATCTGTTAATTCAAAGAAGGGAAAATTAATCAAAGGCATTATTAACTTGTCTCAGGTCTTATTAACAGTCAAAACTCCTCTGCTCAAAGGATCCCTGTTCTGTCCCGTCTTCTCCCAGGACAGACTAATTGCAGAAATGTTCTCACACTTCTCTTATCCCACAGCAAAAATCCAAAAAGAATATGTACCATCAGAGTGACTACATGAATATGACTCCTCGGCATCCACCATACCAGAAGAACAAGGGTTACCCATCCTATGCCCCAACACGAGACTACACTGCATATCGGTCCTGGCAGCCGTGATACCTACCAGCTGACCCACCAATAGCCTCATGTGCTTCTAGGCGGTCACTTGCTCTTCGACGTGGAAGGACAGCCTCTCATTTTCTCATCATGTCTGTCATTATTGATCATGGATACCTACACCACAGCAAGGATTGGCTAAACTTTTATATTATATACTAAAAGAAACAAACAAACATAAAAAGGGAGGGGAAAAGTAAAAGAAGTTTGTGCTCCATGATGGCTGAAAATGAGATACAACTTGTGTTGAGGGTTGACAGTGGGTAAGACAGAAAGATGGCATCAGACCTCAGAGCTAGTCTCCTCCTAACACTTGTGGTTTTGCTCAGCTCTTGGGAGAACCAGTATTTCTGACATTCCCCATAACTGCTGCCTTAAATTTAACCTTTAATTTCCTTTCCTGTATGTCTAATCCTCAGAAACCCTTGTTGCTGTTAAATATGGCAAAATGTAAAAAAAAAAAAAAAAAAATTTCTTCCCCACAAGACCAGGGCACAGTTTGAAGTTCAAAACCAATGCTTGACAGAGGGAAAAGTCAGCCAGAAGGCATCCAAGCTATTAGGCTATGGTGCAAATGGGCTGCCAGGACAAATCAAGCTGATAGAAAACTACTAAAACTTCAATGTGAGCCCTTAGGTTGGACACTTTGTAAATGTTCATAAAGCCATTTGATGTCATGACCAAGCAACTCCACAGCGTGAGAAAGTAATCAATCTGAAGACAAAATCAAGACAAGCAGGAGAGGAAGACAGATCTGTTGTCATCATGAAGAACTCCATTTCTGTTTTCTTTGCCTCCTGCAGTGAAGGAACACAAAGCCATATGGGAAGCATTAGAAGACACAGAGGTCAGATTTTGAGGAGAGCTTTACTTTAATTTTTGAATTTTGGTTTCTATCCAAAAGGCATTCTGCTGAGTCCTCCTGAAAATTTATACACATCTTATGGCACCTACGTTGTACCAGAGCTCTCTTGAAAACCCGGGTCCAGTTATGAGCAACTAAAGATCACTTGAATTTTTTTCCCATAAACACCCAGTTTTGGGGGTGTGAGAGGGTCCTTCATTCCCACCATTGTGAATTGGATCTGCAAGTGCTCAGACACCTGCAGTGACTGCTCTAGGCACTTCAGGGAACTTTGTGTTGACTGGAGGTTACCTTTCTATCTAAAGATGTTCTTCAGGAATGCTCCATGCTGGAGTAGGACAGTGTCTTCAGCAAAACCTGCTTCATTCTTTCAATCAAGCATGTTTACATTAGCAAGACATCTTAAACTGTCATTGAGGTTGTCTTGGACTAAAATCCCTTTTCATACTGAGGAGATGAGGATTATTTTATAGGGACTACTGAATAATCAATTAAATGAAAAATAAATCCATATTCCCACCTTGAAATAAAATTGAGATTGCACAACATTTGCTTTCCTCCCCGTTGGGATAAGAAGATTCTTTCTCTCTTTGAGGGGACATGACAGAAGTAGAGATGTTGAAGAGTGGCAGGAGTCTGCTTTGACATCTTAACCCAAGAAAAAAATCTTGCGCACTTTGGAATTGGAATTCTTATTTAAGTTTGCTGACTGGGCCCCGAGCCATTCATTCTGAGTCATATCACCAAAATCTATGTTCCTGGAGGGTGCTGTGCCACCTCTGAGCAGTGATGAGGTGCCTGATATCCCCCCAGGCAGGCATAGCTCTGCCAGGACAGGGCACAGACAATGGCAAACGGGGCCCGAGCACCCACAGCCATGAGGCAGTGCTGTGCGTTTGGCATAGGACCACGGTCTTGGACCCAGCAGGCCCTGAGAGCTTTGCTTTGGGTCAGTTCAGCAAACCCCAAAGCTTATGATTGGGTTTATGGACTTCAAAACAAAGTCTTTTTATTCATTTCTTCTCCTTTCTCCTCACCACACGCACAAACCCCACAAGGCTAACATTTTTCCACAAAAATTTTTTACTCTCTTTTCCTGAAAAACCCTTTACTGTGCCATTGTACTGCAGCTGAGGCAGCAAGGAGCATGTGCAAGGGGTGGAGGGAAGGGAGCCAGGCAGGACCGTGGCACTGACTGAGGAGCTGCTAACGCCTTGCCACCTCCTTCCTCACTTGGAGGGGAGAAGGGGCATCCAGCTGCTCCTGGTGGAGAGCAGCAGGGTGGGCACAGTCCCCCATCAGGGTACAGCACTGCCTTACCATGCTCCATGCCATCTTCCACTGTTGCCATTGTACAGCACAAGTGCTCTCATTACAATGCTCTCTGAAAAATCACGTCCTCTAATGCAAATGTAAGGTGAGATGGCAAATGTGTATCAAAAGTGTAAAACAGGTTCTTTCTTTGTATATACATTTAGATATAGATGCATCTATTTCATTATATCTGTATTCCTTAGAGGTTTACTATACTTTTTGCAATCTCCTTTTAAAATTATTAAATAGATACAGTAAATTAAATCCTGAGTAAATACATTGGGCCTGAGGCTAGTCAGAAGAAAGTATTACTTTCTAAAGCAAATGTTGGTATAATTTGCTTTCCTTCCCCTAACAGTTTTGTAATTTCCATATTTAAAACATACTGATAGCTCCCAGATCATGATACTGGAAAGTAAGTCCTGGAACATCTGGAACATGTATTAATTCGACTGACCAAAAAGCAAGGGAGATACAGGAAAACATCTTAAACATATAATGAAAAAAATGAGGAGAACCAAGACAGAAGAGGCCCCAGCACTGTGTAAAAGTGGACATTGTTGTTATGTTAAAGTACTGTAGGGTCACGAATTACAGAGTGTTGGAGATGAGATACCAGTAAATACCTTTTAGATCCACCACTGTAAGGGACTAAAAGAAAGTGTTTTCAGAGAAGCAAGCAAGCTAAGCCTGGAGTCTGGCTCTGCATATGTGGATTAGCATATATGACAAACAGAGCAATCCTAATTTATTCCATCTGGTTTTAGGCAATGCATAAAATGCCAGAACAGTCCTGGCCCTCCCAGGCGCTGCCTTTGGGGTCTATTTGCTGTTTACAGGATGATGTAAAGAGAAACCTCCCTCTGTTGCTGCTCTGAACTTGGAAACTGGCCCTCATGGAGGGCAACAAGTGATCACTAGGGTTTTCTGCCTTGCACATAGGTCTTAATTCAAATGCAAATATAATCCTGCCGAATGGCAATTTAATTTTTTATCCTCCTTTCCCCCACTTTTGGATCTCAGTGTCAAATGAACATCTGATCTTCAGGCATCATATCCAAATGGGAATCAGCATATGTTGCAAGGGGTCAGCCGAGGGTTGTGCAGCTCCAGCCCCCTGCATGCTGATTCCTGTTCTGCATGTCTCCAGCACAGCCTGGCTCTTCTATGCTTCCAGGAACCAAGCCCCTGTGAGATTAGGGGAAGTAGCCTGTGTTATCTCTGCAGTATCTTAAACCTTCACCATTGGGGTTGTCAGGTTTACTAAAGCTAAAAGTCTCTGATGTTCCTACTAGTTTGAATCCCCCAAAATCTGATATCCTCCTCCCGTATTAGCTATTTTCAAAATGCCTCTTCTTTCTTCTGCAGCTATAAACATGAACCCCGCATGTGTGTCAAACAATATCACATCTTTCTTCACATATCTTCTCTTTTACTTTCATTTCTATGCCAGACTCAGCAGTTCAGGAACCCATCCAATTTGTTGATTTCTAACACCACTGTGCAGCCTTCCACATTTACCCCGACTAGTTTTTTGCTTCACAAAGACTGTCTTGTATGCCACATTCCTCTTCAGTTTAAGGTAGGGAGTTGCAATAGAAGATTGGAGCTGTGTGGTGATGTGATAGGTACTTGTCTTCTATTTGAAGGATTTGGGGTCAAAAATCCCTTTGATTTTTCCCATCATCCTCAGATTTTCAGTCATGCCAAACAACCACGTGGGAGTCCCCACATCACATGCTTCCCAGAGCGCATTTAATTCCTGTCCATAGCAGGCTTTTGGCTATTGCGAAGTTCATTATGCCTTTTAGACGTGCCCTGACAGCAGAAGCAACTTTGGCTACTGATGGCATGTTTGATACTAATAAATAACATGGTATAAAAAGCTTGAGTTTTAGGAACACGCAAGCAAAGGCTTCAGTGGTAAAGATCAAATCTTTCCACTTTCAGCAAGGCTTTTGCTGTGTGACTGGAAAATACTTTATTCAAGATGAATCACAGACCAAGACATAATTTTGTTAGTCACTCACACTAACTAGAAAACAGGTTAGGGTAATGAGTACAGCATCAGCTTGGTTAAGGTCCAGTAAAGAGTGGGAGAGGCTGAAAAGAGCACTAGGCAGTAATTTGTAGCCAAAGTCAGTGGCTGTAAGTGGCTGTGAGAGGGAAACATTACTAGTTGCTTATCTTGATGCAAATGGCTTGTTCTTCACAATTAGGTGCTTTTGTTAGAGGATCACATTACAGCGTGTTACTATTCCAGCCTCAAGGGCATGCAGATAGTCTGATGTAGCCAATTTGGCTGACAAAGTATTAGGAGGCTGCCAATTTAATACAAACCCATTTGCAAAGAGACAAGAAGTTGAATGGTCTCAAATTCATGGTGGAGTTGTTTGTTGGTTTGTTGTTTTTGTTGTTTTTTTTTAGTGGTGTTTTGTTGTTTCGTTTTTTTTTCTGGATCTCCAGGATCAAGGCACTGGTTCTTCCTTTTTCTCCCCCTCTTTTTTTTTTTTTTTTGTTAATAAAAACAAAACGTAACTTTATTTTCAGGACCCATAAACTTACCAGGAGCACTTCCATTTTGAGAAGCTGGCTTCCTGTCATTCTTTTGACCATTGAAATGACAAGAAATTTTCAAATGTCAGTTTTCCTAGCCATTGTGTGGCCACATCGTTACTTTTCCTCACCGGCTTTTTATTGCTTCAAGGGAACTGTTCTGGAGCAGGTTGAAATGTTTTCATGGGCTGGAACAACTCTTTTTTTTTTTTTTTTTTCAGTCAGGAAAGATTACTTCCTAACCAGCAAAAACAAAGACACAAGCAATTTGTAACAGTGCAGTTCTGTGGAAACTAATACAGTGCTTTCAATCTGGTAGGAGGATCACATGGTCTTTTTACAAAATCCTTTTGCTCTAAAATAAAGAAGCTTAAGAAATTACATACTAAAGTACCTTAAAAGAAAAAAGATCAGGTTGCAAAATGAAGAAATCAAAGGCAGGAAATTCCACAAGGAAGCTTTCCTCTCCAGCCTCTCCTCTGCCCTCTTGTGTCACGGGGGTACGACGGCATTTTTTTGCCTTCCTTGTGGCTTTTGCCTTCTAATCTGAGCATACGCTGCTCAGAGGTTCTCGCCCGCTCCCTTGCAACTGCAGGGCTGCAGTATGAGGCTCCAGTATTATCAGTGTAGGTGCTCCGCTGGCGATGCTGCAGGTACAAAGCCCGAGTGACATCTCAAGCACCTAATCTGTAAGACTGTGGCAGGATACAACCATCAATCAGGCTAACTTAGATAATAACTATGTTAATGCCCGACAGCCTTGTCACTGCCTCGTTAAATTAGATCACTCTGTTGTTAGTCAGAATGAAATAATTTTCCTGCTATACTAGCTGCCTGTGACAGCCCTTGGGCTACTTTAATCTTCAAACACCAGTGGTCAAGATGGGAGCTGATATTTTTTTCCTCGTGAAAATGACGAAGTAGGCTGCTTGCATTTTTTCCTGGGCTTCTCAGCCTTCCCCAGCCAAATCAAAACTGGCTGGAGAAAGGAAATTGTTTCTCTGTTGCATAGCTCATCAGCGCCTGATGCATAGGGACAGAGGCTGAAAAGTCCAGGGCAGGATGTTGCCTTTGGGAGCATTATCCCATGTAGCTCTTTCTCTCATTAGCAGAATGCTGATAATGCCAATGTTTTATCTGAAAAACAACAACAAAGGATGAGACAATGAAGATACAGAACTAGATAGCAAGGGAATAACTTTTCTCCCTGCCACGGATGCACAAAGTTGACACTACTTTCAAGTCCAGCCCTGTGATGGAGCAATCCACCACTAAGGATGGGAGAAGCAAAAGGGGTTAAAGGAGAAACCACTTAAACCACTTCAGTGAAACTCTGGAACAGTCCCTCAGGGAATGGAAATGAACAAACCAGCTGCAGGATGCACTACACAAAGCAGACTTCTGCCTCTCCCTGGCCATATACTAGAAACAACAGTACTAAAAACACCCTCCTCCTCCTTGCCTCAAGAAGTACTTTTGACCGCATAAGCTGATATGCATCAACGAGGAACTAGCTGCATTGGTGGTGAAAGCCAGGTTAGGTCCTGTACATGGACTTGGGCTTGCTCTTGAGTCCAGGAAACTCCTGAGATGAAAGCAGCAAATTATATTCAAAGGGCAATGGCCAAACAAACCACAGTAGGCTGGAAAGGCAGGATGGATGAATGGCTGACTACAGGAAAAGTGGAGTTAAGTGACTCCAGGGCTTGTCTTCAGCAGCAGGAAAAATGCATTAGTTTGGACTGCAGCTCCGGTGAATTTCCTCCAATAAAAGCAGCCCTTGGAAGGATGAAGGTTCTGTGGTTATTTCCTGGGATTTAAGTCAAAATAACCATGCATATACACTTAACAAAAAAAGATTTAAAAAATACCCTTATTTCTGCCTTTTCTCCTTTCTGAACTAAAGGATTACTTACAAATCCTACGTTTAACCTGCAGTATGAGGTTTCAAAACCAGAGTATTCCTTTCTTGTTACTTTTTTTTTTTTTTAAAATTAAGGGGTTTCTGTTGTAGTTCCGCAATCTGATTTCAAACCACTGAGGCAGAGAGGCAAAATGAGGACTAGGGTATAGGCAGAGGGTATGTGTACTGCCGCTCAGCACTTGCATGGCAGTACCCACACACTGTAAAAGATAGCAGGCACAAAATGAAGTTCAAAGAGTCCATAGGTTACGTGAGCAACTTGGTGAAGAAATGTCAGTTAGAAATGAGCAGCAGAAAACACCTCTGTTTTCCTATTGCTGTGGCTTTGCTTGGTGACGATGACATACAAAGATTAAGTCTAACTGCATGAGCTCCAGTTGTTTATCTCCCTTATCATCATCGCCAGTAAGTGAAGGAGATGTGTGGGTGTCACCTGCAAAAAAAGAAGTTGCATTTCTGAGAGAAAAACATCTGCAGATCAGAGAAGGCAAATGGTTTTGTTTAGTTCATGCATATCTATCCAGTTTCCTTCCCAGCACTAATCTGCAGCACTGAATTTAGTCTTCTGGATTTCCTTAGGTTTTATTATGCTGAGAGAGAGTAAAGAAGAGTGAGACAGAAGCACTTGAGCAATATCAAGTGCCTAGAGTGACTGCAGATCACTGAGGTCATTTGTAAATCACTAAGATAGCCTGGCTCCCTGGGCATTGGAGTTTGATTTTTCCCTCCCCTCTCCTCCCATTTGCTGAACTATGGGGATCTGCAACAAGAAAAGCTATTTACTATGCAATCCATTTACACAAGAACATTTTGTTCAGGCTGCTATTAAGGGATGCTAGCAGAAACTGGAAGCCCTAGGTCACCACCCATGACACAATTGTTAGCATCTGTGTAGAAGATGTGCTTCTTCTGTGCTTGCATGTTTGCATCTGTGACACATTGAATCCCTGTGTGCAGTTAAACACTGCTTGCTGCACACTTTGCGTAGAAATCACTGTTTTACAGAAGATCTAAAGCAAAGGCATCTCCTGCTTTGGAACTACTGAGGGATACTTTACATAAGGACAGGCAAACAACTGTACAGATGCAAGCTTTTGTCTTTTCTCCCTGTCATTATCTATATATGCAGAAACAGTGAGCATATGTCTTGGATTACACAGCAAGCATAGTATGCTCATTGGTTCTAAGATATCTTTACATTAATGATGTTTAACTTGGCTCTGTGCTGACTTGCCTGGGTCAACTCACAGGCTTCTGAGATATAAGAAGTATCAGAAAAATGAAAAACTATAAATTCAGATTATTTGTATTTAAAAATAAGACTTTCCTCCACCTCCAAATTTACTGCACCTTGCTCTAGCTCTGGATTTGAGATATATTCATAAGACTCTGCCTTTTTTGAGTAAGCCCAGTGAAAACTGATGACCATCCCTTTTCAACTGCAGATCAGGGAGTGGATTCCCTGTGGCTCTGCTACAGTTGTTCTAATCATCAAGCCAGAGTGCATGTTTCACTCTTCTTGTGCCCCAGCTACAGCACAACCAGACCAAGAGCCTGACTAATCCTTCTCATCCAAGTGCAAAATATGACATTCACCTTCCCCACTAAACAGACTTCTTTACAAAAATTAAACTCACTTGTTCTCGAAAGCTGCCATAATGAATGCTTGGTCAATAATGATTAATTCCTTGTTCTTGAAAACAATAAGTTCTTGTGTCCGTTTACTGAGGGGAGGAATCCAGTTGATGTTGGTATCATTAGTTGTGTGAGGAAGTTGCACATCTATGCAACTTGCTGTGGGAGTGTCTTCTTGCCTCTTATAAATGCTGGGTTGCAATCTGGGTCAGCAAACTAAACTTTGGCACTTTTGATTAGAGAACAACACATGAAAAATATCAGAATCAAAGATCTGTGAAATTTGAGGCACAGATCAATCCAGTGCTGCCTCTTGTTGAATGGCATGAACACTAGCAGCTGAGTATCATTCTCAGGTCGGTTAGGAGCGAGTTCATGCTATAATCTCTCCAAATTTAGGATCTCAGATGCATATAGATTGCAAATACACAGCAATATACTAGAGGACCCAAGACAGGGGGAAATATAGGGAAGCAACAGGTTCCACTTGCTAAAGGCAAACAGTTTTTTGTGCTGGGAACCGGAAACCAAGAGACAGTGCAAAGGATGTTGCGGGTGTTGGAAGTGCCACCACTGTAGTTACTTTGCATACCTGGGTGACTCATCATCACTGTGAACACTGGCTTGCACTCAAACGTCCCTCCTACTCCAGATGGAGCTAGTGGGCTCATCCTACTTGGCCTCTCCATGCTTCATTTCTGCTAGGGTATCATCTGGAAAGCACTTGGGCTGGCACTATGCTGGGCAAGAAGTTGTACCTGTGACACACATAGACTATACATGTGACACACATAGGAGTGAGGTGCTGGCCCTGCTTGAGGAGATTAAAAATGAAAAAAAGAAATGAAGGGGGAAGCAGAGGCATGGTTCTTATGCACACGTATGAAGCTCAGCAGTTGTGAGGGCTGAGTTGCTCCTACAACTGGGCCATTCTTCACACCACTTGTAAACTCTACGCACTACCCCACACCCCATGTGCATGTGGGGGACCCTCTGCGCCACAGGAACAAGAGGAACTAGTAGTTTGAGCCAGGAAATGTCCAGTCTGATCACAGCTGCAGTTTCACTTCTGCCCTTCTGCCACAGCTCAGACCTTCTAGCTGGGCTTCCCTGACAAGCTGCAGAGCACAATGGCTGCTTTTATGGTCCATGCATTTCTGTCATCCCCCCTCACCTTGCACCACAGGATACTGCCAGCGTATGTGTCTGTGTGTCCTGTGTAGATCCGCATGCTTCTCAGGACCAAAGGGACCTAATTCCTGTCTGATTACTTGTAGACTTGGGTTTTTTTTGTAATGAGTTTTCCTGTGGTCACAGAGTTGCCCATCTCTGACAGACTCTCCATAACCCAAGATGTCCTCTAGCACTTGTGGACAGAGGATGACAACCTTTGGTTAGCAGAAGACACGGTTGGGAAGCACATGGCCACTTAGAAATGAGACGGTGTATCTGCTGCTGTGGAAGTGAAGGAGTAAAGGGGCATGGCAGTACACTGTGGTAAGGGAGCATGGCAAACTGAAGGCAGCAGAAAGTCAAAGATGTCAGATTCTGTCTATGTCAGAATTTGTGTATGCCACTAGGCTGCAGCCTCATGAAGATCATCTGTCCCATTACTCTTCAGGAAAGATCAGGAATATACCCCATTACACAGCAAGGAGGCAAGTGGTGTGTCTGGCTTAGGAGCAGGAGGTTCAGACTGACTCACTGTTTTATTTCTCATTAAGATTGCCAAGGTACTGACAGGGCATCCTCTGCATACATTACCTTTGCAACTGTGGAACTGGCTTTGCATACCAAGAATAACTTAGTCTACGATTTGTTCTTGCATAGATTGCAAGCATATTCATATATAGCAAGAATAAATACATGCCTGAACAATACATACAATAATATATACTACGATGCATATTAACCTGTAACATACCTGCCACTTTCCAGAACAGACGGAAATTTGTTCCTCCATCTATTCACCCAGACGCCCTGAAGCTCTTGGAATCTCTAGGTAGCTAAGAAGCTGGACTAAGACACCTTCTGTCCCTACAATTCAAGAATTTGGTGGCCAAGATCAATTGGGCTGAGGGGTCAGAAAGACTTGGCAGAAGCAGCGTGGTGTAGAGATGACACAGAGAAGCAGGGATAGATAAGCTTTATCCTTAGTACTGCCTCTGAGTTTTCATTGGCACTTCCTGTATTTTCCTGAGTGAGACTGCAAGCTCTTTGGGCTGTGTGTTAGCAGTCACTACATTTTTGTACAGTAGCTGGGACCCCAAGTCTTTGTCAAGCTCCTCATATGGTAGCACAAATGACAGTGAAGAAGAAGGTGTTATATCATATCTTTGTCCCTTCATCAGCAAATATCAGCACTAAAAGCCATGGAGGGGAAAGTATTATATAAACAAAGTTTTTATAAAAGCAAAGTTGCAGGGGCTGGGACAGAAACCCATAAATGTTCTTGTTTTCTTCCTTCTGCACATTTCACTTCCTTTCCGATCAGCCTCTTATTTACCACTTGGAACACATCTGGCCATCGGAGCTGTGGTCTTACTAGAGCTTATCTTTCACTTTATCACTTATTTATATGGCTACACAGATCATCACCAAAGGGAAGCCAAGAAAGCGTATCAACAGAGAGCTCTATAAGTGATATTTCTTAGTTCACAACCCAGAAACCACAGGCAATCCCCTCACACTGTATTCAAGCACAGCACTGCTCTGAAGCACTTCCACGGAGGGGGAGAATTGTTGATGCTTGACTTGCAAAAAATTTGCAGCATCATAGTACTGGTGGTGATAGAAGGGGGAGGAACAGCGTGCATTTCAAACACACATACACGAGCCAGAAGACAAATGAGTGTTTCTCAAAGGGCAAAAGGAGGCTCTTTTATGGTTCTCTAGTCCCACCTCACCCCTGCAAATTAGAACATACTGAAAATGCTTTTCCCCGCAGGGAACTTGTGTATATGGTTGGGAGGGGGTAAACATACATACATATAGTCAGTTCTGTGAGTATATAATGTTTCTTTTACAGTTACCCCAGCATGCTTTTCTATTTCTCCAGCTTTGCTCAGTGTAAGGTCTCCTTGCATAAATAGTCCATGCTGCTCTGTGACTGCTGATTGCCCTGTTCTCTGGTTGGCAAAGAGTGGCCCTTTCTAGTGGAAAAAAACATGCCTGAAGAAACTTCCTGTTTGAATGCGTCAGTCATCCCTCTTGCAAACAAGATCTTATTAACTCTCTTGCCTCATCCTGGGGGACCCAGAACTCTTGAGGATTTTCGCATGCATTTTGCATCAGAACATAAACACTCAGACCTATGTTCCATCTGGCAGTGGTGTCTTGTTTCCAACAAATCCAGCTGCTCCAGTGGAAGATACTGAGGCTTTATGATGGACTAGCTTCTCCTGAAAGACGCATGTTTCTATCATTAGCTGGCAATCATTTCATGGTCTTTAACAGCAGCTTTGAGAAACAATCTTTCTGGTTCCCATTTTTTGCAACTGCAATAATTGTGATCACAAATATGAATTTATATTACAGTAATAATAAAATATATATTTTTTCACACTGTACAAGCTGAAAAGTTATTTATTATTTTATAATTATTATTTAT